>CM070874.1:249773429-249858429 GCA_036365515.1 Torymus aiolomorphi
GCATATTAGAGAATTACGTAGAAGTGCAACAATAAGCAAGACAATTATTTAAACAATTTCAAATCCAAGTAGGCGGGGGATATGAGGTCCACGCATATTAGGGAATTACGTAGATCTGCAACAACAAGCAAGAAAATTATTTAAACAATTTTTAAAACCAAGTAGCCGGGGGACGCGAGGTCCACGCATATAAGAGAGTCATGAAGACATGAAACAATAAGTAAAACGATTATTTAAACAATTTTTAAATCCAAGTAGCAGAGTGACGCGAGGTCCACGCATGTAAGAGAGTCATGAAGATATGAAACAATAAGCAAGACAATCATTTAAACAATTTTTAAACCCAAGTACGCGGTGGATACGAGGTCCACACATATTAGGAAATTACGTAAACGATAATCAATAAGCAAGACAATTATTTAAACAATTTTAAACCCAAGTAGGCTGGGGATATGAGGTTCGCGCATACAAGGGAGTCTTGAAGACATAAAACAATAATCAAAACGATTATTTGAATAATTTATAAATCCAAGTAGCCGGGGGACGCGAGGTCCACGCATATAAGAGAGTCATAAAGACATGAAACAATAAGCAAAACGGCTATTTAAACCCAAGTAGGCGGGGGATATGAGGTTCACACATATAACGGAGTTACGTAGACGTGCGACGTACACAAGACTTTTATTTCACAAATTCTTAACTTCTACAACTCAACTCCCTTATACAAGGTATCCCATTTTAATCGCCCCAGGCAAATATCTTGAAAAGTATGGGAGATGGAAAAAAACTTTAAATACAAAAGTTGTAGGGTCCAAAGGGGGTCAGCTAATGGTAACAACGACTTTGACCTTGAACTCTATTTTCAAGGTTATTTCAAGGTCAAAGTGATTTTTTTGAATGGGGACCCCTACTTTCGACCCCGGAAATGGAAAGAGCAGAAAATTTTACGTTCAGAAAGGTCTGATATGTTGGGGTTTCAAGGTCAACCAGCTAATTTAATGAGGTCGACCTGGGAATACCTCTAGGAAGGACAAAATTGACCTTGACGTTCAAGGTCATTTTAAGGTAAGTTGATTTTATAAAATGGAACCCCTTATTTTTGACCCCGGAAACGGAAAGAGCGGAAGAATTTACGTCCGAATATGACCTTGACCTCGACCTTGACTTTAACCGTGATTTGGAAGGTTATTTTAAGGTCAAGTCGATTTTTTTAAAATCCCCTTATTTTTGACCTAGGAAATGGAAAGAGAAGAAAATTTTACGTTCAGATATGTACCGTCATATGCTGTCAAAGTTGGCCCTCTGGGGTCAATTAAGGGTAATAATAAATAAATTATTTTTTTGAAGTGGATTTCACTGTTTTTATGAGTTACTTAGGAATCTAAAAGTATTTTTTCTCCCTCAAATGAATCGAAAATTAGAAAGACTACCCTCGACATTAGCATTACCCAATGTGCACCGCGTGGAGGTTGCCGAAAGGATTTCGCACATCATTGGCCCTGAAAAGGGCCGATTGATTAACGGACTGTCATTTGAAGATCTAAGGCAGCAAATGCTCGATCAAGTGTCCGTTCTCTCTGAAACACATTTGCATCCTTCTTCGGAAGCTTGCTTGAACATTCCTCAATGTTTCCACTGAAATGGATTGGAAAGCTTCCATAATTCTTCCTCTCATGTTCTCTAAGGTTGTTGGAGCATGTGCAAAAACTTTGCCTTTAACTACTCCCCACAAAAAAAAGTCAAGAGGTGTGAGATCTGGGGATCTAGGCGGCCACTCGTGTACTTGGCTGCCGATGCCAATCCAACGATTACGATACATATCATTGAGAAAATTCTTGACTGATCGAACGCGATGTGCAGGATCCATCTTGATGAAACCACATATCCCGCCGTAAGATAAGTGGGATATCTTCTAATAGAGGAGGTAGCTGGTTTTGCAAAATATCCAAATACAATTGTCCATTCAAATTTTGATTGTAAAAGATAGGTCCCAGCACATGATCTCCAATTATAACTGCCCACACGTTTATTGACCAACGTCTCTGGATTCGATGATCTCGTTGCCAATGAGGATTTTGTTCAGCGTAATAGTGGGCATTATGAAGATTGACACCACCCATATTATCAAATTTTGCTTCATCTGAGAATAGAACTCGATCAAAAAAGAAAGGGTCCCTACGTATCTGATTATTTGCCCATTGACAAAAATTTAAACGCCGTGCATAATCTCCATCCTCTAGTGTTTGTGTAAGGCGAACGTGGTAGGGGTGAAATTTAGATGTTTTCAACAGGCGATTTACTGTTGATTTGGGAACACCATGCATTCGTTGCAAATCTCGTGTTGAAATGTGGGGATTTTCAGCAATAATAGCTCGCACACCCAGCGCAATGTGCTGTTTCGTTCCAGTTTTGCGCCTCTTACGAACGATGGAGTCTTGTGCAGCTCGCGTTAATAATCTTTTGATGGCTTTCCTATCTGGGTGACGGGCATTGGGATATTTCTCGGCATAGCGTCTTTCTGCAGCCCTATAATTATCATGACATTCACCAACAACTTTTATCATATTCACAATCTCCTGGGGCGTGTAATCAGCCATCTCAAAAAGGAATATGGTACCACAAAAGAAATTTGGTTTTCCACTTCAATTGTATGTATAAAAAGAAATTAAGAAGGCAATTTTCGGAAATGAGCGAAAAAGTTATTTATTCTAATAAACACATGAAATCATTACCGTATGCTATTCAATAATAAGAAATCAAAAGGTTTTCTTTATTTGTACTGTGCACAGTGACACCACTAAAAATAACTAACTCTACCTATTTTCGAGTGCAGTATTGTTATTACTCTTTAAAAAAATGAAAATATTCCCAAATTGACCAAACTAAAGAATTCGAATATTTATAATTGACTCATAACAAAACCATTAAATCATCGCCTCATAACTACCTTAAAGTAATTGGTCACTCGTACTTAAAAAATATCATTTGACGTAGCCGTACATTTCAATGGTGCCAACCTAACCAAGAAAGAACAAGAAGAAAAGTACCTTTTCATACCGAAAATTAATCCCAAAAATCCTTCAGAGTTGCGCTGACAAAAGTAAGAACACATCAGATTAAAAAAATTAATTTGACCCCAATTAACCTCAAGCACGATTTGACCCTTAATTGACCCCAGAGGGCCAACTTTGACACCATATGACGGTACATATCTGAACGTAAAATTTTCTTCTCTTTCCATTTCCGAGGTCAAAAATAAGGGGATTTTAAAAAATCGACTTGACCTTAAAATAACCTTCCAGATCACGGTTAAAGTCAAGGTCGAGGTCAAGGTCATATTCGGACGTAAATTCTTCCGCTCTTTCCATTTCCAGGGTCAAAAATAAGGGGTTCCATTTTATAAAATCAACTTACCTTAAAATGACCTTGAACGTCAAGGTCAATTTTGTCCTTCCTAGAGGTATTCCCAGGTCGACCTCATTAAATTAGCTGGTTGACCTTGAAACCCCAACATATCAGACCTTTCTGAACGTAAAATTTTCTGATCTTTCCATTTCCGGGGTCAAAAGTAGGGATTCTCATTTAAAAAAATCACTTTGACCTTGAAATAACCTTGAAAATAGAGTTCAAGGTCAAAGTCGTTGTTACCATTAGCTGACCCCCTTTGCACCCTACAACTTTTGTTTTTAAAGTTTTTTTCTATCTCTCATACTTTTCAAGATATTTGCCTAGGGCGATTAAAATGGGACACCTTGTATGCGTGGCCTTCGCGGCCCCGGCTACATGGGTTTAAAAAATTATTTAAATAAGAGTCTTACTTATTGTTGCACGTTACGCGTCTCCCGGCTACTTGTGTTTAAAAATTATTTAAATACTCGTTTTGCTTATTGTTTTGTGTCTTCTTGACTCTCTTATACGCGTGGACCCTGCGTTCCCTAGCTACTTGGGTTTAAAAATTATCCAAATAACCGTTTTACTAATTGTTGCATTTCTTCATGACTCCTTCATATTCGTAGGCCTCGCGTCCCCCGGCTACTTGGGTTTAAAAATTGTTTAAATAATTGTCTTGCTTATTGCTGCACATCTACGTAATTCCCTAATATGCGTGGACCTAATATCCTCCGCCTACTTGGGTTTAAAAAATATATAAACCATTTATAGTTTTTATTATATAAGTATTAAGGTGGTTCTCCAGGTTTTATCGATATCTAAAGGGTTACTGAAACTTTGCATAACTATTAATTAATACTTCAAGAAATTGTATCCGAAAGATTAGGTCAGCTTGCCATGGAAAAATTGAAGAAAAACTATTTTAAAAACGGCAACTGTAACATAGTCTCACATGGCCCGAAGGTTTAAGGAAGCCGGAAGTGAAAGGTTTTTTTATTGATAGAAACCTATCATAAATTTGAAAAATGAGATTCTAATAGTTTTGTATGTAGGCTTTCAAAAGATGCAAAGAAAAATACAGGTTGCCAGGAAAAATCATAAAATATTAAGTATTAAATTTGGCGATATCTCGTAGGTTAATTTAGAATGCGCTACGATGCTTAGCAACGGCGCAACTCGTTCTAATAAACACAAAAAATATTACTATATGATTATTCGAATTATGCCCAATGGTTTTTGACCATTTTCCTTTTTATTTATCAATATTATTTTATAAATTGTCCTTTTCTAGGTCCTTTTTTTATCCTAGTTTTATTTATACAAAAACTTTTTTTAGATTCGGAGTCATATTTTTTTATAAAATAGTTAATATGTATGTCTTAACCTATACTTCAGACGTTTTGATGAAAACTTGACTTGCTTTTCTTAAATAAATTGATATTGCGCCTTACTGGTAATTCGTATCATAAATTTTCCCATCGATACTCTCCCTGAAATTTCTTAACGAACAAAATAAGCTCTATTTCGTTAAGATCGGATAAAAAATAAAAAAATTTAAAGAACTTATTGAAGTTTTTGTCTTTAATTGTAACAATACCATAGTGACTATTGCCTGAATTTGTCTAAAAAAATTGTTTTATGTTCTTTCAAGTATATATTTGTTACATGTACTTACTCTTGGATTATCAAATTAATAAAACATTATATAAAAATATAAAAACTAAAATTGCTGTTTCGACCCGGAGAACGTCCTTAATTGACTTTACTACGTA
Organism: Torymus aiolomorphi; assembly: GCA_036365515.1. NCBI lineage: Eukaryota > Metazoa > Arthropoda > Insecta > Hymenoptera > Torymidae > Torymus > Torymus aiolomorphi. Next base: position 249,778,592 of record CM070874.1, read on the forward strand.
GTCAAATTGACTTGAAATAAGTAGTTTAATATTTGCATTAAATAACTTATATGAACGCAAACTGCCATACCTTTCTTAGAAAATATAAAAAAGATTATTAAATCATTTTCGATCTACATTTATATTCCCAACATGATAAGTTTTTGCTGCCGTTAACCTTTAGAGGACGGGATGGCCCCTATACGGGCCATGCCCATGATCGACCCTTTACATGTGTTAGTTTTGAGATGTGAGACATCACAAAAACTCGATTTCTATAGAAAAGTGAGAGAAAACAGTAAACCCAAATCCCCGTCCTCTAAAGGTTAAGGATGTTCAATGGTGTCATGCTGCGGGGCGAGGCGAGGGACGCCCCTCTCTCCCCGCGGGCGCACTCCGCTCACCACGCACCTCCTCGCGCAGCCAACGAACTCAGTGTTTTGTTTACGTTTTTAACTACTTCTTTCCCAAATTCCCTGTAAGCGGTCAAGATCCCTCTACGTTTTTATTCTTTGATTATTTTTCTATTCAAATAAAGGTTTTTTAACCTAATCTCTTAAGGGGGTCCGAAAGTCAATTAAAAATTCAAATTTCGCGCCACAATATAGCAGACAAAAAAATAAGTAATTTGCCTATAACAATTAGTAAAAACAATATTACGGAAAACCAGGACTGTATTGCCCTCCGTTACATTATTATCTATCATTTTACAAAGTTTGCAGTTTCTACATAAATATTTCGCTGAATGGCATTTGAATTACTTGATTTTGAGACATTATTCAAATGCCATTCAGCGAAATATTTATATAGAAACTTCAAACTTTGTAAAACGATAGATAATAATGTAACGGAGGGAAATGCAGTCCTGATTTTCCGTAATATTGTTTTTACTATTTGTTATAGGCAAATTACTTATTTTTTCGTCTGCTATATTGTGGCGCGAAATTTGAATTTTTAATTGACTTTCGGACCCCCTTAACTTTTTATAAGAGATTTTTATGTTCAAAGGTATGTAACCATTGAACATCCTTAAGTGGGCCCCATCTTCATATTAGTCCCGGGCCTCGTGAATGTCTAATCCGCCCCTGCACACACAGACACACATACACACCCACGACACCCACACACACACACACACACGCACGCGCGCACACACACACACACACACAAAATTTTCTCAAAATTGACAAATTTCAACGTTAGCGCCTTAAACTATCTTTTTGAACATTTTTTTCTCGATAATTTTTGTCACCGACAAAATTTGTCAATTTTTGTTGCAAAGCTTCCTCTAAGGGGAATCAAAATATAGATATAAATTTACATTTCTACTAAAAACAATAAAATAAAATTTAATATAAACATAACTCCATTTATCTATAAAAGTCCCTCTAAAACCATTTAAAAAAAAAAACATTCCCTATATAAAAAATATATATGTACAAATATAACGTAGAAAATTAATTCAAAATTTACCAATATTACTTTTTTGATCAAGTAATGAATAAATATTTTTCATCGATTTATCAATTGATTATCAATTTCTATCAATTAATATATATCATATTTTCCCGCTCACAACACATGCGCTATCTCTATACCATTCCACCATAACTCTAAGGGTGTCTCTATAACCTTGCGCGTGCATATGCCCTCCCGTGTATAAGGTATACCTACAGATATTGTGCTCTCCTATAAGGTATACCTATATATAGCGCTCTCCTATATATAGGTATACCTTATACACGGCGAGTGCACACACGCGCGCTGCACAGCGATGCCAAAAGGTGGAGAATTCTCAAACTAGCTTTCCGTGGTTGTTAAATGAGAAGGTTGGCAGCAGCTCGCAAAAGTATCTCGCGCAACTTCACGTCGACGTCGTTCTGCCAGTTCCGAAACTACGTAGTAAAGTCAATTAAGGACGTTCTCCGGGTCGAAACAGCAATTTTAGTTTTTATATTTTTATATAATGTTTTATTAATTTGATAATCCAAGAGTAAGTACATGTAACAAATATATACTTGAAAGAACATAAGACAATTTTTTTTAGACAAATTCAGGCAATAGTCACTATGGTATTGTTACAATTAAAGACAAAAACTTCAATAAGTTCTTTAAATTTTTTTATTTTTTATCCGATCTTAACGAAATAGAGCTTATTTTGTTCGTTAAGAAATTTCAGGGAGAGTATCGATGGGAAAATTTATGATACGAATTACCAGTAAGGCGCAATATCAATTTATTTAAGAAAAGCAAGTCAAGTTTTCATCAAAACGTCTGAAGTATAGGTTAAGACATACATATTAACTATTTTATAAAAAAAGATGACTCCGAATCTAAAAAAAGTTCTTGTATAAATAAACCTAGGATAAAAGAAGGACCTAGAAAAGGACAATTTATAAAATAATATTGATAAATAAAAAGGAAAATGGTCAAAAACCATTGGACATAATTCGAATAATCATATAGTAATATTTTTTGTGTTTATTAGAACGAGTTGCGCCGTTGCTAAGCATCGTAGCGCATTCTAAATTAACCTACGAGATATCGCCAAATTTAATACTTAATATTTTATGATTTTGCCTGGCAACCTGTATTTTTCTTTGCATCTTTTGAAAGCTTACATACAAAACTATTAGAATCTCATTTTTCAAATTTATGATAGGTTTCTATCAATAAAAAAACCTTTCTCTTCCGGCTTCCTTAAACCTTCGGGCCATGTGAGACTATGTTACAGTTGCCGTTTTTAAAATAGTTTTTCTCCAATTTTTCCATGGCAAGCTGACCTAATCTTTCGGATACAACTTCTTGAAGTATTAATTAATAGTTATGCAAAGTTTTAGTAACCCTTTAGATATCGATAAAACCTGGAGAACCACCTTAATACTTATATAATAAAAACTATAAATGGTTTATATATTTTTTAAACCCAAGTAGGCGGAGGATATTAGGTCCACGCATATTAGGGAATTACGTAGATGTGCAGCAATAAGCAAGACAATTATTTAAACAATTTTTAAACCCAAGTAGCCGGGGGACGCGAGGTCTACGAATATGAAGGAGTCATGAAGACATGAAACAATTATTAAAACGGTTATTTGGATAATTTTTAAACCCATGTAACTAGGGGACGCAGGGTCCACGCATATAAGAGAGTCATGAAGACACAAAACAATAAGCAAAACGATTATTTAAATAATTTTTAAACACAAGTAGCCGGGAGACGCGTAACGTGCAACAATAAGCAAGACTCTTATTTAAATAATTTTTTAAACCCATGTAGCCGGGGCCGCGAAGGCCACGCATATAAGGGAGTTGAGTTGTAGAGGTTAAGAATTTGTGAAATAAAAGTCTTTTGTACGTCGCACGTCTACGTAACTCCGTTATATGCGCGAACCTCATATCCCCCGCCTACTTGGGTTTAAATAGCCGTTTTGCTTATTGTTTCATGTCTTTATGACTCTTATATGCGTGGACCTCGCGTCCCCCGGCTACTTGGATTTATAAATTATTCAAATAATCGTTTTGATTATTGCTTCATGTCTTCATGACTCCCTTGTATGCGCGAACCTCATATCCCCAGCCTACTTGGATTTAAAATTGTTTAAATAATTGTCTTGCTTATTGATTATCGTTTACGTAATTTCCTAATATATGTGGACCTCGTATCCACCGCCTACTTGGGTTTAAAAATTGTTTAAATGATTGTCTTGCTTATTGTTTCATATCTTCATGACTCTCTTACATGCGTGGACCTCGCGTCACCCTGCTACTTGGATTTAAAAATTGTTTAAATAATCGTTTTACTTATTGTTTCATGTCTTCATGACTCTCTTATATGCGTGGACCTCGCGTCCCCCGGCTACTTGGGTTTAAAAATTGTTTAAATAATTTTCTTGCTTATTGTTGCAGATCTACGTAATTCCCTAATATGCGTGGACCTCATATCCCCCGCCTACTTGGATTTGAAATTGTTTAAATAATTGTCTTGCTTATTGTTGCACGTCTACGTAATTCTCTAATATGCGTGGACTTCGCGTCCCCCGGATACTTGGGTTTAAAAATTCTACAGCCTAAAATTTTTTTCAGTGTACGTAATTCTCTAATATGCGTGGACCTCGCGTCCACCGGATACTTGGGCTTAAAAATAATTTAAATAATCGTTTTACTTATTGTTTCATGTCTTCATGACTCTTATATGCGTGAATCTCACGTCCCTCGGCTACTTGGGTTTAAAAATTGTTTAAATAATTTTCTTGCTTATTGTTGCAGGACTACGTAATTCCCTAATATGCGAGGACCTCATATCCCCCGCCTACTTGGATTTGAAATTGTTTAAATAATTGTCTTGCTTATTGTTGCACGTCTACGTAATTCTCTAATATGCGTGGACTTCGCGTCCCCCGGATACTTGGGTTTAAAAATTCTACAGCCTAAAATTTTTTTCAGTGTACGTAATTCTCTAATATGCGTGGACCTCGCGTCCACCGGATACTTGGGCTTAAAAATAATTTAAATAATCGTTTTACTTATTGTTTCATGTCTTCATGACTCTTATATGCGTGAATCTCACGTCCCTCGGCTACTTGGGTTTAAAAATTGTTTAAATAATTTTCTTGCTTATTGTTGCAGGACTACGTAATTCCCTAATATGCGAGGACCTCATATCCCCCGCCTACTTGGATTTGAAATTGTTTAAATAATTATCTTGCTTATTGTTTCACGTCTACGTAATTCTCTAATATGTGTGAATCTCGCGTCCCCCGGGCACTTGGGTTTAATAATAACTAGCAAGTTTGGACGCGCTGCGCGCGCTCTTCCTTTGCCTTGGTTGTATATACCTATACAATTAATATTGACATATTATGACTTTAAAATTTATTTTCCTTTTTAACATCCACAAATTTATCTGATATTTGTTATTGAAACTTGGATTGTATTTATTTTATTTATTTCCACAATACAAAAATTTGGAGGTTAGAAATTTAAGTGTAATCAGAACAGTATTCATAGTTGTTCATTGTTAACTACAGATAACATTTTAATACTTTTTCGTTATACAAAAACAAATTTTAAGTCATTAATACTATTTATGATTTATATTATTAGTTTAAATATTTCATAATTCCAAACTTCGTGGGTTTTATGTGGACCAATCAGCTAAGACCTTAAACGGTAAGCTAACGCCACCGTCGACCAATCACGGGCTCCTTTTAAACGGACTTGATCAATAGGAAAGGTTTTATTTCGGCTTCACATTTCCATCATCATTCTTTTAAGAGAGGATTTTAATAATCGTTTTGCTTATTGTTTCATGCCTTCGTAACTCCCTCATATTCGTAGACCTCGCGTCCCCCGGCTGCTTGGGATTAAAAATTATTTAAATATGTACGTTTTTTTATCAATGTAGGTTTTTTTTTTGAAGGAAAAAAAATAAAGTACATTATTTTTTTCTTGAAAAGGTGGCTTAACCCTAGCTGCATAGGTGTAGCCGCACTCGCTTTTTTATCGCCCGAGCTTCTCTAGACTATGTTCGTGCGGGAATCACTTACTTTGTGCACTTGTATTGAAATTTATTATTCAATCGCGTGAGGCCCTTTTGAAGATGGGCTATAGCCCATGCTAGCCCCCCCCTTTAATCCGCCCCTGTCTGTGTGTGTGTGTGTGTGTGTGTGTGTGTGTGTGTGCGCGTGCGTGCGTGCGTGCGTGTGTGTGTGTGTGTGTGTGTGTGTGTGTGTGTGTGTGTGTGTGTGTGTGTGTGTGTAAACACTCGATATCTCGAAAACCATTTCACCTATTTTCGTCAGACAAAGCTTCTTCTCTTGGTCCCGAAAATATTCGGTTTTAATTTTTTATCGATTTTCTTTTTTTTTATAACCAAAAAATCTTTAAACTACCTACGTTTTCTGTTTTTATTTTCAAATTATCTTTAGTATGTCATGGAAAATGTTCTTATAATTCATAAATTAATTTTTCAAAAAATATTTGATTATCGACTCAAAATTTTATTTTCTGTCCTCCGGCCGGAAAGCGCCAACTTCTCAGCCGCTGCGCGAAACGAAGTTGCCGCTTTCCGGCGCCGTCGGGCAGAAAAATAGTATACACACCTTGGCCGTAAAAAAGAAAGCCTCAGATCACATGTTTGTTAACCTCGGCTTCGCCTCGGCCGACAATATTACATATGATCTGAGACATTTCTTATTTTACCGGCCTAGGTATGTAATATACTATTTTATACTATACTAGATTTTTTAAAGGATTCTTTTATATAAAATAATTAAAGAAAAATTTGTTAAAAATTGTTTACAGATTAATTATATTTATATATTTATGAATGTATACACAAATTATGAAATTCAATCACAAATTACATGGGTAAACACTTGAAAATGCGGAATCAATCAGTAACCGAAGTATTATTACATTTCCCACACTTATTTCCCTCCTACATAGAATCGAGATCCTGTACCTAGATCACAGTACGACAAATGCGTCCTAGTTATTTTAAATACAAGAAAAATAGGTTAATTCATACGTTTTGCTGAATAAGAGTTATAAAATTTACATTACTATCTGAAATAGCGCTAGGAAATATCGAAAAATTAGCTTTTGTTAAATAACGAAATAAATAGTTAATAACAGAAAACTTAAAATAATGCAAATGAATATGGTGGTTTTTATCTCAAAGAATAAGAGGAAACTTTCATTTTAAAAAAAGTTCATTTTTTTCAAAGTTATTATTAATCAAAGTTGCAAGAGAAACGTAAAAATCAAATTTCAAAAATTCATAACTTTTCAAATTTTGAGTTTATAGAGATTTTGCAAATAGACGTGTTCTTTAAAATGAGCTAAAGTTTTAGGAAAAAAATACTCCGGGGCAAAAAAAATATTTATTATTATTTGTTTAAACAATTGCATTTTAAACAATTTCTACCACTTTTTTCGAATTTTAACCTCGATATTCGGATTCTACGGGTCAAAATCTATAAGAAACAACTGTTTTTATCCGGGGACATATTGCATACGGGACGGTACCCAGCTCCTAGACTATATATACTGTAGGCGCTTGGCTCTCCGGCGTGCGCCGCGCCGTCGCCGCACCTCGAGCACAGGCTCTACTGTTGCCCGTTGTCTGCGCTCTCTACGCCTCTGTGGCAGCTAGCTATCTCTCTCTCTCTCCGCGGCTCTCGCGCTGCTGGGCTCGGCCGCTATAGATTCTAACTATACCTATAGCTTGCGGCTCGCTCGACCGGCCGAGTGTTTATGTTTCGTCGCGCTCCGACTTTCGTCGGCTTTGTTATTGTTGCGAGCTCGTATACGTTCCGATTATAAGCGCTTTTGAAAACTATATATATAACTCTCTCATAATACATATTCCTACTCTCTAAGGCCTAATATATTATTGATTAAATGTTAATCAACAATCAAATACCTCAACAGTAAGAGTAAAATTTCCAATTATCTTACGGTGCGATAAAATTTAAAAAACATTTTTATTCAGAGAATAATTAGAATATCGCTTAACTCTATAACCGAAAGTACGATTTACAACACGAAAAAACAATTCGGCGATGCGCAAAAAAGCCGTTAATTGGTTTATTTAGACGCAAAGAAACTAAAACGACAATCTCAAGTCAAAATCCATACGGGCTAGGATGATGAGCCTAAACGATTTTACAGTTTGCAGTTGTTTGATGTAATCAGAACACCATATTCCTCTGAAATATAATTAATTATAGTCTATAATATAAAAAAATGTTATTATATTATACACATTTATTACTCTAGTGGAGTTGAAATTTTAATAATTTGAAAAATCATATTTTAGAATAGATAAATTACATAAAATAATTTTTTTAAATGAATATATTTTAATATAAAATTGCATTCTATGTGCATATTTGATTTTGCATAAATACATTATTGAAAAGTATATATAAAATTATATTTAAAACATTTACGGGGAAAAATCGTAATTATTAAATTGCAAATTAAAAATACAAAGGTTTATGTCAAAAGTCAAATTCACAAATTTTTTACATGGTTATTGGCGCGTGAATATATCGACGGCTGCGCGGAACAAGGTTGTATTTCAGCGCGCGGACGAAGAACGTTGTATCTCACCGCGCGGACGAAGAACGTCATATCTCACTGCGCAGATGAAGAACGTCGTATCTCAGCGCGCGGATAAAGAACATCGTATCTCACCACGCGGACGAAGAACGTCGTATCTCACCGCCCGGACGAAGAACGTCGTATCTCTCCGCGCGGATAAAATATCTCGGCGCGCGGACAAAAAACATCGTATCTCGCCTTATACTGGCCGTGTACGTCGCAAGAACGCCGAGATACGACGTTCATCGTCCGCGCGGTGAGATACGATATTCTTCATCCGCGCGGTGAGATACGATGTTCTTCGTCCGCGCGGTGAGATACGACGCTCTTCGTCCGCGCGCTGAGATACGACGTTCTTCATCCACGCGGTGAGATACGACCTTGTTCCGCTCAGTCGTGGATATATTGAATAAATAAATTCATTGAACTAGGATTCGTTATGAAAAAAATCTTTAAAACAAAAGTGATCATCGGGTGGGGAGAAGATTCTATCTCGGCGAATCGCGTGAAAAGGTCCTATTCTAGACGAGCGCGTAAGAAGGTGGGACTCTACTGAGATAGGACCTTTTCACGCGCTCCGTTGAGATAGAACCTTCTTCTTCCCACCCGAGGAAATATCCTCAAATTATAAAAAATTATATAAAAAATTGTAAAAAAATATAAATTTCTTCTTTTTTCTACATATATTTCCTACCTATTTACCGCTCTTTATGTGTGCCACGAAAAAATTATGATTTCTTCGACGAGGGGCGCATCGACATCACGTTCTTTAGAAATGGGTCTGAAGTTCGCAACGTTGGAGTGCAACGAAATAAAAAAAAAATTTTTCTTCATGGTTATACTAATTAATATTAATTTTGTGTGTAGATTTAGTGTTTTATAAAATAAAATAACTTTCTAACAAAGGTTTAGATGAAATTTCCATTGTTTAATAACTTAAATTAATTGTAAGAAATTATTTCGTTGCATTCCAACGGTGCAAACTTCAGACCCATCTTTAGAACGTATTTTTAGAAAATTATAAAAACAAAAAATTTTTTTCATAACGGACAAATAGTATTTAATTTTAATTTTGATAAACATGCAGCATCGCGGAGATAATATTTTTGTTAATAGTAGGCACACCGTATCCAAAATCAAATTTACCGAAAATTTAACAAGAGTTGATAGCTTAAATAAATTGGTACAGCGTTTTTTACCATATTCTGGCAGTTTTTTTAGCAACGTTTAAAAGTATAAAATTGTCTTCAGTACGGAGGAAATATCTAAATTTAGGCCTCTTCTGATGTCCCATGAGCTTATCCTTGCATAATAGTAAGTTCTATGTAGTGGAACATGTTACTGGAAGTGGATTATATAAATATTTGCTTGACTTAGCTAAATATCTGAGAACCATAGATATGTCACAGTACTATAAAAGTTATTTCCCTCTTATGTCTCGATAAAAATAAAAAATTTCTTTGAAGGCACATCTACAGGACAAAGTTTTTCTGAATGTTAAAAAAGTATGTACAAGCTCAATTTAATAGTATCATTTTTCGTCGAAACTTATAAGTCAATTTTGCATTAATAAGAAGTTTCACTTCTTTTTAAATGACGAAACTTGGAAAAGATATTTAATTTTGAAGGCACATCTACTAGACAAACTTTCTTGTTCTTTAAGCCTTTCTGAATGCGAAAAAAATTATATACTTTTAAATCTACAAATTAAAGATAATTTCGTCTTTTTCTAAATGACGACACTTATAAATACTGGCATCTACCTTTTTGATCTTGCAAGAATAATTATCTACACTGAAATTATTACTTTAAAAGTTACAGTTTTCTAAGGAATAATCGTTATTACAATTATAACTTCCCATAATAATTTGTTGCAGGCGATAATTCAATAAATATCTGAAAATATAAAATATCAATATTTTTTAATCATCATATCAGCTTTACGTAATGCATATTGTAATTGAAGTAAATAAGTGAATAAGGAACATCAGTCATCCCATTTAATTTTTTATTTAAAAATTATAAGAAATACGTTAAGCTGATGTGATGATTGAAAAAAATTGATATTTAATATTTTCAGATATTATTTGAATTATCGCTAGTAGCAAATTATTATAGGAAGTTATAATTGTAATAACGTTTATCACTTAGAAAACTGTAACTTTTAAAGTAATAATTTCAGTGTAGATAATTATTCTTGCAAAGATCAAATAGGTAGATGCCAGTATTTATAAGGTGTCGTCGATTAGAAAAAGACAAAATTATTCTTAATTTTAGATTTCAAAGTAAATAATTTTGTTGACATTCAGAAAGGCTTAAGGAACAAGAAAACTTTGTCCTGCAGATGTGCCTTTAAAAAAATTTTTAATTTTTTTCGAGAGGTAGGAGGGAAATAACTTTTATAGTACTGTGATACATCTATGGTTCTCACATATTTAGCTAACTATAAGTCAAGTAAATATTTATATAATCCACTTCCAGTAACATGTTCCACTACATAGAACTCACTATAATGCAAGGATACGCTCGTGGGGCATCAGAATTTAGATATTTCCTCCGCGTACTCAAGACAATTTTATACTTATAAACGTTAATAAAAAAAACAGCCAGAATATGGTAAAAAACGCTGTACCAACTTTTTTAGGCTATCAACTCTTGTCAAATTTTCGGTAAATGTGATTGGATACGATGTGCCTACTATTAACAAAAATATTATCTCCGCGACGCTGCATTTTTATAAAAATTAAAATTAAATACTATTAGTCCGTTATAAAAAAACTTTTTTGTTTGTAAGAAAGTATTGCATCTTGAAGAAAAATTGATTATATCACATAAAAACAGTAAGCAAATTAGTAAAACGTGTTTTTCTTGTCTTTATATATAAATGGGTCTGAAGTTTGCATCGTTGCATCGCATATATAAAGCAGTTGACAGAAAAAAATTATACTTTAGGTACACATTGGTATTAGTAATTTTTTAAATAGGAAACTTGTGGAGGTTCGTTGCACACTCACGTTTATAAAATAATTTTCTTTACGAGTAACAAATACCAATACTTAGGGAATATCTTTGGAAATGATATAGGTATAGATAAGGATGCTAGCCTTTCCCCTGAAAATTTAATCACGTATTGACAAATGTCAGTAATTTTTTACTAGGGGTGCACGACTACTCGAAGATCCGAACTATTTGCTCTATAAACTCAACTCGACGAACTCAAGTCGAATCAAATGTTTTACTTGATATATTGAGTAGTTAGAAATAGTTCGAGTAGTTCGAACTTTGATCGAGTGGTTTGAAATTATAGAACACTTCCAACTTCCAGTGCATAGTAGTGAATAAATTATAAAAGAATTATAAATAAAAAATTATAGATAATTATAAGTAATCTTAGGATAATTATAATTATTATCGCTAAGTAGTAGCTAAATCCAAAAACAAATTACATTCAGCTAATTAAGTATATAATATTATAAGTTACTAAGAGAGCCAGCTGGTTCTATCTAGATCGAACTACTTAATTCGAGTAGCTCGACTTCATTCGAGTAGTTCGAGTTGGTCCGAGTAGTTCAATCTGACTCGAGCAGTTCGAAGTATAATGTACTCGATTCAAGTTCGAAGAAAAAGCTGGATACAGTTCAAACACGCCAAGCCGAGTACTTGTACACCCCTACTTTTTACCCGTACTAGATTCTAAAGCAGAGCGTGCTACGCGCGCCTGAACACGAACCTATCTTACCTACTGAATTCGCAAATGAAATTTTTTGACAACGCTCTGAAGTTGGCTCTGTAAGCTTCAATTCGATAATAATCACTATCACCTTTTTACAATAGGAACTAGATTCTAAAACAGAGCGCGCTACGCTTGCCTGCACGCTAACCTATCTTGTTTGTATTGTTTGCAGATTTGTCACTGAATTTTACAAACAAATGCATATAACTTTGCAGGTTTTGAAAATTTTTCAATTTTGATATCGGCGACTTCCCCTGAAATTTAAAAAGGAAGAAAATGAGACCTTGCAAATTAAAATTGAATGAAAAACAAAAAAGATTTGTATTTGATATTGATTTTTTTTTTTTAATGCACAAAACATACTTTTGCAAAATTGGAAATTCTCTAACAAAAATATTTTCCGTTATGTTCAGAACTCTGCTTCGTGTCATATTAGTTTTCAGATTCGAATGTGTAAATGAATTTTTGTAAAAAATGTTCATAGCTTTAGGTCTACTAGACCGCTGGAGCCACCTTAAAAAATTTTCATAGCACACCGACCTACCAGGGCTCAAATTAAAGTTTTTGGCAAACAAAAAAGTTAAACAAATTGTGCAACGATCGTAAGTGGGCCCCTGTTCATATTAATAAATATATCAATTGAAAGAGGACATGAAAAACATAAAAAATGACTGATTATTGACCGTTTTTTTATATTGAGTCGATTTGGTTCATAGATTTTTTACAGGGAGTTTTTATGCTCAAAAAGTAATTCCAGCTTTAAAAAGTTTGGAAATGCCAGACGCCGCGGAATCAGATTTTTTTTTTTTGTCACGACCCCTATATAATCGGCAGTTTGGGGGTTTTCCAGAAAGTCGATTTGGTTCGTAATTTTTTTACAGGTACTTTGTGTGCTCATAACATAATTTCAGCAATAAAAAGTTTGGAAATGCCAAACGCCGCCGAGTGAGAATTTCTTTTCCTGTAAATACGCTGTATTATCAACTTTTTGGGCCCGTTTGGAAATGTTCCGGGGAGTTTATTTTCTTCTTAATTTTTCTACATGTAGCTTGTGTTCCTAGAAAGTAATTTCCACGATAAAAAGTTTGGAAATGCCCAAAGCCGCTGAGGGAGAATTTTTTTTTCTTACAAACACGCTGTTTGTCACCTTTTTGGGCCCGTTTGGAAATGTTCCGGGAGTTTATTTTCTTCATAATTTTTTTACATGTAGCTTGTGCTGCTAGAAAGTAATTTTCGCGATAAAAAGTTTGGAAATGCCCAAAGCCGCCGAGTGAGAATTTTTTTTCCTGCAAATACGCTGTATTATCAACTTTTTGGGCCCGTTTGGAAATGTTCCGGGGAGTTTATTTTCTTCTTAATTTTTTTACATGTAGCTTGTGTTGCTAGAAAGTAATTTCCACGATAAAAAGTTTGGAAATGCCTAAAGCCGCTGAGGGAGAATTTTTTTTTCTTACAAAACACGCTGTTTGTCACCTCTTTGGGCCCGTTTGGAAATGTTCCGGGAGTTTATTTTCTTCTTAATTTTTTTACATGTAGCTTGTGCTGCTAGAAAGTAATGTTCGCGATAAAAAGTTTGGAAATGCCCAAAGCCGCCGAGTGAGAATTTTTTCCTGCAAATACGCTGTATTATCAACTTTTTGGGCCCGTTTGGAAATGTTCCGGGAGTTTATTTTCTTCTTAATTTTTTACATGTAGCTTGTGTTGCTAGAAAGTAATTTCCACGATAAAAAGTTTGGAAATGCCCAAAGCCGCTGAGGGAGAATTTTTTTTCTTACAAACACGCTGTTTGTCACCTTTTGGGCCCGTTTGGAAATGTTCCGGGAGTTTATTTTCTTCTTAATTTTTTTACATGTAGCTTGTGCTGCTAGAAAGTAATGTTCGCGATAAAAAGTTTGGAAATGCCCAAAGCCGCCGAGTGAGAATTTTTTTTCCTGCAAATACGCTGTATTATCAACTTTTTGGGCCCGTTTGGAAATTTTCCGGGGAGTTTATTTTCTTCTTAATTTTTTTAAATGTAGCTTGTGTTGCTAGAAAGTAATTTCCCCGATAAAAAGTTTGGAAATGCCCAAAGCCGCTGAGGGAGAATTTTTTTTTCTTACAAACACGCTGTTTGTCACCTTTTTGGGCCCGTTTGGAAATGTTCCGGGGAATTTATTTTCTTCTTAATTTTTTTACATGTAGCTTGTGCTGCTAGAAAGTAATGTTCGCGATAAAAAGTTTGGAAATGCCCAAAGCCGCCGAGTGAGAATTTTTTTTCCTGCAAATATGCTGTATTATCAACTTTTTGGGCCCGTTTGGAAATGTTCCGGGGAGTTCATTTTCTTTTTAATTTTTTTACATGTAGCTTGTGTTGCTAGAAAGTAATTTCCACGATAAAAAGTTTGGAAATGCCCAAAGCCGCTGAGGGAGAATTTTTTTTTCTTACAAATACGCTGTTTGTCACCTTTTTGGGCCCGTTTGGAAATGTTCCGGGGAGTTTATTTTCTTCTTAATTTTTTTACATGTAGCTTGTGCTGCTAGAAAGTAATGTTCGCGATAAAAAGTTTGGAAATGCCCAAAGCCGCCGAGTGAGAATTTTTTTTCCTGCAAATACGCTGTATTATCAACTTTTTGGGCCCGTTTGGAAATGTTCCGGGGAGTTTATTTTCTTCTTAATTTTTTTACATGTAGCTTGTGTTGCTAGAAAGTAATTTCCACGATAAAAAGTTTGGAAATGCCCAAAGCCGCCGAGTGAGAATTTTTTTTCCTGCAAATACGCTGTATTATCAACTTTTTGGGCCCGTTTGGAAATGTTCCGGGGAGTTTATTTTCTTCTTAATTTTTTTACATGTAGCTTGTGCTGCTAGAAAGTAATGTTCGCAATAAAAAGTTTGGAAATGCCTAAAGCCGCCGAGTGAGAATTTTTTTTCCTGCAAATACGCTGTATTATCAACTTTTTGGGCCCGTTTGGAAATGTTCCGGGGAGTTTATTTTCTTCTTAATTTTTTTACATGTAGCTTGTTGCTAGAAAGTAATTTCCACGATAAAAAGTTTGGAAATGCCCAAAGCCGCTGAGGGAGAATTTTTTTTTCTTACAAACACGCTGTTTGTCACCTTTTTGGGCCCGTTTGGAAATGTTCCGGGAGTTTATTTTCTTCATAATTTTTTTACATGTAGCTTGTGCTGCTAGAAAGTAATTTTCGCGATAAAAAGTTTGGAAATGCCCAAAGCCGCCGAGTGAGAATTTTTTTTCCTGCAAATACGCTGTATTATCAACTTTTTGGGCCCGTTTGGAAATGTTCCGGGGAGTTTATTTTCTTCTTAATTTTTTTACATGTAGCTTGTGTTGCTAGAAAGTAATTTCCACGATAAAAAGTTTGGAAATGCCTAAAGCCGCTGAGGGAGAATTTTTTTTTCTTACAAACACGCTGTTTGTCACCTCTTTGGGCCCGTTTGGAAATGTTCCGGGGAGTTTATTTTCTTCTTAATTTTTTTACATGTAGCTTGTGCTGCTAGAAAGTAATTTCCACGATCAAAAGTTTGGAAATGCCCAAAGCCGCTGAGGGAGAATTTTTTTTTCTTACAAACACGCTGTTTGTCACCTTTTTGGGCCCGTTTGGAAATGTTCCGGGGAGTTTATTTTCTTCTTAATTTTTTTACATGTAGCTTGTGCTGCTAGAAAGTAATTTTCGCGATAAAAAGTTTGGAAATGCCCAAAGCCGCCGAGTGAGAATTTTTTTCCTGCAAATACGCTGTATTATCAACTTTTTGGGCCCGTTTGGAAATGTTCCGGGGAGTTTATTTTCTTCTTAATTTTTTTACATGTAGCTTGTGTTGCTAGAAAGTAATTTCGACGATAAAAAGTTTGGAAATGCCCAAAGCCGCTGAGGGAGAATTTTTTTTTCTTACAAACACGCTGTTTGTCACCTTTTTGGGCCCATTTGGAAATGTTCCGGGGAATTTATTTTCTTCTTAATTTTTTTACATGTAGCTTGTGCTGCTAGAAAGTAATGTTCGCGATAAAAAGTTTGGAAATGCCCAAAGCCGCCGAGTGAGAATTTTTTTTCCTGCAAATACGCTGTATTATCAACTTTTTGGGCCCGTTTGGAAATGTTCCGGGGAGTTTATTTTCTTCTTAATTTTTCTACATGTAGCTTGTGTTCCTAGAAAGTAATTTCCACGATAAAAAGTTTGGAAATGCCCAAAGCCGCTGAGGGAGAATTTTTTTTTACAAACACGCTGTTTGTCACCTTTTTGGGCCCGTTTGGAAGTGTTCCGGGGAGTTTATTTTCTTCTTAATTTTTTTACATGTAGCTTGTGCTGCTAGAAAGTAATGTTCGCGATAAAAAGTTTGGAAATGCCCAAAGCCGCCGAGTGAGAATTTTTTTTCCTGCAAATACGCTGTATTATCAACTTTTTGGGCCCGTTTGGAAATGTTCCGGGGAGTTTATTTTCTTCTTAATTTTTCTACATGTAGCTTCTGTTCCTAGAAAGTAATTTCCACGATAAAAAGTTTGGAAATGCCCAAAGCCGCTGAGGGAGAATTTTTTTTTCTTACAAACACGCTGTTTGTCACCTTTTTGGGCCCGTTTGGAAATGTTCCGGGGAGTTTATTTTCTTCTTAATTTTTTTACATGTAGCTTGTGTTCCTAGAAAGTAATTTCTACAATAAAAAGTTTGGAAAATCTCAAAGCCGCCGAGGGAGAATTTTTTTTTATTGCATTTTTACATCTACCCTGTATAATCACCCGTTTGGGGTGGTTTTGGGGGTGGGGATAATTTGATATCGGTTTATATCAATTATTTTTGATGATTCACAATTCTTGTGTTATTTACAATATCTGGTGTCATTCTCCCTGAGAAATTTGATTTTAGAAAAATGGAATTTTCGTTCTCTTAGGTTGTCTTACGAATTCCGTGTTAGGGGTGGGGGGTAGTTTGGAATTGATTTATTTTGATCAATTTTCATGTATTCTTCCATTATTTGCAGTATATTATGCTATTCATGTGGAAAAAAGGTGTTTTTCGAAAATCGAATTTTCGTTGGATCGCAACGTTGCAAACTTTAAACCCATGGGGGTTTTCCGGGGAGTCAATTTGGTTCGTAATTTTTTTATAGCGAGTTCTTATGCTCAAACAGTAATTCCAGCATTAAAAGGTTTGGAAATGCCAGACACCGAGCAGTGAGAATTTTTTTTTCCGTCACGACCCCTATATATCTGATTATATAATCAGCTGTTTGGGGGTTTTCCGGGTAGTCGATTTGGTTCGTAATTTTTTTACAGGGAGTTTTTATGCTCAAAAAGTAATTCCAGCTTTAAAAAGTTTGGAAATGCCAGACACCGAGCAGTGAGAATTTTTTTTGCGTCACGACCCCTATATATCTGATTATATAATCAGCTGTTTGGGGGTTTTCCGGGGAGTCGATTTGGTTCGTAATTTTTTTACGAGTAGTTTGTGTGCTCATAAAATAATTCCAGCAATAAAAAGTTTGGAAATGCTAAACGCCGCTGAGAGAGAATTTTTTTTCGGTCACAACCCCTATATATCTGATTATATAATCTGCTGTTTAGGGGGTTTCCGGGTAGTCGATTTGGTTCGTAATTTTTTTACAGGGAGTTTTTATGCTCAAAAAGTAATTCCAGCTTTAAAAAGTTTGGAAATGCCAGACACCGTGCAGTGAGAATTTTTTTTCCGTCTCGACCCCTATATATCTGATTATATAATCAGCTGTTTCCGGGCTTTTCCGGGAGTCGATTTGGTTCGTAATTTTTTTACGAGTAGTTTGTGTGCTCATAAAATAATTCCAGCAATAAAAAGTTTGGAAATACCAAACGCCGCGGAGAGAGAATTTTTTTTCCGTTACTACCCCTATATAATCAGCTTTTCGGGGGTGTTCCGGGGAGTCGATTTGGTTCCTAATTTTTTTGCGGGTATTTTGTATCCTCAGAAAATAATGCCACCAATAAAAAGTTTGGAAATACCAAACGCCGCGGAGAGAGCAGTTTTTTTTCGTTTCTACCCCTAAATAATCAGCTTTTTGGGGTGTTCCGGGAGTTGATTTGGTTCCTAATTTTTTTGCGGGTATTTTGTATCCTCGGAAAATAATTCCAGCAATAAAAAGTTTGGAAATACCAAACGCCGCGGAGAGAGAATTTTTTTTCCGTTACTACCCCTATATAATCAGCTTTTTGGGGGTGTTCTGGGGAGTCGATTTGGTTCCTAATTTTTTTTCGGGTATTTTGTATCCTCAGAAAATAATTCCAGCAATAAAAAGTTTGGAAATACCAAACGCCGCGGAGAGAGAATTTTTTTTCCGTTCTACCCCTATATAATCAGCTTTTTGGGGGTGTTCCGGGGAGTCGATTTGGTTCCTAATTTTTTTCGGGTATTTTGTATCCTCAGAAAATAATTCCAGCAATAAAAAGTTTGGAAATACCAAACGCCGCGAAGAGAGAATTTTTTTCTCTTAGGTCATCTTACGAATTCCGTGTTAGGGGTGGGGGGTAGTTTGGAATTGATTTATTTTAATCAATTTTGATGTATTCTTCCATTATTTGTAGTACATTATATCATCCATGTGGAAAAAAGTGGTTTTTCGAAAATCGAATTTTCGTTGGATCGCAACGTTGCAAACTTCAAACCCATCATTACATAGTCTGCATACTTTGACGGTAACTTTAACTTTCTACGATCACGCAAATTTCTCAAAGGTTGTACAGATTCATTTGATTCTTCATTACCAGTGTTATTTGCTTCTAGGCTTTCATATTCTGATATATCACTTTCACTGTCCAATACTTCTTTATCCTGAGATCTGTAAGTTTCTTTATCACAGTTCAGTAAAGTTTCAATTTTTACGTTACTAGATTCCATACTTGATTTTTCATCAAATATTACATTTTCAGAACTAACTACGTCGTTTTTGCTTTCCAAATATACTCTATACGTTGGTGAATCTAGATCATATCCTACAAAAATCCCTTGTTCTGATTTCTTGTCTATCTTGCCTCTTTTATGATCATGAACAAGAACGTAACACTTACTTCCAAATACTTTTAACTTTTTGATATTCATCTTACGACCAAACCACAAGTCAGCTGGCGATTTACCTTTTACTGAGCTAGTTCCAGTTTGATTTAAAGTAAAAACTGCATAGTTTATAGACTCAGCCCATAAATTTTCATTTAAATCATGATTGTGAATCGCTGATCTGGCTGCGTCCACTACGGTATGCATTTATCTCTTTATCCTTCCATTCTGTTGTGGAGTGTATGCACAAGTTTTCTTATGAAAAATGCCTAGTTCATCAAAAATTTTCTTTATCTCGGAATTCTTAATCTCAGTTCCATTATCTGATTTGAAGCATTTGATTTTCTTTTCAAATTGATTCTCTACCATTTTTATAAATATATCCAATTTCTTGACTGCTTCATCATTACTTTTCAGAAAATAAACAGTTTTATAGTGTGAATAATCATCCTTTAATAATAGAAAATATTTTGCTCCTCCTAAAGATCTAATATTCATTTCACCCAAGTCTACATGTATGATATCCAAGGGTTTCTCAGCTAATTCTAAATCTTCAGGATGTGAGACTCTACTGTGTTTACCATATACACAACCTGCACAAACATAATCATTCCAGTCGTCAATATAATCTATTTCATTTATTCTCAATATTTCCTTGATGTGTCTTACATTCTGGTAGGCTAGTCTCTCATGTCATATTTTGATAGAAGTACTAATCATGCAATTTTCTGACTTGTTTAGGTTATTTGAAATTTCTTGATCATTTATCTTTTTCTCTCGAAAAACCATTCTAAATAGATCACCTTCACGTTTTGCAGTAACTTTTGTTTCATTGTTCTTGTCAATAAATACAGATTCTTGAGCATTTGCTAGTTGTATATGACCTCTGTCTAACATTCTAATTACAGAAAATAAGTTAAATGGCATCATAGGCACATGTAATACATTCTTTAGTATAATATTACACCACTCTTTTCCATCGTAACCTTCTATAAGAATGTCACCTACCCGACACCCTCAATTTCACTTGCATCACCAATGATAACATGTACTGGCTTATCGAGTCTGGTATAGCTAGCAAACAGGTCTCTGTGTGAAGTCATATGTTGTGTTGCAGCACATTCTTGATACCACATTCGACTATGACCATTCTTTGACTTGATATGTTCAATATCAGCTGCAGTCAGACTCACTGTAATAAACGCATGCTTATCCTTACTTGTATTAACATACTTTAACGTATCACAGTCCTTTACTTTCTCTTTAGACTCACTTTTATTCATATTTGCATGTGTTATACCTAATGAAATACAGGCATGTGTCTTCTTTTCTGTATTTGCAGATTTATTATCTTTACTATTTTGACTCTTATTTTGACATTCTTTGGCAAAGTGTCCTTTTTCATTGCAATTATTGCACGGATACTTGTTTTTACAATATTCAAGATATTTTTCACAAGGTTTATTTTTACAAAATCTTTTTATGTGACCTTTTTGTCCACATTTGTAGCATTCATTTGACTCACCTTTTGATTTACTATTTGATAACTTAGAGTTTTTATTTTGTTTACCTTGTTTTGACAAAAGTGCATTTTGACTCTTTGATTCACTCGATTCTTTACTTTTATTTAACCTTTCTTCTTCTATTTGCAGACGTTCGACTAAAGTGCTTAGATTTTTATCAACGGATGGAGCATTATCTCAACTTGTTCGAAAATGATATAACTTTGGTGGAAGTATAACTAACGTTCTAGTTATAATCCAACTTTCTTTGATTTCTTCTCCTTCTGCACTTAGCTCTTCAGCTAGTTGTTGAATTTTTAGAGCATTTTCAACCACAGACTTGTTTTCAGCATATTTGAGTGAGAAAAATTGCTCTCTGAGTCCGTCAATTGTAATATCTGTCTTCTTACCATACAAGGTTTCAAGTTTCTTTAGCATTTGACTAGACGTTGTGCAATTCGCTATCTTGACTGCTATGCTACTGCTTACATTTAGTCCTATTAGAGTCTGAGCTTCGAGATCCTTTTTAATCCAATCAATGACTGTTTGTTGCGTTTCTGCACCTTGAGGTTTGACTGTGACTCCAGATGCAACATCATACAGGCTTTTAGATTTTAATGCTAGATTCAATTTGAATCTCCATGACACATAGTTGACTTGCTTTTGCGAATTTTCAGACAAAATTTCTAACTGCGATTTGACTGAATCCATGACTTTTTATTTTACTCTGTGTGTTATTTTGCTACTGACTTCTGACTGACTGACTTCTGGTACACATTTACTTGCTATTCTATATTCTTGACTTTAACCTCACTTTTTATCACTCTGCTTTTTCAGAATTCTGGGCCCATAACCTGTTGACTTTTAATAGACAATAAATACACTAGAAGCTATTCTGGTATAATAATGATTTATTCAGTAAGGTCAATAATAATATAGAATAATATAAGATTAGTAAAAATAAAGTCTTTTACAATAAACAATTCACTCATTCGCATTTCTCTGACTACACATTCGTACAAAAAAAAAACTAGAATGTTCTCGTTCTAACGGTTCTCCTTCTAATAATCTAGAGTCTCTTTTTATAGAGTTCCCTACCTAGAGTAACTTTCGCCAGAGTCTTACATTTGAATTCAATTACACTAATGGGATAATTAAACCTCAACACTCGGCCATCCAGGGGGGTTGCTCTTCAATGATATACGATAAAATGTTTATCACCACGTAATACAGGTATGTTTTTAGAACGAATAGTACAATTTAGGACAAAATTTTGATTTGATGTGACATAGACTGTGGTAAAACGATTATGTCACATCGCAACGCATATCGCTAAGGGTAATTTTATATTACGCCATAGCGATAAGTTTTGTTTGTAAACTTTGTATGTGGAAACGTTGTGCAATAAAAAATTCTTCGCTATGGGGCAATACAAAATTACCCTTAGCGATATGCATTGCCATGCAACATAATCGTTTCACATACTCTCTAAAGTTGAATTAGTGAAAATTGCTCCTCCCATTAAATTAGTAGAATAAACTACTAATTTATTAGTGAATATTCACTATTTCATTAGTAGTTTTTAAACCCATTAAATTAGTAGAAAAAACTACTAATTTATTAGTGAATATTCACTATTTCATTAGTAGTTTTTTTAAAGACTACTAATTAAATGCGTATATTCACTAATAAATTACTATTTTTTTCTACTAATTTAATGGGTGGAGCAATTTTCACTAATTCAACTTTAGAGAATATACTGTGGTAAAACGATTATGTTGCATCGCAACGCATATCGCTAAGGGTAATTTTGTATTGCCCCATAGCGAAGAATTTTTTATTGCATATCGTTTCGATGTACAAAGTGTACACAAACAAAACTTATCGCTATGGCGTAATATAAAATTACCTTTAGCGATATGCGTTGCGATGCGATATAATCGTTTTACCACAGTATACGTCACATCAAATCAAAATTTTGTTCAAAATGGTACTATTCATCCTAAAAACATACCTGTATTACGCGGTGATAAACATTTTACCGTATATCATTGAAGGGCAACCCCCCAGTGTATTCACAGAAAGCGCTATCGGAACGCCGCATTGCGGTGACAAAGCAGAACTTGTGATGGACGGCTCTCCATAATGCCCTAATCACATAACCGCGTACGATCGCGTACGTCCACGTACAACCGCGTCCGACGTTAACGGGCTGCCTACAACCACCGATTTTTTTTTGGCGCATGCGTAAAAATCACCAGAGGGGGTTAGGGATGTATGAAGAGCCAACTGTAAAAAATTAACCCTAAATATTGTTTTCGCTGAACACACCTAAAAGATCAAAACATGACTACATGAGTTTCTGCTTTCTAACATTAACAAAGAGTCAAGTGTTGGAAGAAGATTAGTGATTTAGAGATTTTATTATAAGAAGATTTTTCAATTAATGTAAAATGGATGATCATAATCTGGTTGTTGAAGTACTGGAAATAAGCATTAATTACCTTCGATTAATACAATTACTAAGAAATCGAAAAAAAATTCAGAAGATGGTGGTGCAAACCATTAATTAGAAATAATTACTTAACAGGATATGGTGCTTATGAGAGAGTTTTTACGTATTTTAAGATGAATGATGAAGAAGAGTTCATGAATTACATAATTCCCTTACATGCGTGGAACTCATATCCCCCGCCTACTTGTACTAATACATGTTTCGTAATTATAGTTTCAAAAAATTCTATTTTGTAATAGTTTGTTAAATAAATAATCCGGTTTAAATTAATTATTTCATTATTTTTGATATCAGATTCGTGATTAGCAACCCCGAAAACAAAACATAATACAGTTCCGTAATTATAGTTTCAAAAAATTATATTTCTCAATAATTTGTTTAAATAATTTTGTTTAAATTCATTATTACATTATTTTTTATATCAGATTCGTGATCACCGCCTATAAAAACCGCAAGTTTGTTGTATTTTGTGTCAGATTGAGCTACATTTGAAAGCGGTAGTCCCGAGTATAGTGTAATAGGAGCTACATTTAATATTTGTCATAAAGTTAATTTAATCTAATAAATTATTTTGTGATTGTAACTTTTATTCTTGTAATAAAATATATTTAAATTGTAATTTTGATAGTTAAAAAATAGTTTATGTATATCTATATAGGAGTTTTAAAAACTTTAGACAAATATGTATTGCATTTATCCAATCTATAACCCTATAAATCTATATAGATGCAGAATGACCGTTTTAAAAGTTTTGGTCACGTCATGAATTTTAATTTTAATCTAAGTTTTGCTATTAAATAAATAGTTTAAATATAAAAAGTTTATTTTAAGAAATATACGATACGAGTTTTAAAAACTTTAGACAAATATGTGTTGCATTTATCAATATCAAATCTGTTAAAATGGCGATAAGCGTCATCAGAAACTTGACAAAGTATGGTCATTTACTTCATATTTTCGACGGTCTTGCGACGGTCTTAAGACGGTCACATGACCGTCTTATGACGCGCGTCACAGTCACGTTGCATCTCTGCGCATGCAACATGGCGCAACATCTGAATGTATACGCCTCTTTAATATTATTATATTACAAATGCAATAATTACAATAATGTAATATACAACAACATGTCAACATAATACAAAATACAATTTACATATTACTACAATATCTGTATTCAAAACTTAATCTAGTTCGCATTTAAAACTCTAGTCCCTCTAACTTTAGCAGACGCAATTGACGCGATTCGAAATTTTCGAGATATACTTCGAGATTTTCGAGAAAAAATCAACATGGCGCCGAACATGTCTGGTTGCATTTTATATAGAGGGATAATACTACAAATACTATTAAAATCTTGACAGAAGCAACGCTGTCATAATTTCAGGTTAAGAAACAACCGTATAATAATAATTAACAAATCATGAGCATCACCGTCGCTGATAATTAACTGTTAAAATATAAAGCTTATAATTATTTAAGAATGCGCGGTATTGTATAGCAAACGTTGCGCGACGTATAATCGGAGGATAATAACGTTGTGCAACGTTGTGTAAATAAACAAACATAATAACTAAAAATAGTTAAGGAGTTGATTAGCAACAATCATCATAACCGACTAAGGATATTAATAATATTAACAACAATAATTTATCACAAGGGCTAAAGGTAAACAATAAAACGCAATTATAGATAATTAACAACAAATTTAAGAACAATCTCGAGTTATCCGGATAATTGGCTATTCTTGGAAGTACTGACGTGTAATAACAACAATTGTTTATAATTAAGTAGTTTTCCGGGACAATAGTAACCAAACGTTGCTCAACGCAAATTGAAGGTTAATAATATCATGCAACGTTATAAAGTAAGCGAACTACGACAAATCCGAGAATGATTAATATCAATTGCAATAAATAAATAAAGCCATTATTATACAATTATCAACGGTATTTACTAGAAAATTAGGAGTTGTGTAATAAAACGTAATTTGAACATACAATTAATTAATAATATCATAACTATTGGTTTATTGATTAATAATGTTAATGGTACTGATAAATAATACTAAAAATAATTGCAATTTGATAGACAATTAAGACAATATGCAATAACGTTATGCAACGTATAGTTAATAATGATAACATATAAACCTAAATTGAGAGGTTAATAAAGATTAATTAAAACAATTAAACTGAGTAATTAATAAAGTTATTAGCGATAGTTTATCAGTTGGTTAACAATTTATTGTTTTAAGCACTTTTCATTAATAAATTGAGATCATTATGATTAATAAGGAAGAGACCGGATAAATAAATAAAGTAACAATAAATTACCGGTGATACAAGTTGCATAATATGTTGATTAATATTATTTCATTAAACGTAATCTAACATACATAACAATCTGTTGCAGAGTATTCTAACGGACATTTTATTCCAAGAACCCCTAGGTAGTAAACAATTCCATGAAATTACGTAATAGGTAACCGGCCAAACACCGAATCCGACGGATAAATCAGATAACACACATATATATATATATATTTGCAAATCGTCTCGTCTTTAAAGTCGATTAAGAGATTTGAGTCATAATAGCCAATTTAAGGATAGATAATTTACAACTTAATACACTCTTTATATTTAACTCTGTGTTTTAAAGAATAACGAATTAGATAAGATTTAAAGAAGATAAGATTATTAAGATAATTAAGATGATTTAATATAAATTAGACTTTATTTTTAAATATTTCAAATCATAATAACTAAATTCAAGGATAAATAATTTACGATTTAAAGTATAAATCAATTAACTGTTTATAATTAATTCTGTATTTTAAAAGCATAATAAGGTAGATAAGTCTTTAAGAATTTAAGATATAAGATTAGTAAGGTTACTTAATACAAATACGTAATAAATTCTCGTTATTAATTTCAATTAAGGATTTTGAATCGCAATAACAAATTCAATTCATTCAATTAACTTTTATATTAATTTTCGTACTTTTTACATAGCATCTAGTAAAAGATAGATAAGATTTTTAAGTTAACCAGTTAATAATTAATAATTTTATGTAATAACTAATGCCATCCAAGAATGTAACATCAATTATATCTTTGATTAATTTTATTTAAATTTATATTTGTGCATAAGACGATAGCGTAGTCTTTAAATCAAAATTCAAACTATAAAATAACAATTTATGTCACTTAATTTATAATTTGAGAAAGCGTAATAAATTTATTTCTTGTGCTATTTGTACTTTTGTACTTAATTGGACGACGATCCCACTACCTATATAAAACCCTAGGGCCATTCTAGAATTTCATTTGTCAAATATTACATTCGCTTGCCGCTCTATATTAAAGACTTTAGTTTATGGCCACTGGGATTGTAACATTTTGGTGACAGTGGTGGGATTGTCCAAAATAGCATCGGAAATAATAAATATTAATTGAAGTATGTATAGTAGCAGGAAGTTAGCGACAATAAGCCGGTATATTTTTCATACAATAGCCTTAAGGTTTGATCGATTGCATTTATAGATTTAAGAATTAGATTACGACTTAGTTGTAAAAATGTCTGAGAGTAGTAATAGTATTGATTCAATTGTGGCTAACGGCCCAGGACCAAGTACTATCGTTGATAATAATAACCCTTCGGTGGTTGGTGATATTGAATCAGGTACACAACCTACCAATGTTAATAATAGCAATCCTTCAGCCGTGAACAGAATAGAACCAAGTATCGAACAACAAAATCCGATTCATTCAGGGGTCGCGGGATCCATAATGGACCTAACCACTCAAAAGGGCCCCGTTAACCACGCGATGGTATCCATCCAACATAGGCCCTCTGTCTTTAATAGGGGTTCAGGGTCGCTGCACTCTCAGGACCAACTCAATATTTATGAATTAAATTCCAATAACAGCAATAATAATTTAAATACCTATAAAAAACTTCAGAAGTGGTAAAAATAATTCCCGAATTCAATGGTAAAAATATTTCGGTGAATCAGTTCATTAGGGAATGCAAAGACGCTGAACCCTTTGTAAATCCGAATGATAGGGAATTCTTCGTAAAATTAGTCAAATCAAGGGTAACTGGAGACGCCCAATCCTATTTACAATTTAAAACCTTTCCTAACTTGGAACAACTACTAGGAGAATTAAAAAGGACATTTACCCCCGCTCAGAATCTATCCCAGATACAAACCGAATTATCTAGATTATTGCAAAAACCTGCCGAGAGGGTCTCTGAATACGGCGTTCGAGCAACGAAACTTTTCCAGCAGGCTGTAGAACGGATAAACGAAGATTTCGAAGCAGACATTATTCCAAGAATGACCCAGGGTACCATCGCTACTGCCATCACCAATTTTCGATTAGGCCTGCAAAAAGATATTAACCATCAAATGATTGGAATTTTTCCTGCCCCGACAACCCTTGAAACAGCCATTAGTAAGGCTATAGAAGCAGAACGAGAAGTTAACTTGTGGAGAGAGATACATAAGGAACAAGGAAACCAGGTACGGTGTCGGATAGTAGATGGAAGCTCCGGCGAAGATCAACCGCAGATCAAGAAACAGGCATCAAGCTGCTATCAATGTGGAGAACCTGGGCATTTCGCTCGAGAATGCCAAGAGAAGAGAGAACAAAAGAATAAAAAAGGTGAACAATGTACTTGCTGTGGCATACCTGGACATACGTGGGATGAGTGTCGAAAAAGGGGAAAGCAAAACCCTAACTGAAATTTTTGCAAGATATCAGGGCACACTTGGGAGGAATGTCGTAAGAGGAAGAATCAAAATAAACATTGTTCTTTCTGTAATACGCCTGGACACACACAGAAAACATGCTGGAAGAAGAATCAGTCTCGGAGTTGTAATTTCTGCAAAAGACCCGGACATATGTGGAACGACTGCAGGAGCAGGCTTATAAAACGAAACAACCATTCAACAAACAACAACGAGAGCAAACCTTCTTTAAACTTCAACCGCGTTCGCCGTATGGACACGACAGCGGACGGACAGAACAACCAAGTGTCCAAAGCAGAATCTTCATCACCCTCAGACA
The DNA here is from genome assembly GCA_036365515.1 of Torymus aiolomorphi. Classification (NCBI taxonomy): domain Eukaryota; kingdom Metazoa; phylum Arthropoda; class Insecta; order Hymenoptera; family Torymidae; genus Torymus; species Torymus aiolomorphi. The sequence continues at coordinate 249,806,519 of CM070874.1, forward strand.
GGAAGGAAAATTAAAATCCCCAACCATATCAATGCATACTGACGATTTAATAAAAGAGCATCCTCAATTTTTGATAGACACTGGATCTGAATTAAATTTAATAAAACAAGGACTTATAAAAAACCTAGAAAAAGTAAGGACAGATAAAATGTATCAATTAACAGGTATCAGTGAAGGAGTAATACGCACCTTTGGCAATATCAACATAAATTTAAGCGATTTAAATTGTAAAATGGAGATAGTACCTGATGATTTTCCTATAGAGTATGATGGAATTTCGGGTTGTGAATTTTTAAGAACTCAAAATGCTATCTTATCCTTTTCTGATAAACAACTTACCTTGACCCGAGATCCACCAAGGAGTATACCATTTATACCTCACGAAACTTACTTTATACCTGCCAGAACCAGATTATTGATAAAAGCGAGAGTAGGGAACAATAAAAAATCAGGATATGTCCCCAGAATTGAAGCTGGACCAGGGCTTTACGCTGGGGGATGTTTGGTTACCAATCAAGATGGAAGAGCGCCTATGTTTATCATAAACACAACTGCTCAGGATTTAAACATCACTATGCCACTTCTCATGCTAGAGAATTACGACCGTACTTTTACTTCCGTTCGAACCATACGGGCGAACAGTGAGGAAGAAAAAATGAAATCAGAGATCGAGTAACCAAAATAATACAATGTTTGGATATGAAAGAACTTAACGCGGAAGAAAGAAACAGTGTGATAGACCTTATTGAACAGTTTCCGAACCAGTTTCATCTTCTTGGGGATAAATTGAGTAAAACCGCAGCTATTACTCATAAAATACCCACAACTGATGAAATCCCAATTAATGTAAGACAATACCGACAACCTCTGAATCTAAGAGAAGAGTCACAAAAACAAATTCAAGAAATGATGGACAACGATATCATCGAGGAATCTGAATCTCCTTACAATTCTCCTGTCCTGATAGTCTCTAAGAAACCAGATGCCCAAGGGAATAGACGCTGGCGCCTCGTTATAGACTTCCGGGCTTTAAACGAGAAAACGATCGCTTCCGCTTACCCCCTCCCTAATATAACGGACATATTAGATCAATTAGGAAGCTCAAAATACTTTTCGACTTTAGATTTAGCATCAGGGTTTCATCAGATTCCAATAGATCCTAAAGACGCTCCCAAAACAGCTTTTTCCTTAACATACGGACATTACCAATATAAACGAATGCTCATGGGATTAAAAGGAGCTCCGAGCACCTTCCAGTCCCTAATGAACAAAATTTTAAGCGGATTGCAAGGAATAGAACTGTTTGTATACATGGATGATATAGTAGTTTATGCAATATCAATTGAAGAACAAATGAAAATGAGGAAATTGTTTGGTCGATTAAAAACAGCGGGATTAACCTTGCAGCCCGAGAAATGTCTTTTTTTGAGAAAGGAAGTAACTTATTTAGGGTACGTGATTTCAGAGAAGGGGGTCAAACCTGATCCCAAGAAAATCAAGGCCGTTATGGAATTTCCTAGACCTAGAAACGCGAAAAACGTAAAACAATTCTTGGGATTAGTAGGATACTATAGACGCTTTATTCCTGATTCTTCAAAAATTACAAAACCTTTAACAAACTTATTAAAAAGGGGAATATCTTTCATTTGGGGTGAAAATCAGGAGAGGGCGTTTGAAAAGTTAAAACAAATTTTATGTACTGAGCCTTTGTTGCGATACCCTGATTTCAATGAGCCATTTATATTAACAAATGATGCCTCAGATTATGCCGCAGGGGCTATCCTTAGCCAAGGAAAGATAGGAAAAGACCAACCAATTGTTTATGCTTCACGAACTTTAAACGATTCGGAAATGAAATACACAACTACTGAAAAAGAATTGTTGGCTATGGTATTCGCGATTCATCACTTCCGGCCTTATTTATTCGGAAGAAAGTTTACGCTAGTAACTGATCACCGCGCTCTAGTTTGGCTTCGTAATCTAAAAGACCCTATTGCACGAATTGGACGATGGGAACTTAAATTAAGGGAGTATGATTTTAACGTGAAATATAGACCCGGAAGAGTAAACGCAAATGCAGATGCATTATCGCGAAATCCTGTTTCAGCTCTAATTATCGATGAATTGAATTTAAATGAATTGACAGACTCAGAACATGTAATATCAGAAGCACTTATAGAAAAGGTATTCTTGGTTACCGATAAAAGGGGAAACTGTTTGGATCGGGATTCGATAGAACCGGCCCGCGGTCCTCAGGTACCAGAGGACGGTGTGGATCGGCCTGCGGATGTCGAGCCATCAGGATCTCATGAACTAACACGCATGAATAATGGCTTGCATGGCATGATTGAATAGGAAAGAGAATGCGAAAGAGATGAAAATAACAGACCCAGCACGCATGATGCTGTCGTGGGACAGCATTGTGCTTCTCACCAGGGGGTTACCCCTGCAGACACATCAGCGATGACTGCCGAAAGTGAAAAAGAGCCAGAGCCTCTGACGGTTCCCTCACGGGACAGCATTGAGCTTCCCACCGGGGCCGCCATACCCCGGGAGTTGTGTCAGAGGTATCTGAAGAGGCGAAGTACTCTTGCCAGCAGAGTTGAGTTCGCGGGACAGCATTGTGCTTCCCACCAGGGGGTAACCTTGGCAGAGTCAACGCAAAAACCCTCGTGCGGCGGCCAACACCTTGAATGGTATCAAGAAACCCCGACGAGCGAACGAAATCACCGCGAATTAAGCCGCCTACAGGGCGCACTAACCCGTCACACGGGACAGCATTGTGCTTCCCACCGGGGCTGCCATACCCCGGGAGATCGAATGAAAACGCCTGTCGGCGGCCAACACCTTGAATGGTATCAAGAAACCCCGACGGGCGCAACGAGCAAAAAAGCTGGCGGCCAACACCTTGAATGGTATCAAGAAACCCCAGCAGGAGTGAGTGCTGGCAAGGGGTCTAACAAACAAATAACAAAAGCAAAACAAAATAATAGACAGAGAATTGACAAAGAGACGAATGAAACAAACGAATCGGAAATCAAGACGATTGCAAAAGATTCTAATCTCAAAGTAACAAATAACGATTGCACAACCATAACAAACAAAAATGAAAATGATTCTGACAAAGTCAAGAATGATCTAACAAATATGATAATTGATAATGATTTTGATAAAGCTAATAACGGTTTAACGAATATAATAATTGATAACGAATCTGATAAAGCAACAAACAGTTTAACAAACAAAATGATGAATAACGAGTCTAACAATTCAAATAACAACAATTTTGAAGTAAAAAATGGTAATGTTAGTTTGACAGAAATGATAATTGATGATGATATATGTAACGATAACATTGAGTTAACAAGCAATAATGATTTTAAGGATGACCAAATGAACGATGAGATTGATAATGATGATGAATCCGATAATGCGTCTGACGAGAGCGATCAAGAACTCGATGAAATTAAAATAATAAATATGATAATTTGTAATAATAAACCGGTAGAGTCAAATTTAACAATTGAAGAAAGATGTTACTTATTTACAATAGATCACGTTTTATTTTCGAGAGATCAATTAACTATGAGAAAAGATAATATAGCGCATTTTATATCAATTGATTGCAAAATTTGTTCAGAAGTATGCCGACAATTGGTGGACGAAGGTTATATAAATTTAGAACTTATAAAAAACGAAAATTTAGAAATGGGATATGTAGTGCAAACCGGTTTATCTAATGGGAAATTCGTATATTCGATAATAGCAAAAGAACGATATGACGAATTACTAAAAATAGAAAATGCAATAAACAGATTAGAGTCATTACGAAATAGTATGATGGGGGAAAATAAAAAATCGGTTAGTATTGCTAAAAACGGGGACAGTTTAGAAAGGTTACATTGGTTACCCATCGAACATAACATACGAGCTCATTGGGATGGGGGAGACCATCAAATCACAATTTGTACCGGAGAAGTCATTGAACCCCCAATTGAGGACCGTTCAAAAATTTTATCTGAAGCCCATGACTCCGCCGTAGGAGGGCATAAGGGTATTTACAAAACTTATAAGCGAATTCGCGATCAATATTTCTGGCCGGGAATGAAAGAGGATATTATTAATTACGTAAAAACCTGCGAAAATTGTCAGAGGAAAAAGCTAGTAAGAATAAAAACAAAGCAGCCTATGAAAATTACAACTCCTTCGGAGACTTTTGAGGTATTAGAAATGGACATTGTAGGTCCTTTGCCGGTGACAAATAACGGTAACAAATATTTACTTACAATGCAATGTAATTTAACAAAATACTCGGACGCAATTCCCCTATCAGATATAACCTCCGAAACGGTTGCAGTAGCTTTCGCTCGCGAATTTATTTGTAGATTCGGTTGCCCCCAAATTATAAAGACGGATCAAGGAAGTAACTTTCAAAGTAAGTTGTTTAAAAATTTCGCGAAAATCTTCAAAATAAAACAATACAAATCAACCGCTTTTAGGCCCGAAACCATGGGATCATTGGAAAGGAGCCACGCGTCACTAGTAGAATATTTAAAAATGTATCAAGATAAGTTTGATTGGGATGAATGGGTGAAATGCGCCATATTTTCATATAATACTTCGACACACGCAGCTCATGAATTAGTTTTCGGTAGGAAGGCTAGACTCCCATCGGAATTCGAAAATAAAAATCCGGAAAAAACATACGCGACATACTTAGATGAATTAATTTCAAAATTAAACAAAACGCAGACAGAAGCTAAGGATCGGTTGTTGTTGGCTAAAGAAAAGTCTAAACGATTATATGACCAAAAATTAAATTCTCAGACATTTTAGAGAGAGATGAGGTGTATTTGTTAAAAGAATCCCGACACGATAAAATGGATGAACAATACGCAGGGCGGCACAAGATAATTGAATTATATAACGACGTAAATGCTAAAATAGATTTAGGTAACGGACGAACTAAAAATGTGCATGTAAATAAATTAAAGCGTGCGTTTCTGAGATAAAACATGTAAAATATTGTGCAAACATTTTTAAATAAAATAAAAAAAAAATAATAAATAAATAAAAAGGGTACCAAGGAGAGATAAAAGAGTTGGAGGCATTCACGGCAATAAGAACTTTAAAAGCAATTGATTTCTGTAGAATGTCCCAGCGAAATTTTTTTTACGGTCGTATCTCACTGTACGGAGCGAAGGCAGGGGCTCCATACACCCTTAATTAAAAATATTTAATTTTATGAAATAATTAATTTTGTTAAAACAATAAATTTTATAAGATATACCCTTAATTGAAAATAATTAATTTTACGATCGTATATTTAATTTTGTTAGAATAATAAATACACCCTTAAATAAAATAAATAGTTAAATAAGTTTAGTATGGAAGCAAGGATTTTAAATAATTCATATTTTTGCTTTTCCGTTTAGGCAAAATAAATTAGCTTTCTAAAAGTCTGTAATTACGATAAATTAATTAATTAAAAGAATTATTTTTAATTTCATAAAAAGCACTTTTAATTAAAACAAATAATTCAAAAATTATAAAACAACTAATACGCCCTTAAATAATTAAATATTAATTTACATTAAAACTCTGCAACAATAAGTTAGCTAAATCTTGCTAGGACGTCCCCTTAAAATTTATTGCTATACGAGAACGAGCAGTTGTGCGACGTACATTTATTTATGTGCATATACAACATGATCCTGCACCACCTACGAACTCTGCTCCAAAAGCCTTGAAAACTTGTTTAGGGAAGTCATTTTTGTCCTCTCCTCCAAGGGGCGGCTATTAAAGGATCAACAGAGTTGACACCAGGGATAAATCCTGACGGTTTTAACGATATTTTGTTTTTACCTGTAAAATGCGTGTGCATGCATCCATACGAACATTTCGACAATAATGCTGCAAGGAAGCAAGGATATGAATAAGTCACCAACCTTTCTGGGCTCTCTAACAAATTCTAACAAGCAAAACTCATTTTATTTGCAAATGACTAGTGCAACGCAATATCAATTCATTTAAGCAGAACCAGAAAAATCGGAATGATTTCCATGTAAAATACTGTAGAAAACCCTAAGGGTTTATACTAGACAAGAACCCTGATAATTTTTACGCAGGGTGACAACAAAACACTAAAAGGAGGTAGTGACTAGAAATTATCACAGTTGGTAATGATCCCCAACATGAAGAGAGATCAACAGATTGCATCAGACCGGATCGTGCACGTCAAGCTAAACGTTTGTCCTATTAAAAGCTACTCGCAGCATCCGTATTAGCTATCAAAATCGCAAGAAGGACTCGTGGTGCAGAAGTATTCACGAGGATCACGACCACTTCGTTTTGCACACGAGTTACAACTGGTAAGTAAAAAGAAAAAAAAGAGAAAAAAAAACAACAAATTTTTATGACATGTCACCAAGAAGAATGTTCCTCTATAGCAATGGCTGAGCCCGAGGTGATCGACCTGGACGACCAGTATCCAGTCTATCTGATCCAGCCTCAGGCCCAGCGTATCGAGGGTAACCTCGAAATGATGGGGCCACCAAGGGTACCCAATGAAATGCGAGTCCTCCAAGAACTCCAGAACGTCCCGGTGAATCAGGAACTTCAAATCCGAGCAGTGAACCTGCCAATTAACCAGGACTATCCACCTCGTCCAATCGCCGGAGTGGATCCGATCAGAGCACCGCCTGAAACCAAGGATGCGGCATCACTGAAAATTATGAAGAAAGCACTGCAGGGGAAATTGTATAAAAAACGCCGTGGCGGCAAGGTGTGCATAAAGAGCGAATATTACCTGGCCCCGGATGGAATACGTTGGAGGTGTTTAGAATGCCATGCTCACCAAGGAGGTGACGAGACCTATACGTATACTGCTACTCACTGCATAGCAAGGGAGGAAACGCCCAGGAGCCGCTGTCATCTCTGTGGAGATTTTGGCGATCGACGAAGCTCCCTCCTTGGCTGTGACTTGTGCAACATCACTTACCCGGCTCATGAAAATGAGATCAACGAGGGCCAGGCTATTATCTGCGTTGCACAGCATCCATTTTCATTCACCTTATTATAATTTGTTGAATTTTTATAATGGTGCTGTTATTACCTGGGATAAAAAACTATCCAGTATGGGCACCTTACTTTTGTTTTGTGTTTCATAACACTTTTTGTTTTGTCAGTTCAATGAGAACGACAACTAATTGACACTGACTGAGAGCTACATTTAAAAATAATAATCAGAACTAAGATGAGGAGTACCGCCTACAAGCTACTCCTAGAAATAAAAACGAGTAAGGCCCAAGAGCCACAACTAGAAATAAGACGAGAACGAGAAAAGAATTTCATAACTATAAGTCAAGAAGAATGACAAAAGAAAAATTTTGTTTTAATGACTAAGAAGATTTACGACAAAAGGAGAATTTTGTTTCATAAAAGTTTTTGGAAGAATTTTGTTTTATAAAAGGTTCTATTAAAGTCTAATGACTAAGGAAGTTATGACAAAAGAAGAATTTCTGTCTTATGAAAGTTTTTGAAGGAATTTGTTTTATAGAAATTTTGTTATAAAAGTTTAACGACTAAAAAAAAGGGGGTTTATTATAAAGGAAAGTTTTGTTTATAAAAGTTTAAGGAGGTTTACGACAAAGAGAATTTTGTTTAGTTTATGGCGAAGAAAGTTTGTAACAAGGGAGAATTTTGTTTTGTAAATTTCCTTTCTTTTTCTCAAGAGAGTTATGACTAGAAAAGTAATAACTAGAAGTTTTATGACTAGAGCAAAATTATGACAAGGGCTATGAAGGAGGGGTTGTGTGTAACAACCAAGAACAATTATAGTTTTGTATTTATCCATGTAAAGGTCCATATATTTAATAAACTTTTTCCACTAAGAACATGTTTTATTCGTGCGATATGAAGGCTATAATGCATGAAAAACCTTTCCATCCCTTTTTATGTTTTCCGACCTCTTGGTAGGATTGGCTCCTCAGCTGTCATAACAACGAGCCGGAGTATGCAGTATTGCTATCATGGGGAGTGGCGCCATCGTTTGGCCGTGGCCGGCGACCCCGGGCATCAGGCGAGTCGTGCGGAAAGAGCGCGAAGTTTAAAAACGCGAACCATGGGATCGCGTTTTTTATAAGGGGGGGACTGTAAAGAACTGACGTTCCTTGGACTACACAACCGACATAGACCCAAATTCTAGGCCTCTTTTACAATGAGTGCAATCGATCGAACCCTTTTACACTACTCATTCATGCATATTGCTAACATGAGAATACACCTTATGATTCGTGGAAATGATTGGAAATAATAATAATAGGTTAAAAATTATAACAAATACGGAGATTATTATTAATAATACTACAAATGCTATTAAAATCTTGGGAATAATTGATGTTCTGATAATCATTTAAATAACAGAAGCAACGCTGTCATAATTTCAGGTTAAGAAACAACCGTATAATAATAATTAACAAATCATGAGCATCACCGTCGCTGATAATTAACTGTTAAAATATAAAGCTTATGATTATTTAAGAATGCGCGGTATTGTATAGCAAACGTTGCGCGACGTATAATCGGAGGACAATAACGTTGTGCAACGTTGTGTAAATAAACAAACATAATAACTAAAAATAGTTAAGGAGTTGATTAGCAACAATCATCATAACCGACTAAGGATATTAATAATATTAACAACAATAATTTATCACAAGGGCTAAAGATAAACAATAAAACGCAATTATAGATAATTAACAACAAATTTAAGAACAATCTCGAGTTATCCGGATAATTGGCTATTCTTGGAGGTACTGACGTGTAATAACAACAATTGTTTATAATTAAGTAGTTTTCCAGGACAATAGTAACCAAACGTTGCTCAACGCAAATTGAAGGTTAATAATATCATGCAACGTTATAAAGTAAGCGAACTACGACAAATCCGAGAATGATTAATATCAATTGCAATAAATAAATAAAGCCATTATTATACAATTATCAACGGTATTTACTAGAAAATTAGGAGTTGTGTAATAAAACGTAATTTGAACATACAATTAATTAATAATATCATAACTATTGGTTTATTGATTAATAATGTTAATGGTACTGATAAATAATACTAAAAATAATTGTAATTTGATAGACAATTAAGACAATATGCAACAACGTTATGCAACGTATAGTTAATAATGATAACATATAAACCTAACTTGAGAGGTTAATAAAGATTAATTAAAACAATTAAACTGAGTAATTAATAAAGTTATTAGCGATAGTTTATCAGTTGGTTAACAATTTATTGTTTTAAGCACTTTTCATTAATAAATTGAGATCATTATGATTAATAAGGAAGAGACCGGATAAATAAATAAAGTAACAATAAATTACCGGTGATACAAGTTGCATAATATGTTGATTAATATTATTTCATTAAACGTAATCTAACATACATAAAAATCTGTTGCAGAGTATTCTAACGGACATTTTATTCCAAGAACCCCTAGGTAGTAAACAATTCCATGAAATTACGTAATAGGTAACCGGCCAAAAGGGGAACCAATAAGAGAAGCAGTATCTCCTACCACAGAAGAAGGGGGCGGAGCCTCCTTTCAGATTTTGACGTCCTACAGCACTTCCACAGGCTATAGATGTATTTCAAGTTTTTACCACCAGAGAGAGAGGGATCATCCTCAACGGCTTTCAGGTCCGTGCTCACCATATAAAAGGGAGCCCAGTACACCGATGGGGAGTCTCCTTAGAGAAATAATCCAATCTTGTACCTATCAGCACCCACGTATCTTCAAGAATTACGCTGAATATATATAGTTATATAAATATCAACGCATTTTCAACGATTTTATATCAAGTTTCAACGGTTTTCATCAAGTGTTAACTTTTAACAAGTATTAACAAGTTTCAACAATCTTCAACGAGTTTCAACAAGTTTGAACGAGCTTTAACCAGTTTCAACGAGTTTGGACGAGTTTCGAGAAGTTTCAACGAGTCATCAACCAGTTTCAATTACTTCGACGATCTTTCGACGAGTCAACTGCATTCAACAACAAGTTAAGAACAACGAAAGGATCAACAACCTCACCAATCAGAGGAGGGAGAGCTGTCCTGCCCAAGGTTTTGAGGCTGTGGTTTTCCTTGGGACTTCAGGGTGAATACCAGAACAACGGATGATTGAAGTTGGGTCCACGGCCGTCCATATCGAAGGAAGAGCCCCAATCAACACCGAATCCGACGGATAAATCAGATAACATATACACACACACACACACACACACACATATATATATATATATATATATATATATATATATATATATATATATATATATATATATATATATATATTTGCAAATCGTCTCGTCTTTAAAGTCGATTAAGAGATTCGAGTCATAATAGCCAATTTAAGGATAGATAATTTACAACTTAATACACTCTTTATATTTAACTCTGTGTTTTAAAGAATAACGAATTAGATAAGATTTTAAGAAGTTAAGATTATTAAGATAATTAAGATCATTTAATATAAATTAGACTTTATTTTTAAATATTTCAAATCATAATAACTAAATTCAAGGATAAATAATTTACGATTTAAAGTATAAATCAATTAACTGTTTATAATTAATTCTGTATTTTAAAAGCATAATAAGGTAGATAAGTCTTTAAGAATTTAAGATATAAGATTAGTAAGGTTACTTAATACAAATACGTAATAAATTCTCTTTATTAATTTCAATTAAGGATTTTGAATCGCAATAACAAATTCAATTCATTCAATTAACTTTTATATTAATTTTCGTACTTTTTACATAGCATCTAGTAAAAGATAGATAAGATTTTTAAGTTAACCAGTTAATAATTAATAATTTTATGTAATAACTAATGCCATCCACGAATGTAACATCAATTATATCTTTGATTAATTTTATTTAAATTTATATTTGTGCATAAGACGATAGCGTAGTCTTTAAATCAAAATTCAAACTATAAAATAACAACTTATGTCACTTAATTTATAATTTGAGAAAGTATAATAAATTTATTTCTTGTGCTATTTGTACTTTTGTACTTAAGTGGACGACGATCCCACTACCTATATAAAACCCTAGGGCCATTCTACAATTTCATTTGTCAAATATTACATTCGCTTGCCGCTCTATATTAAAGACTTTAGTTTATGGCCACTGGGATCATAACACAGGTGAGCTGCAGCGCATGCGCATGTGCGCACACTCACATGGGTAAAGCCAACAAGCCAGCAGTGTCACCGCCATTACGTGATTGGCGATGCTATACACGTTACCCATGTGAATATATGATGTTGTAATTTTTATATCGTTTATTGCAATTATTGCGAATTGCGTAAAATCAAGCTCGCATTGTCATCACTTTGCATAAACATCTATATATTATACGCAATACCTTATACACGAACAATATGACATGACTTGATAACCATTGCGCGGTATAAGTAAGCTGAGGCCATTTATCCGCTATGCGGTGCTTCGGTAGTGCTATCTGTGGATAAGTTGGACGGCCAAGAGTATATAAGGTGTGTAAGTCAACCGTTCAAATGACTCTTTGTGAAGCATCCTAATTACAAGGCTTGCCTTGTTTTTGATAACTCCGTTACTTACAATGGGGGACTCAAAGTTTTACGCCATATCTGCATGAGATCCCGTACTCAAGTTAAACGCATCATATCCCACATGAGATCCCATGTGGGATCTCTTGTGGGATCTCATGTGGGAATTCATGCTTCGAGTTTAAACATGGGATGCCACATGGGATCCCATATCAAATTCATACGTGGGATCTCGTGTGGGATTCCACGTGGGATCCCATGTGGTTTTTTTCAGTAGGGGCAGCTCCCTAATTCTGTTACAAATTAAAATGTTTATGTTTGCATGACTGCATCAATTAGCATAAATTAAATTAAAATCTGTTGTATTTGATATAATTTCCCGCAATATTATTGGTTTACTTTCGATATTGAATTCATCTACAAATAGGACAGAGTGGGGCAATCTTGGACACGGGCAAATATTAGCCATACCAATTATCTCCTGTTCAGTGGCCAACATAGTTTGTTTATGCTATTGATAGTTTGTTGGTAGCTTTATAACTTTTCAATAAAATCTCATTTTCTGTTTGGCATAGCAAAAATTTTTACAAGAACTTGCCAGATGTTAAAGCTGCTTACACTGCTTATACGTATGCTATGCTTGTTGGACAATTAACCTTACTTATACACGTCATGATTTCCGTGATTAATATTGAAACAATTATCAAAACTAATAATAGTACTTAATAGGTATTACTAATAATAGGCAGAGCGGAGCAAAAGAATCAGATTTTCCAACTGGTAAGTTTACTGTCCAAATGACATTAAGTTGAAGGGGACCAGGCACTGTTAAAGCTAGCCTAAAAAAAATAGCTATTATTATTATATGATTATAAATTTTTTTATACATGTCATGTCATCTTTCTTTGTATAGACCAATTAGACTTACAAATATTCATTTTTGTGTCTGTATAGTAGTAGTCACACTTACACAACCTGTTTGACTACTTATAATTGGGTGGTGTGTAGGATTTAGGAGCCATCAATGCTTCGTTCGACTAGTTCTTATGGAATCTTCTTTTTAAACATATTTCCTCCGAAGTGAACGAAGCAGAATCTGAAAAAAATCGAAATATTAATGTAGGTGCACATTTTATTTAATTTTTCATTATTTTTCATTATTTTTCATCATTGTTTATTAATACTGTTACGAACCCAGTGGCCATAAACTAAAGTCTTTAATATAGAGCGGCAAGCGAATGTAATATTTGACAAATGAAATTCTAGAATGGCCCTAGGGTTTTATATAGGTAGTGGGATCGTCGTCCAATTAAGTACAAAAGTACAAATAGCACAAGAAATAAATTTATTACACTTTCTCAAATTATAAATTAAGTGACATAAATTGTTATTTTATAGTTTGAATTTTGATTTAAAGACTACGCTATCGTCTTATGCACAAATATAAACTTAAATAAAATTAATCAAAGATATAATTGATGTTACATTCGTGGATGGTATTAGTTATTACATAAAATTATTAATTATTAACTGGTTAACTTAGAAATCTTATCTATCTTTGCTAGATGCTATGTAAAAAGTACGAAAATTAATATAAAAGTTAATTGAATGAATTGAATTTGTTATTGCAATTCAAAATTCTTAATTGAGAATTTATTACGTATTTGTATTAAGTAACCTTACTAATCGTATATCTTAAATTCTTAGAGACTTATCTACCTTATTATGCTTTTAAAATGTAGAATTAATTGTAAACAGTTAATTAATATATACTTTAAATCGTAAATTATTTATCCTTGAATTTAGTTATTATGAATTGAAATATTAAATATAAAGTCTAATTTATATTAAATGGTCTTAATTATCTTAATAATCTTAACTTCTTAAAATCTTATCTAATTCGTTATTCCTTAACACAGAGTTAAATATAAAGAGTGTATTAAGTTGTAAATTATCGATCCTTAAATTGGCTATTATGACTCGAATCTCTTAATCGACCTTAAAGACGAGACGATTTGCAAATATATATATATATATATTTATATGTTATCTGATTTATCCGTCGGATTCGGTGTTGATTGGGGTTCTTCCTTCGATATGGACGGCCGTGGACCCAATTTCAATCACCCGTTGTCCTGGTATTCACCCTGAAGTCCCAAGGAAAACCACAGCCTCAAAAACCTTGGGCAGGACAGCTCTCCTCCTCCGATTGGTGAGGTTGTTGATCCTTTCGTTGTTGTTAACTTGTTGTTGTTGAATGTAGTTGACTCGTTGAAAGATCGTCGAAGTAATTGAAACTTGTTGAAAACTCGTTGAAACTTCTCGAAACTCGTCCAAACTCGTTGAAACTGGTTAGAGCTCGTTCAAACTTGTTGAAACTCGTTGAAGATTGTTGAAACTTGTTAATACTTGTTAACAGTTAACACTTGATGAAACCGTTGAAACTTGATATAAAATCGTTGAAAATGCGTTGATCTTGATATAACTATATATATATATTCAGCGTAATACTTGAAGATACGTGGGTGCTGATAGGTACAAGATTGGTTTATTTCTCTAAGCGAGACTGCCCGTCGGTGTACTGGGCTCCCTTTTATATGGTGAGCGCGGACCTGAAAGCCGTTGAGGATGATCCCTCTCCCTCTGGTGGTAAAAACTTGAAATACATCTATAGCCTGTGGAAGTGCTGTAGGACGTCAAAATCTGAAAGGAGGCTCCGCCCCCTTCTTCTGTGGTAGGAGATACTGCTTCTCTTATTGGTTCCCCTTTTGGCCGGTTACCTATTACGTAATTTCATGGAATTGTTTACTACCTAGGGGTTCTTGGAATAAAATGTCCGTTAGAATACTCTGCAACAGATTGTCATGTATGTTAGGTTACGTTTAATGACGTATTATTAATAATAATATTAATCAACATATTATGCAACTTGTATCACCGGTAATTTATTGTTACTTTATTTATTTATCCGGTCTCTTCCTTATTAATCATAATGATCTCAATTTATTAATGAAAAGTGCTTAAAACAATAAATTGTTAACTAACTGATAAACTATCGCTAATAACTTTATTAATTACTCAGTTTAATTGTTTTAATTAATCTTTATTAACCTCTCAAGTTAGGTTTATATGTTATCATTATTAACTATACGTTGCATAACATTGTTGCATGTTGTCTTAATTGTCTATCAAATTGCAATTATTTTTAGTATTATTTATCAGTACCATTAACATTATTAATCAATAAACCAATAGTTATGATATTATTAATTAATTGTATGTTCAAATTACATTTTATTACACAACTCCTAATTTTCTAGTAAATACCGTTGATAATTGCATAATAATGGCTTTATTTATTTATTGCAATTGATATTAATCATTCTCGGATTGGTCGTAGTTCGTTAACTTTATAACGTTGCATGATATTATTAATCTTCAATTTGCGTTGAGCAACGTTTGGTTACTATTGTCCCGGAAAACTACTTAATTATAAACAATTGTTGTTATTACACGTCAATACCTCCAAGAATAGCCAATTATCCGGATAACTCGAGATTGTTCTTAAATTTGTTGTTAATTATCTATAATTGCGTTTTATTGTTTATCTTTAGCTCTTGTGATAAATTATTGTTATTAATATTATTAATATCCTTAGTCGGTTATGTTGATTGTTGCTAATCAACTCCTTAACTATTTTTAGTTATTATATTTGTTTATTTACACAACGTTGCACAACGTTATTATCCTCCGATTATACGTCGCACAACGCTTGCTATACAATACCGCGCATTCTTAAATAATTATAAGCTTTATATTCTAACAGTTAATTATCAGCGACGGTGATGCTCATGATTTGTTAATTATTATTATATGGTTGTTTCTTAACCTGAAATTATGACAGCGTTGCTTCTGTTATTTAAATGATTATCAGAACATCAATTATTCCCAAGATTTTAATAGCATTTGTAGTATTATTAATAATAATCTCCGTATTTGTTATAATTTTTAGCCTATTATTATTATTTCCAATCATTTCCACGAATCATAAGGTTTATTCTCATGTTAGCAATACGCATGAATGAGTAGTGTAAAAGGGTTCGATCGATCGCTCCCATTGCAAAAGGGGCTTAAAGGTCGGTTTGCATCCATTTTGTATTGCAAGGAACGCTAGTTCCTTACAATACAAAGGTTCTCAAAAAAAGTTATTTTCTTGTACTGGGTAGATCCTCTTAAGCTTTGAGTGAACCTGTAATTTAAAATACACAGATTATTTTGACACAAAGTGTCACTTCTTGAGAGAAATTATGTTTTTTATGAAAAATTGAATTGTTACTTATCTGATATAAACTCCAAGCACTGCAAGCACGTATTGATCTCATATATTGTAATAAATAAACTATTACAATTATATGGCCTAAACTGATGTATACTAGACGACACTGAAAAAATTGTCTGTTTATGCTACAGCAGACGCTATTGATTGAGATACCCTGAATCAGCTGCAAGCAACAGTCGATAAGTCGGATCGTTAGGACTGGGACAGTCAAAAAGGAACAGGAACAGGAACACTAAAAATACATTGTTTTTATATCTATATATATGAGGAACACTACGTTTTTTCCTGGAACAAGCGAGATGTTCCTCGTATATATAGATATAAAAACAATATATTTTTAGTGTTCCTGTTCCAGTTCCTTTTTGACTGTCCTAGGCCTTACTCCAGGGTTGGGTTTACGATACGGTCCAGAAGTTTCATACGGTATGATGTAGGTTTGAGGTATGATACGTAATTACTGAGGTATGATAAGTAATTACTGAGGTATGAAACTACGTATCATACCTCATTCGAAGGAGGCTCAATTTATTGTTAAAAAAAAATCACTTAAATCAAAATATTACCTAGCTTAGTGTTTTAGGACATTGTTGTGCTATAATTAATCATTGTAGACTCGACAAAACTTGATTTTCATATTTAAAAATAAAAAAACAAATGTGAAATTGTTAACCTCAAATTTTAAGTGAAAAGAATTAGCTTTAGGTATATATTTCATTACCACAATGAATAAAAAACTTATATTTTAAAGCAGTAAATGTTTATTTAAATATTCAATAATTATTATGTCTAGCTCGTAACTGTACGAACCTGAAGTTTCTAACGTTACCAATAACGAAATGCAAATTTTTAAAAAAATAATCGCCGACTGCAAATTCTCGTTTTAGACAAACTTATAGCACCCCCAAAGCTATAAAATAATTTGACGAGTAGTCCCGATGACCGGAACCACCCTTAACTGGGGGATGAAAATTCATAAAAAAAAATATCTCCGCACGATATGGCGCTCAGACAAATTTTATTTTTTTAAATAACTTCTGTCCACCCTAGGCGCCTAGAAAAAAATTTGTGAGTAGCCCCGATGCCCGGAACCACCCTTAACTGGGGGATGAAAATTCCTAAAAGAGATATCTCCGCAAGAAAATTTGTCTGAGCGGCATACCTTGCGGAGATGTCTTATTTCGAATTTTCATCCCTCACTGAAGGGTGGTTCCGGTCATCGGGACTACTCGTCAAATTATTTTATAGCTTTGGGGGGTGCTACAAGTTTTTCTAAAAGGAGAATTTGCAGACGGCGGTTATTTTTTAAAAAAATTTGCATTTCGTTATTGATAACGTTAGAAACTTCAGGTTCATGTAACTGTGAGTTCATCGGCCAAGCGCACTAGAAGCAATTTACAACATTTAAGTAGAAAAACTGTGATACAATAGAAACATGTTATATTCATTACATTTATTTCGTTTATTAATTAAATATAATACCAGAAAAAAATTGAAGTAAAATTTTATCAACAATTGTAAGTAGTTTCTAAATCTTAATATTAATTTAAATTCTGTCTTGTTATTTTATAAATCTATGGCAATTAACTTAGACCCTAAACCCTTAAACTAAAACCTTAAACCCTGAAACCCTAGACCATAAACCCTTAAACCCTAAGCCCTTAAACCCTATACCCTTAAACCCTAAGTCTCTAAACCCTAAACTCTTAAACCCTCAACCCTTAAACTCTAAGCCCTTAAACCCGAAACCCTAAACCGTAAACCCTTAAACTTTAGACTCTTAAGCCCTAAACCCTTAAACAATAAACCCTTAAACCCTAAACCCTTAAACCCTAAACCCTATACCATACATCCTTAAACCCGAAACCATTAAACCTTAAACCTTTAAACCCTTAAACCGTAAGTCCTTAAACCCCAAACCCTAAACTCTTAAACTCTTTAACCGTAAACCGTTGAAACCTAAAGCCTAAACGTTCGAGCCGTGAACCCTTAAACCCTAAACCGTTAAAGCCTAAACCCTGAACTCTTAAACCTTAAACCCTAAATCATTAAATCTCTAAACCCAAACCCTTAAAGCCTAAGCCCTTAACACCTAAACGCTTAAACCCTAAATCTTGAAACCCTTAAACCCTAAGCACTTAAACCCTAAACCATTAAACCCTAAGCCCTTAAACCCTAAGCCCTTAAACCCTAAACCCTTAAACCCTATACTCTTAAACAATAAATCCTTATACCATAAGCCCTTAATCATTCAATCCTTAAACACTTAAACCCTAAAACATTAAACCCTTAAACCTGAAACCCTTAAACCTAAAACCCTTAAACTCTAAACCCTTTATCAAAAATATTTTATCAATAACATTTATATTCGAAAATTAAATAGTAGATATTATTCAATCCATGATCATCAAGAATTATACTGTTCTGTGATATTAGTGAATCACTTTGTGTAGCTGTTTTCAGGAGATTAATTTAAATTAATTGAAATGAGAAGCTATAGTTCAATGGGTTTGTAAATGTATTTTAAAGTACCTATCGGTGTTGTTAAAGCAAAACATATTTTTGATTTTTAAGTGGTGCATATACTTTCTACTCACAAGTCTAAGAGAGTGAGTTGATTCTCACTAGCGCTACCTGTGTGGACCCCTTAACCCTTAAACCCTTAACCCTTAAATCCTTATCCCTTAAACCCTTAACTCTTAAATCCTTAACCCTTAAATCCCTTAACCCTTGAACCCTTAAGATCTTAAAATCTTAACCCTTCATCTTATAATCGTTAAAGCCTTAACCCCTAAACCCTGAACCCTTACACCCTTAACCCTCAATCAACGAAAAAGAAACGAACTTCTGGCTCGAACCAAGTGCTTGCGAGTCAGACACTAACAAGAAAGGTACCCCAAGTGTAAGTCGCCGATTTGGACGATATTGCAATATGTTGTAGTACATTAAAAAATAAGAGACACGTATTTTTTTTCACGTGCTGATAGACACTTTAAGGGGGTGAAATCTACCCCTAAAGTTCACCCTCAAAAACAGTTTTTTTCAAATATTTCAAAAACGAATAAAGCTAGCTTAATGAAACCGACGCCAAAAGTTGTAGAATAAAAAAACCTTCAAAATAGCATTACTTTCAATTTTAAGGGTAGCAACCCCTATTTTTTTTTCAAGAAAACTAAGCTTTTCTCATCAATTTTCAGCTATAAAAATTACAATAAATTATATATCGCCTCAAAACAGATTTCATTTAAAAGAAAATTAAAAACTAAAGTTGACCTGTCTCGTGGTTTTGGCCAAAATTATTTTTTAGGGGGTAACTACCCCTTATTTATATTTTGTTCATTATTTCAGAAATAAATAAAGACATCTTAATAAAACCAACGCTAAAAATTTTAAAATAAGAAAGGCTTCAAAACAGCATTATTTTCAATTTTAAGGGTAGCAACCCCTATTTTTTTTCAAGACAACTAAGTTTTTTTCATCATTTTTCAGCTATAAAAATTATAATAAATTATATATCGCCTTAAAACTGATTCCATTTAAAAGAAAATTAAAAAATAAAGTTCACCTGCCCCGTGGTTTTAACCAAAATTATTTTTTAGGGGTAACTACCCCTTATTTTTATTTTGTTCATTATTTCAGAAATAAATAAAGATACCTTAATAAAACTAACGCTAAAAATCTTAAAATTAAAAAGGCCATAAATCTGCATAACTTTCAATTTTAAGGGTAACAACCCCTATTTTTTTTTTAAAGGAAATTAAGTTTTTTATCAATTTTCAGCTATAAAAATTACAATAAATATATCTCTTTAAAAACCATTCCATTGAAAAGATTGACCATAAAATTTTGACCAATAACACAGACAAACGCTATGTAATTTTAGCGCTTTCGGGCAATACGAAATACTAATTTATCATTAATTTTGCAAAATTAGTTTGGTTAAACTACTTGTTTAAACGGATTATTGTAAAGCTTTTTCGAAAAACTAATTTTGACTTGAATTCCACAAGAAAAGTAACATGTTTATTTAAACTTTTATATGTTGTAGTGAACCAAAAAACGAAAAATATTTATATTTTTTATCTGTGAATAATACATTTTAAAGGAGTGCAAATCATCCCCGGAAGTTCATTATGTTCTTACTTTCCTTTATTATATTTTATGTATTATTATAAATACTTCGTCAAAGGCAATCGTACCGTTTTGATACGTGATAAATAAAGCATTAAAAAAAAATTAATGTGTGGTGCGTGTGTGTACGTGGATGTAAGTGATTTTTATGCAGTAAATAAGAGTAATCGCTGATTGTGAATGAGAAAATAATATGTTATTTTTATGTTATTATGAGGCGAATATTTATAGATTGGTGATTTAACTCGTAGTTTCATATATTGCTGGCAAACATTGTATTTATAAATCGGTAGAGTTCCAGTCGTGCAGTGTTGTTTTGTGAAAGTGGTTATTTCTACAATATTGTGGCTGTAATATTGCATCAATTCATTTTTTTTAATGTCAGCAGCACTACAAAACTACAGATAAATGTCTATTTATATATCAGATCTAATGCATTAATTGTAAGAATTTCGTATCTGTCTATAGGTTTTAATAAAATTATAACAGCTTTTCAAAATTATATTTTGCGTTATTTTTAATGAACATATTAAAAAGTATGCAATTTCGTACATTGTTACATTTTTTGGAGATATATTTGACGTTATAGAGCACAAATAGTTTAAATTGATTTTTCTTTAATTTTAAAGATTTAAAAAATCCTGATTTATAAGTGCATAAAGTATTTTTAATATTTTTACGAAAATTAAAAAATGTATCAAAATATATTTTATTGTGTATACTGTATTGTTTACTTTCTGTTATTAACAAAATTATAGACTCCTGATTCAATTTTTAGCCAAAATTGTATACGGTTTCTTTACTATTAGATGTTTTACAAATAATAAATTTTACATACAAATAATAATTTTAAATAACTAAATCTTAATTTTAATAAATCTAAATTAACAGGCATTCTGCAATACATCTTATCGATTACTGTTTACAAATTTAAAAAAAAAAACTCGAGATTACCTTCTTTTCATTTTAATCAAGCGCTTTAGTAAAGAAATATACAGATACGATATTCTTAATAGATTCTTAACAGGATGGCCCAAAGTATAAATATTTGTTTTATTTGTATGTGTCGCCTTTTTAAATGCAACATTATTATCTTGTGGAAATATGGTATTTTTTTTAATATTTAAACACTCGCAAAATAACAGCTTAAATCGAATGGACGACACTAAGAATCTCAAGTACATTTATAAAAAATCCGTTGAAACAACCAATAGACACTTCTGCAATAACGAAAATAACAATAAACGCTGTTAGTCGTAAGATCTCCAGTACGCTACCTGTTGGCGCGCTCCCTCTCCTCTCACTCTCAGAATTTGAATTTGCGAAAATTAACGTCCCCCCTGTAGGTATATAAACCCCGGAAATTTCACATTTCTCTCAATGTCGAAAAATGGGACTCCAGAGTGCAGGATGGGTAAGAGCTCTAGCTGTTTATTGTTATATTCGTATAGAATTTTAATTTTCGTTAACTTAAAATAAAATTTTCAAACTCGAATTTTTTTCAAAATGTTCTAGTTAAATAAAATCCGCTCACAGACGTTGCACTATGTGCTATATCAATACTTGATCGACGTCACCTATGTTTGTCTACAAACCATGGTGTAAACTTTCGTTAATTTATTAGGTCAGTAAATTGCCAAAAAAAGTGTTAATGGGTTCTTTTGCTTAAAATATTCTGTATATATGTTTTAACTATGTTTTTTTCCCTTCTTAGCCCTGATGAAGGTATTAATATCAATACCGAAACGTCGGCCAATAAACTAAGTTTTAAATGAATTTTTCTTGGTTCCTCGTTGATCGTTTTATTGCAACCTCCTTCAAAATTTACACTTTAAAACGTACGAGTCATCATCTCACATAATATTTAAACAAATATTTCCCGGTAAAAAGACATTGGTCGCATGATGGCGTATATCAGTAAAAGCGTACAACGTACAACGTACAAAGCTTCCTCATTGAGAAATAGCTATGTTCTCGCAACATAGTAATGTAACGTTTAGAGGGGTGACGCATACAAATTAAAAAAATGTTTTTATTTTCAGCATTCTATATATGTGTGTTGTAAAGATACTATTTCTGTATGCAATTATTCTTATAAATGTTTGATTATTTTAGCACTCAAAATGAAAATTAATCCTCTGAATGTTATTAATTTGCTGCTTGCCTATTTCCAAACACTTGATATTGAAGATAGCCCTTATAATATTAAAGAAATAGAAATAAAAGACCATTTCCAAATGATACCGTTAGATTTAATGGAATCATCTAATAGCAGAGCTGTTATAATGGAAAAATCGTTGGATTTTCAAGAAGAATATAAAGAAACAGATGCACGTATTGTGGAAGATGTTGATTTACATACACTTCCTTACTATCCTGAATTACCTACGGATCAATGTACGGAACATGAAGAACCATTGAGTTTTGAATACAAAAAAAGGGCTGTAGAATATTGGAGAAGTGGAAAAACAAAAAAGAATTTATCGCTTAAAACAGTTCAAAATAGATTCAAGAAAGTCAGTTCTGAAAGACAGTTACATCGCTGGGCTCACCAAATCAATCAAGGTGGAACATACCGAGAAAAAATTGCAAGAATTTGCGATTTCACACTAGAAAATTTTAAAGCTGCTACTGAAGCTGGATTAATAATTCATGACAACGATTTAAGAAGATGGACTCTACAAGTACGAAAATTAATCGGAAATGAGGACGTAAGATTTACAGCTTCAAAACATTAGCTTTCAAAATTTAAAAACACCCATAGAATTGTTTCTCGAAAAATTAATAAATTTATCACAAAAAAAAGTATAGAAAATAGAAATGATTTGCATAAAAAAGAAGTAGAATTCGTAACAGAAGTCAAACAATTGATTAATCAAATAGGCGCTGACAATAC
This sequence comes from Torymus aiolomorphi, assembly GCA_036365515.1. NCBI lineage: Eukaryota > Metazoa > Arthropoda > Insecta > Hymenoptera > Torymidae > Torymus > Torymus aiolomorphi. Next base: position 249,829,490 of record CM070874.1, read on the forward strand.
ATATAATTCAGACCAGTCTGGTTTTCAGTTGGAAATGCATTCTGGTCGATCTCTTGCTTTTGAAGGAGAAAAGAAATTACAGTGCCTTGTACAGTCGGTCACATCAACAACTCATATCTATACTGTACAGCCGACAATTTCAGCCACAGGAAAGTTACTATCACCATTATTTTTAGTATTAAAGGAACGAAGCGGAGAATTTGGACCAATTGTCTCACAAAATTTGTTTGTGCCTACAAACGTATATGTTACATCCTCGACATCTGGAAAACTTAATTCAGGTAAAATCACGTTCTATTAATTTCTAAAAATAAAACGTTAATTATTTCGGAAGACACATTTAAATAAAATCAAAATTTTTAGAACTCTTTAAGGCGTGGTTAAAAGAGGTATATTTTCCTCAAGTTGGACCTAGAAGCATGCTGCTAATTGATTCGTGGAGTGATTTGGTCATTGTCCAACGATTGTACAGGAAGTTACGCCACACGATAAAACACTACATCTCAAAATGATACCTACAGGAACGACTGGAAACATACAGCCGTTAGATGTATATGGATTCCGCACATGGAAGAACTATGTTAAACATTTTTCAGACCATGTTTTGCTCATAGACGAAGACTTAAATTTACATTTGAGAAATAATATAATTAAATTACAGTCTTTGGTTCATAACCAATTTTCATCTCAACGATATTAAAATCTATTTAAATATTCGTGGTATAAAAGTGTGTATCTTGTGAATCGACCAAAAGATTTCGATGACCCCGTAAGTTTCAGTTTCGGAGATTCCTGTGCAACGCATTGTGAGATCAATGGTTGTAATAATGTTGCAATTGTTATACGTTCGTGGTGTAAAAAATCTTTATGCTTAAAACACTTTTTTGAAGAATATCATTATTGTACAACTTACAATCCATAATGCCTCGAGCTATTCGACAAACAATTACTGTTTTGAGAATACTTTAAATTTTTTGTAGTAATAGTAATAATAAAACTTGTGTTGTTAAAACAAAAACCATATTTACATTCGTTATCATTTCATTTTGTATTTTTCTGCAACACGTAACTTTAATTTTTATTATTTTTTTGAAAAAAAATTAATCTGACTAAATTTTGATTATTTACGCAATTTTTTCAGAAAAAAATAATAAACACATTTACCCTCCCTGCTAGAAAAAGTTAGTAGAAGTCGATAAAAATCGATAAGTTTCACCATTGAAGTCAATAAAGTCTCTTAATTTCCTTAAAAAGAGAAAAATAGGGGTTCCTACCCTTAAAATTGAAAGTGATACAGATTTGTGGCCTTTTTAATTTTAAGATATTTAGCGTTAGTTTTATTAAGGTAGTTACCCCCTAAAAAATAATTTTGGTTAAAACCACGGGACAGGTCAACTTTATTTTTTTAATTTTCTTTTAAATGGAATCAGTTTTAAGGCGATATATAATTTATTATAATTTTTATAGCTGAAAATTGATGAAAAAAGCTTAGTTTTTTGGAAAAAAAGGGGTTGCTACCCTTAAAATTGAAAATAATGCTGTTTTGAAGCCTTTCTTATTTAAAATTTTTAGCGTTGGTTTTATCAAGGTATATTTATTTATTCCTGAAATAATGAACAAAATATAAATAAGGGGTAGTTACCCCCTAAAAAATAATTTTGGCCAAAACCACGAGACAGGTCAACTTTATTTTTTAATTTTCTTTTAAATGGAATCAGTTTTGAGGCGATATATAATTTATTGTAATTTTTATAGCTGAAAATTGATAAAAAAAAGCTTAGTTTTCTTGAAAAAAAAATAGGGGTTGCTACCCTTAAAATTGAAAGTAATGCTGTTTTGAAGCCTTTCCTATTTTAAAATTTTTAGCGTTGGTTTTATTCAGGTATCTTTATTTATTCCTGAAATAATGAACAAAATATAAATAAGGGGTAGTTACCTCCTAAAAAATAATTTTGGCCAAAACCACGAGACAGGTCAACTTTATTTTTTAATTTTCTTTTAAATGGAATCAGTTTTGAGGCGATATATAATTTATTGTAATTTTTATAGCTGAAAATTGATGAAAAAAGCTTAGTTTTCTTGAAAAAAAAAATAGGGGTTGCTACCCTTAAAATGGAAAGTAATGCTATTTTGAAGGCTTTTTTATTCTACAACTTTTGGCGTCGGTTTCATTAAGCTAGCTTTATTCGTTTTTGAAATATTTGAAAAAAACTATTTTTGAGGGTGAACTTTAGGGGTAGATTTCACCCCTTTAAAGTGTCTATCAGCACGTAAAAAAAATACGTGTCTCTTATTTTTTAATGTACTACAACATATTGCAATATCGTCCAAATCGGCGACTTACACTTGGGGTACCTTCCTTGTAAGTCTCTGCGCCACGGTTGCCACCACATTGCATTTTTCTACTCGCTGTTATTGCAATTACACTTGTGTCGTGTCCACACGCAGCAATACTTTCAGAAGCAATATATTTATATCGAGAGACATTTAAAGCTTCCAGTAATTTTGTGTTTCGATTGGCCCTATACAATTTTCATAGGTACAAATTTTACTGAAATATCCGGTTTTATAAATATTTTACTTTAAGTATTGTTGGAACAAAAAACCGCTATAAATACTAGCTTTTTAAAATTGGTAAATTGGTCCCGTGCTCAAATTAGCCCTGCTCTCTCCTACATATTTTTTTCAACCGGAAATCTCCCTTATGTTACTTATGTAACTATTAATTTTCAGAAAAATGAAATCGCTATTTTTAAGGAAGCGAAAAGAAATAATGCAGAAATAACGATTCAGAAGATGAATGCCAAAACATTAATGCAAACGAGAAAAGAACTAAATTTTACCGCACTCAACAATAATGACCATTTACAGAAGAAAATGGAAAGAAATGATGTAAAATCTTCGATTCTGAAAAAATTTTGTGTATATTTTGAAATAATAAATGATTAAGAACGTGGCGCTAGTCAGACTAAAAGAATCTGAAAGAATAAAACGAGCTTCGAGTTTTTTCGGGAGAAGAACCGTCTGAAAATAATGAAATATATTCGGATAAAATCTGACAGAATGGTACTGAAAAGCTGGCCAACGCCGGATTGATGAATGGTTTCGCACTCGGAAGTTAGTGTAACATATTGAGTATAAATATTGTTTAGATCACACAAGATTGCTTACCACCTCGAGTAAGAATTTTTAAATTAGGTGTTATTGTTAGTATTTCGTACTCGAAAATATTTTCATCGTAGAGATTTACTCGGACGTTCCAATGCAGTTATAATAAGTTGGTAGGAGAAAAAGACTCGATTGATCCCGTGGAACCAGTATTTTTTAAATTAATTTATCGCGACGTATCGAAAATATTTTATCAATAACATTTATATTCGAAAATAAAATAGTAGATATTATTCAATCCATGATCATCAAGAATTATACTGTTCTGTGATATTAGTGAGTCACTTTGTGTAGTTATTTTCAGGAGATTAATTTAAATTAATTGAAATGAGAAGCTATAGTTCAATGGGTTTGTTAATGTATTTGAAAGTACCTATCGGTGTTGTTAAAGCAAAACATATTTTTGATTTTTAAGAGGTGCATATACTTTCTACTTACAAGTCTAAGAGAGTGAGTTGATTCTCACTAGCGCTACCTGTGTGGACCCCTGTTTAACTATTAAATAAATGTAATCCTCTTCAATTGATTTAAATTGAATAGGATTTCTCCAGTTTTTTACTCCAATTATGTCAACTTTTATTCGGATCTGTCGTTTTATTCAATCAGGGTGGAGTAAGCTCATTTCTTCTTGTCTGAGAGATGTTTCTTACTCTCACTGCTTCAGTCAGAGAGCGCTTAAAATAATTTAAAGCTCATTGTTATCATTCATGTACTTACAGGACAGAAAACCTTTGGCAAACATAATAAACAAGAACCAACCAAAAGCTAAATCGGCAACCGGATGTCCTTTGATAAAACCATTCTATCCATCGGTCGAACATTCGCGATCGCTAACACCGTTCTTATCGCCACTTCACTTAGAAATACCAAGTCCGTCTAAATCGCGATCATCATCGGTGCCTGTACGAAGCCCATCGAAATCACGTTGGCCATCGGTGCCTCGGCGGTCACCTTCGTACTCTCGGCGTTCGCGGTCACGCTCGCGTTCTCGGCGTTTGCGGTCACCTTCACACTCTCGGCTTCGCGGTCACGCTCCTCGGCCTTCGCGTTCACCATCGGTACCTCGTCGGAGCAGATCGAAAACGCGTTCACCATCGGTGCCTCGTCGGAGCAGATCGAAATCGCGTTCACCATCGGTGCCTGTAGGAAGCCCATCGAAATCGCGATCACCATCGGTGCCTGTACGAAGCCCATCGAAATCACGTTGGCCATCGGTGCCTCGGCGGTCACCTTCGTACTCTCGGCGTTCGCGGTCACGCTCGCGTTATATTATAGCAAGTCAAAAATATTGGACTGAATACAAACAAATCGAGGATCCAAACGAAGCAATAAACCTCTTTATAGATGGAATAATACAATGTCAAGAAAACTCAAAAAGGAACCCGGTTAAAAACAATAATGTACCTAGAAATGAATGGATTACAACTGCATTACTAAAATCTTGTAAAAAAGGACAAATTATATAAACAACTTAAAAAAGATCCAATGAATGAAAGTTTACAAAGTGAATATAAAAACTATGTTAAATGTCTAAACAAAGTTATAAAAGTTGCCAAAATTAAATACGATAAGGATCTTACACAGAAAAACTGAGGTAATCCAAGGGAACTATGGAAAATTATAAATTCCAAACTTTGTAACAAAGATAAAAAAAGATAATATAAGTGAAATATATGATGAAAACATGGAGATAGTAAAAGACCAATCTAAAATTTCAAATATCATGAATGACTATTACAGCAATATGGGCAAAGAAATGAGCGACAAAATTACTGCTCCAAGTAACAATTTTATTCAACTACCAACTATCAATTTAAATTTAATATTCCTAAATCCGACAAATGAAATTGAAACTAAAAAAATAATTGAAAATTTGAAAATCAAGAATGGCGGAGTTGATAAAATAAATGCTAAGACACTCAAAACAATATCTGATCTTATAGCATCTCTTTTGGCACATATCATCAATAAATGTATTGAAAAGTCAATATGGCCGGATGCGTTAAAAGCTGCTGAAGTGATACCAATTTACAAATCAGGGAAAAAATGAATAGTTAATAACTATAGACCGATATCATTAATATCCAATATTGCAAAAATCTTCGAAAAGGTAATCTACAAAAGAATTTTTGATTTTTCAACAAGCATAAAATACTAAGCGAAAAACAGTTTGGCTTTATTAAAAACAAAAAAAAAAACCAGAGATGCTCTAAGCTATATTACAAAAAGGATCTATGAGAATTTAGATAAGAGTAAGCCTATTAAAGTTGCATTTCTAGATCTAGCAAAAGCCTTTGATACAGTTGATCATAATATACTTCTTCAAAAGTTGCAAGCATACAGGATAAGAGACAATGCTTATAAATTAATACAAAGCTACTTAACAAACAAAAAGCAGAAAGTAAGAATTGACCAAATTGAGAGTGAACCGATAGCAATAACGATGGGAGTGCCCCAAGGAACAATCCTTGGACCTCTACTTTTTATTATATTGATGTGGGAATCTGTCGATCTTCCCGAGGCAGCAGGTGTAAGAAATGAAAAACCCTTACAACGTGTGTATGTTTTTTGACGTTTCGGTGAGCGATGTCACCCTCATCAGAAAGTTAGTTTTCTCACAATGTAATTTTTGTCGATTTTCAAACGTCAAAAAGCATACACACGTTGTAAGGGTTTTTCATTTCTTACACCTGCTGCCTCGGAAAGATCGACAGATTCCCACATCAATATAATCACAATAACAGAGGGATAAATTCATACGATAACACACACCGTGTTATTATATCAATATCTCTACTTTTTATATTATATATCAATGATTTACTTATAAAAATGCCAGAAAACTCAATTTTATCATATGCTGATGACACAGCAGTCATATCGTCAGGTAAAACCTGGAAAGAAGTTGAAAGGGAAATGAATAAATATCTTGAAAAAGTAGCAATATGCCTCGTATTGAATAAACTAACATTAAACATAAGTAAAACTGTGTACATAACTTTCGGGAATTACTGTGACAGTGTATCAAAAAATCTAGATATTTATATTAACAAATGTTGCGTCGCAACATTTCCCCAATGCAAATAATACATTGGGTACATTCTTTATCTCACTTCTGCGCCTGCGCGCGCAATGAGCGCGTGTGTGTGTGTGTGTGTGTGTGTGACCGAGAAAGAAAAACGCGAGCGTGGTGGCAGCACCTCTCGGGGCGATCGCCGCCATCTTAGAGAGACTAGCTCTCTCCCGCCGAGAGTCGGACGACTCACTTGTCAACCGACAAATCTAGCGTGCGGAGCTCCCTCGCGATTTCTCTAGCCGTGTACTAACGGCTCGCATATTCTGCATTTGCATCTCCCTCTTGCTGTGTACCAACAGCGTGTATACTATACACTTAACACATCGTTTTACCGTTCATCAACGGCGTGCATACTTGCACCTTTCTCGTCTCGCGTAGTGCTATAACTTCAGTGTGTTGAGTGCATGAAAAAACGCGATCTTGCAACCTCGAGCACGTGTTGCATGCGCGCGCGCGCGACCATTGTTCTTCGCGACGTCACTCGTGAATGCGTAATCTAGTGTTAGTTCAGTTAATACGATTTCTTATTGTTCACCTTCTCAGTGTATACACGTTTCTTTTAATAAATAAGGGTTTTTTATGCCGGCTTGGCTTTTTCCCTAAAATCAGTGTTATTATTTCACCATAGCTGTTAAGTTCATTTACAATAAAATAAGTAAAATCAGTGAGTAAAATCATAAGATAAAAATCATAAAATCAAATTAGAGAATTCAGTTAACTAGGCTTCTTTGTGCTCCCCACAAAAGGCCACGAATTCACATGGTGCCTCCTGTGAGGTAGAATCTCTACCTCTTCTTTCGTTCTACATAAATTCACGAAAGAGTGACGTCGCGGAAAGTGCAGTGCGCGTCGGTGTGTTTAAAATCACGCATTCATAAACGTGTAAACACGAGTGAACACGACCTGCCGCAACCCGGCATTTCTGGGTATTCCCTCCCCTTTCTTTCTTCGCGTCAAGAGAGAAAGAAATCGCGTAGCGATACAACAGCGCAGCGGCGTAGCAACACGTGATCAGCAGCCAACGTCAAGCCTTGCCATTGTTTCCGACCAGGGGGACTCACACGCCGGCAGCCATCAACTTCGCTTCGGCGAAATTAAGATAAGTGTTTCTTTGCTTACGAGATATACATTTATGGTTTTTTTTTTTTTTTTTTATCGCGTCATAGTGCGACATTTAACTTAACCTTCGAATTCAAGCGTTTATTTCGCGGCAGTATATATATATATAAGGGTTTATTGAATTTAAAATTCGTGGTTCAATGTAATTATATTCTTGCGCATAATTAATTCTCATTTGAGTTCATTTATTATTTATTTCGCGCCCTGTGAATTAAAAACTTCAATTTAATGGTTAATACGGACATGAGTTTTCAGTTGACGCTATAAGCGTAATAAATATTACATAGGCGAGCAATCTCGTTTATTCAACGTTCGTCTGTCAATTTACATTTAAAAATAACATTGGTCGATCTAATCAAGGATTGACTCAATTGCTAATAGGTTCTTGTTCAACAATTAAATCTTCAAAATGGAGAAAGCAGAAAAGCGCGTACAGTATATTGAAGGTAAAAGTCAATCCTTGGAGAGGTCGATCAAATCTCTTCAAGACTTTTTGAGAGATAATCCTACTGACGTGCACAATGCGGAGTGCCGTTTGAAACATATTCAAACGATATTCGCAGGGTACACTCAGAACCACGAAGAGTTAATCCTGTTAGATCCGGACAATGCTCGCATAGCGGCGTTTACGCAAATCGAGTCAGATTACTACGCTGTCTCAGCCCAGGTGCACAGGTTGCAACCCGTTCCTTTAGCGACGTCAACCGCGCTCAACGCCACCAATCTGACATTTTCAGAACGGCATGACCTACCGAAGCTTCCGACTATTCAGATCCCGAAATTCAACGGTCGTCACGAGAATTGGACTGGATGGAAGAATAACTTCCAAGCTTTAGTTCACAATCGGTCGGAAATTACGAACTACGTGAAGCATTCGCAGCTTCAAAATGCCGTTGATGGCCTCGCCGCGCAGGTTATAGAGGAATTCGAGCCTAGCGACGCGAACTACCCTCTCGCCTGGGCAGCTTTGTGCAGCGCGTACGATCAAAAGCGAATCATTGTCAACGAGCACCTTGACAAACTTTTCACGTTGCCCAAGGTCACTCAGGCCAAGCCGGAGTTATTGGCGGAACTTATGTACACCGCACGTCAAAGGGTCAAATTGCTGGAGACGTTCGAGATAAAACTTCCTGACTCAGCAGTAGTTCGCCTTATAGAACGTAGCTTACCAAATAGCGTAAGATCTAGGTGGGTGGATCGTCTATCGAGCGATAAGTTACCTGTATTGTAGGACTTGTACGATTTTATTCAAAACACTATTTTCAAACTACGCCAGATAGACAATCCACCTCAGGGCGGGCGAGCAAGTAAGAAACGCGCAGGAGACGATAATTCTTTACCCTCGTCAAAGAATCAAAAGACCACGGCGCGCGCTTTGGTTACAACGTCCAGTGCTTCGAGCAATGCGTGCGTCAAGTGCAAACAAGCGCATAAGTTGTTCAGTTGTTCGGAATTCAGGGATCTCAAAATTAAGGACAAATGGGATTTAGTTAAAGCCAATAAGCTCTGCCATAATTGCCTTGGCGCGCACTCCGCCCCTTGCCCCAGCACTGGGCGGTGTAAAAAATGTCAAATGGAGCATCACACCCTGCTTCATAATGATAAGAAGTTCCAGGGGTTCAAAACTGAAAATCCTCAGCCTAAGAAGGACTCGGATCGTTTCGGGGCTCCTTCAACGTGACTAGTTTCTCGTCAAACATACGCTTCCAAAGCATACAGCTCAGATTCTCAACTTATGACTACCGCAGTCTTAAGATTTCAGTCAAACCAAGGACAAAGTTTCATGGCACGCGCTCTTTTAGACTCTTGCTCCAATGCTAACTTAATAACTTCCAGTTTCGCTTCTCGTTTGCAATTGTCAACTAATCAATGTTTCGTGAACATCGGAGCGGTTGACAATGCGAGCACTGTTTCAGATAAATTCGCTAAAGCCACCTTTTATTCAACTTACAATAACATCAAATTGCAATTAAACTTCTTGATTGTACCAAAAATCGCTGACAAAGTGCCGAATAAAACTTTTCCTCGGGAAAAATTTGACATTCCAAAAAACATAAAATTGGCTGATCCACAGTTTCACATTCCTAAATCTATCGACGTTCTGTTAGCTTCAGGACTACCTTGTCGTCTCTTGCGATAGGTCAGATAAAATTAGGTGACCTTCAGTCACAGATCACACTTCAAAAAACGTCCTTTGGTTGGGTTGTTGCCGGAGGTTCAATGTCCAATGGGGCTCCCGACAGAGTTTCTTGTAATGCCGTGAAACTAGATCAGCTCCTTGAGAAATTCATGGCCGTCGAGTATCTTGACCATCAAAAGGTCAGGGCTCCCGACGACCTCGCTAGCGAGGAACACTATATCAAAAACACCACTCGCGACAGCTCAGGCCGTTACACAGTGCGGTTACTGCTTCGTGACGGTAACTTCGAGTTAGGAGCGTCTAAACAGCAAGCGTTTAAGCGGTATCTTGACTTAGAGAGAAAGTTCAAACTCAACCCTGTTCTCAAAGCGGCATACGAAAATGAGTTTGACAGCTATTTAAAATTAGATCACATGACGCTTTGCGAGCAGGGTGAGAACGGGGACGATGATGGCTATTATATGCCCCATCATGCAGTCATCAAAGAATCAAGCGATACCACCAGGTGTAGGGTAGTTTACGATGCGTCCGCAAAGACCACAACTAAACTCTCCCTCAACGACATCCTGTTGACTGGGCCTACCATCCAGGAAACCCTGTTAAACAGATTTTGCGCTTTCGCACGCATCGCTTTGTTGTCACTGCCGACATAGAGAAAATGTATAGGCAGATTTGGGTTCATCCCGATGATAGGAAATATCAAAAGATTTTGTGGTATCACGAGGGAAAGATTAGGACGTTCCATCTAAACACAGTAACATTCGGGGTGAAATGCGCTCCCTTCTTGGCGATCCGGACCTTGCACCAGCTGGCAATGGACGAGGAAGACAACTTTCCAAGGGCTGCGATGCTGCTTCGCCGAGACTTCTACGTCGATGACTTTCTTTCAGGTGCAGATACTCTGGAAGACATCTTGGCGATCCGAGACGAAATGATCCAGCTCCTGGGTCGCGGGGGGTTTGTGATCCGTAAGTGGTCATCTAACCACCCGTCTGCGTTAGACAATATCGATAAGAAAATTTTCGATTTAGATTGTGGGATTCAGGGAAATTCCATCAAAAAGACTCTCGGAGTAGTTTGGGATTCTCAACGTGACATCTTCACGTATTCCGTTGACCCGGAAAACCCTGCACTCACTTCTACTAAGAGAAAGCTTTTAGCTCAGATCGCAAAGATCTTCGACCCTCTAGGGCTGTTAGGTCCCGTAACACTATACGCCAAAACCTTGATACAGGATAGTTGGAGGGCCAATATTACGTGGGACGAATCGTTACCCCAAGACATCCATACGAAATGGACTGCGTTAGCTGGGCAGCTCCCCTTACTGCAGGAAATTGCGATGCCTAGATACTTGCGCTGCGAAAATCCGATTTCTACCGAAATTCACGGTTTCTGTGACGCGTCAATGCACGGCTACGGCGCCTGTCTCTTCGTCCGTTCCACTGATTCACGGGGACACGTTACTATAAGGTTGGCTTGTAGCAAATCCAAAGTCGCCTCATTGAGACACAACACGATCCCTAGATTAGAACTAGCTGGCGCAGCACTCTTGAAAAGAGTCTATGTCGAATCAAGAGAGCAGCTGAGTTTTCCTGTTGAGCGGGTAACCTTCTGGTCAGACTCCATGATCGTTCTATGCTGGTTAAAAAGGGCTCCTCATGTGTTAAAAACTTATGAGTCTAACAGAGTAAGAGACATCCAAGAACTGGGTGAGGAAGTCGAGTGGAGACATATCCGTTCGGGGGACAACCCAGCTGACTCGCTGTCTCGAGGACAGTTACCTGCCGACTTTCTAAAAAACAATCTCTGGACTTCGGGTCCTCCGTGGTTAACTTTGTCCGACGACAACTGGCCTCAATCGCCAACAACATCTCTCTCTGGCAACCTTCCAGGTTTCAAGGAAGGAATTGTTTTAACTACCACTCTCACCGGAACCGACATCTATTCTAGATTTTCCGATTACGGTTGTTTAATTAGGTCGATAGCCTATCTTATTCGCTGGAGAAAAGGGGGGCCGCCACTAAACGACATCCAAGACACCGAGAGGTCGTGTAGAGGCATTCGGTATCTTTCCCCAATGGAAATAGCTCATGCCGAGCGCCGCGTTCTCCTTCTAATTCAGCGGGAAAGTTTTGCTCCCGAAATTAAGCTTCTAAAAACTGATAAAACTAAACCTACCGGAAGAATTCCCGGCGCGTTCAAAAATCGAACCAAGTTCGACGAGATAAATCCTTTCCTAGATAGCGACGGATTAATACGTGTAGGCGGGCGTTTGAAGAACTCTAATCTTCCGTTTAATCAAAAACATCCGATCTTACTCCCACCAAATCATCACATTTCGGATCTCATCATTCGTGATGCTCATCATCGAAATCTTCACGGGGGCATACAGTCCACTCTCTATGCAGTTCGCGAGCGATTCTGGATCCTCAACGGAAAGAATCAGGTTAGACACGTCCTACACCGATGCGTTCCATGCATTCGTCAGAAGCCGAAGTTCCCTCATGCCAAAATGGCAGACCTACCAACGTCTAGAGTAACACCCGGTACTGCATTCGCCGCAACGGGCGTAGACTTCTTTGGCCCAGTTTTGATCAAAGAGAAGAAGGATCGGAACCGTAGTTTCATTAAAGCGTATGGCTGTGTTTTCGTGTGTATGGCCTCTAAGGCTGTACACATCGAGGTTGCTTCCGATCTCTCTACTCAGGGGTTTTTAGCGTGTTTTCGACGATTTATCAGCATTCGCGGCAAACCGCAGGTGATGCAATCCGATAATGGGACGAACTTCGTAGGAGCGAACACCGAACTCCAGAAAATCTACGATCTGCATGCGACGTCGGAATTTAAAGACGCGATTCAGAATTACGCTACATCCGAACGCATTGAATGGTACTTTAATCCACCTCTTTCCCCACATTTCGGCGGACTGTGGGAAGCCGCGGTTAAAAGTTTCAAACATCATCTCAATCGCGTGATGAAAGATCAAACACTCACGTACGAGCAACTTGACACCTTATTAAAGGAAATCGCGGCGGTGTTAAATTCTCGACCGTTATACGCGAACTCCGCGGACCCGAACGACGCGTTAGCTATAACGCCAGCACATCTGCTAATCGGACGTCCGTTCAATCTATTACCTGAACCTGATTTTGTTTCAGTTTCTGACAACCGTCTGACCATCTACCAACGCATTGCAAAAACCAGGCAGGACTTCTGGAAAAGATGGCACAAGGAGTACTTGCACGAATTGCAAGTTCGGCAAAAATGGTTAAACTCCACGTCCACTTTGACGATCGGCTCTGTCATCGTGTCGATGGAAGACAACCCTGCGTGCGCAAGATGGCCGCTGGGCGTGGTCGTGAAGGTTCACCCTGGTAGCGATGGCATTGCTAGGGTAGCAACTATCAAGACGGCGTCAGGACTCTTCAAGCGCAACATCACTCGGCTTTGCGTTTTACCAGTAGAGCAGGAGATTGCGATTCCGTCAGAGTCTCAAACCTCTCCTCCCCAAACGTGATTTGCCCCAGATATGCGCTCGGTGGTTTGCCCAAAAAGAGTCGAACCATCTGGTATTCTGGAAGTGCGATTGGTAAGCCTGGTCCGAGAATGGTGGAATCCGGAAATTCTACAGCCAGAAGCTCAAGAGTTATGCCGAAAGGGTGACTCTTGTGACGCGATACCTGGTTCGGTAAACTGGGTTCCTGTCAGCGTTGAGGCTCTGGCCCTTTAGGTAGTGATGCGATTAATGTGGTCCGATGGCCTCATTTAGATTAAGCCGTTGTTTAATAAGTTAAGTTTATTACCTTGTAACTTAGGTCAGTAAATGTTAAATTAGGCTAGTTAACCAAATGTTAAGCGACTCTAATCAAAGAGGCAGTCCCTCCAAAGGAAACTGACCCTCATCCGGTGCTTCCCACTTATCCAAAGATCACCAAGGTTGCGAACAGATCAAATCTGTCAATTTAGTTCGTTAAGTCTAACACTACTAGACTACTGTGATTCAAACTAGTCTCGCAGCTGCGGCCGGCAGTATGTTGCGTCGCAACATTTCCCCAATGCAAATAATACATTGGGTACATTCTTTATCTCACTTCTGCGCCTGCGCGCGCAATGAGCGCGTGTGTGTGTGTGTGTGTGTGTGACCGAGAAAGAAAAACGCGAGCGTGGTGGCAGCACCTCTCGGGGCGATCGCCGCCATCTTAGAGAGACTAGCTCTCTCCCGCCGAGAGTCGGACGACTCACTTGTCAACCGACAAATCTAGCGTGCGGAGCTCCCTCGCGATTTCTCTAGCCGTGTACTAACGGCTCGCATATTCTGCATTTGCATCTCCCTCTTGCTGTGTACCAACAGCGTGTATACTATACACTTAACACATCGTTTTACCGTTCATCAACGGCGTGCATACTTGCACCTTTCTCGTCTCGCGTAGTGCTATAACTTCAGTGTGTTGAGTGCATGAAAAAACGCGATCTTGCAACCTCGAGCACGTGTTGCATGCGCGCGCGCGCGACCATTGTTCTTCGCGACGTCACTCGTGAATGCGTAATCTAGTGTTAGTTCAGTTAATACGATTTCTTATTGTTCACCTTCTCAGTGTATACACGTTTCTTTTAATAAATAAGGGTTTTTTATGCCGGCTTGGCTTTTTCCCTAAAATCAGTGTTATTATTTCACCATAGCTGTTAAGTTCATTTACAATAAAATAAGTAAAATCAGTGAGTAAAATCATAAGATAAAAATCATAAAATCAAATTAGAGAATTCAGTTAACTAGGCTTCTTTGTGCTCCCCACAAAAGGCCACGAATTCACAACAAAGAAAAATTAAAGAGAGTGGACTCGTGTAAATATTTGGGAGATAATTTTGATTACAATTTAAAATGGGATGAACATATTAACTACCTAATCAAAAAAAAAGTTATTTAAATTTCATCTTCTACAAAATTAATAAAATTATGCAAATAAATACTTTAAATGTTATTTACTATGTGTTTTTTCACAGTGTGCTTAACTATGGGATAATTGCCTGGTGGGTGTATATAAAAACAATCAAAATTTGCTTCAAAATATTCAAAACAGACAACTTAAATTAGTTTTCAAAAATACTTTCGAGCAAAATAAACCAATGAATATTAAGTAACTATTCACATGGGACGGCTTAAAATATTATTACAACGAAATGAAAAATATATTCACAAACTCAAATAGTAACACAAGAATTCAATTCAATTCAATCTACTGCCAAACGAGCTCAAAACGTTAGATATAGACAAAAGACCCACTATGTACAAGTTAAAAAAATGGATTGTGAAAAATATTTATTGAAAACGAGTTGAATTTTCTTTGAATACGATTTGATACTATAACTTTGTTATAGGAACTCAAGTCAAAAATTTAGATAATTGCATATAGCATATATACATATTGCTGTTTTAGAAATTTTATTATACTGTTAAAAAAATTAGAGATGTTTTACTTAATAGTGTTAAGAATTAGTTTTAGTTTTAGTTTTAAGTAACTTTATACTCCGGACCTGCGAACAAGAAATTTATTTTCCTCTGCAGGGGTACCCCAATGTAATGTACTTCTATAATGTTCTCTGGATAAATAAATAAATAAATAAATAAAATAAATAAAAGGAGGACTGGTGGCATACTGCCCAGCCAGTGGTTTCGACCTCCGCGCACGATCTGCCCTGCTGCTTGCCCAAAGCGTTCGTCCACACCTCATATGTTCTTATCTGCATTTCCCTGCTTGTGGATGGTGGGGAGATACTCTCTTCGTTGGCTTGCTTGGTGTGTAGGGGCTGGTTGGATGAGCGGTAGATGACCGAGACCATTTCTTCCTTCGACGATGAGATGATGAGTATGTTCAAGACTTCTCTTGTTAACAAAGGCATCAGCCGGATGCTTATAAGACAATATGCGGCGCAAGTTACAGATGCGAGGGCAATCGCATGATTGAAGGCGCGCTTGTTCACAGTTAAAAACATATGTAGTGGTTATTACAATAAATGATTCGCACTGGCTTGTGCAGTTTCAGAATGTGTGCCTAGGAGAGTTTTTATATAAGAGAGAATTTCTATGACGTTCCCTTGCGAGTCTGAGAGCACGCGCGACTTACAGCGGTCGAGCGGGGTCTCGTGACTCAGATAGCAGGAGGGTACTGACGTGGGTGTAATCAGGTGCTGATACGCTGGATTGTGTTGTGCCGTTTTTAACTTGACTAATGTGTGAATGCATTTTACAATGACGGATTTTCCTATCAACTCTATTTTGCATTGTGTAATGATTACCGGATCGTACTCCATATATTGTAGTAACTGAACATATTTGCTCTCCATTTGCAGCATCACATTATTGAAATCGCACTCACCTACATGTCTAAGAGATACAGTAGTTATATTCGGCGGAGAGTTGCTGGCGCAGACGTACGCTGTTATGCAGAACCCGAGTCCTATGGCTGCTCCGATGATGCTGATAAAGAGCGCTCTCCTAAGCATCGCTGGCAGCTGTTGTTGACTCATCACGTTCTCGGCTTGCCTCTGAATCTGCACGTGAAACGATCGTTTCGGCAGTCTCACTTGCGTTTTTTAATTTCCAAACACACTCAAACGGCGTAAGTTTCGTACTTTCGTGAACGCTTGTATTATAAGCGAAACTTGGATAGTTTAGCCATTCCTCCCATGTATTCTCACTCCTAACATAACATTTAAAGTATTCTTCCGTTAAGATATAAGGTACATTTATATTTGAGAGATGGAAGGTGTGTGCGCAGCGCCATTACGTGAGTATGCCTCCGCACGAGACGGTTGTAATTAGAAAGAGAGCTGCTCAAGAGGAGAATAAAGTTCATTATTAGTTGTGTTAACCTTGAGAGTGGTTTATTTGAATAATGAACTATTTTAACATGATAGCAGAGTCCGTGGTTAATATTCAGTGTTGGTATTGTCTCTTGCGAGAGCAATAGCACGCTAAAATTTCTACGAAAGGAAAGAGTTTTTAAGTTGAGCGCGTGGTAAGCATAAGAACAAAGAAAAACACATAAGCGTAAAAAAAGAGCCTTACGAAACTGAAAGTGAAGAAGAGTTTTTTATATTGAAAATAAAGAAGATAAAAAGGAAGAAAAAATGCAAGAAGTAAAAATACCGATTTTTGATCGACAAGAATACAGTAATTGGAAGAAACGCATATTAATGTATTTAAAAATGAAAAAGTGTGATATTGTAGTTACACGTGCAAAAGTGGAAGCGGACAAAGTTGATTGGGACGAAAAAGACGTGCAATCTATAAATTATATTTATAGTGCAATTTCAAATAAACAGTGGAATTAATAAATGACAAAGAAACGGCTTTTGAAATTATGAGAAAATTTGATAGCACATACTTGAAAGAATCGATAGCTCTCCAGATACTGTGTAGAAATAAATTAGAAAATTTGAAATTAAAAGATTTTAAAATTCAACAGATTTCTTTAATGAATTTGAGAAATCAGTGAATAGTTTAAAAGAAGCCGGTGCAAGAGTGACTGAAAAAGAAAAGATGAACTACATGTTAAGGACATTACCGGACTCGATGAGTCACATTGGGGACTTAATCGATGTACTAAAAGAAGAGGAGCAAAATGTAGAATATGTTAAGAATAAAATTAAGATGGCAGAACTAAAAGAAAACAGTACTAGTGAGAGTGCAAAGACAAATGCATTTGTGTTAGAGAAAAATCAAGAAAAGAAAAGGTGCTATAGTTGCTGAGGACAGGGGCATATTCAGTACGATTGCCCAATGAAAAACAATTCTTAGAATCGAGGGACGCCGCAGCGAGGAGGCGGCTGAGGCTATTACGAACAACAGCGAGGAAATATTGGTAAACACGAGACTAGCCAGCAGAGAGGAGCAAGTTTCAACCGGCGTGGAAGGAGCGGTTACAGCCAACGTGGCCGAGGCACAAGAGTCGACGAGAGGAACAGGTAAGGACATCAGAGCGCGGAGAATAAAGAAGCGTTTAGCACTTCAATAGAGATTAGGTCTGCGTGTACAGAGAACGGTAATGTAAATGAAAATAAGATAGAGTAGATTTTAGACAGTAGTTGCACGGACCATGTCATAAATAATAAAAGTTATTTTAGTGATGCAATTATATTAAAAGAGCCGATTAATGTAAAAGTAGGTGATGGTAGAATTTTGAAAACGACCGAAGTAGGTCATATAAATAGTAAATTCAAAACGTTTAATCAAGAGATAGAAATTGAATTGAAAAATATATTTTACGTGAAAGATATGGATAGAATTTTAATAAGTTTGGCTAAAGTGACTGATAATTATAAAGTAGTTTCTATCCAGGGCTCCAAGGCAACACCCATTTTCCAATGACATTTTCCGTGAGTTCACGGCCGTGTGTCAAGCCTCCAGCGTATTTCATTGACCGCATTAAAATCTGCTCGATGGTCATATCAGACCATAATCCGCACCAGAAGCGATTTGAACGTCTTACCGTACGAAAGCCCTGTTTACAGAATTTATCATATTCCACTATATCCATGCTTTCTTTTAAATTAACCATCTGTTGGACGTACAAAAGACACGCCTTAGTGTATAAATGATGACCTGAAGCGAAAAAAGAAGGTATCATTAACGTTACTGTTTCTACATGTTGGTCAAAATTACCAGAACGTTCTGCATTTATGTATCTGCAGTAGATAAATTAGTTTAAAATATTGTAGCCACAGTTGACTTGTTGGGCCATTATTTTCTAAATTTTTAATTATCGATGAAAATTTTATTTGTACGTTTTTCATTAAGAAAGTCATTAAACAATTTTCAAAATTTTCGGTTCCTACTTTTTCTAAAGTATCATCTAAATACGTTTTCTCTTCCTCTGTAAAATCTAGTTTTTCTAAAATAATAGTAGCAAGCGCAGCTTGTACTAAAAGGTGACCTCGCATAGACCTCGAAAAGGCATGACCTGTTAAAGCCTTATCCGCTGATAATTCGGCGTATATCGTCGAAAAAGCTTCTTTCAGACCGCTACCTGCCATTATATTACCAATAGCGCCAAGAAAGGACATCGCAAGATGAAATCCTCCTAACCGTAGAATTACTGAGCGGATATTATAAAAATCGTTATCTGCCTCTATAGAAGCAACGATTTCGCTAGCTTTCATGTATAAAGGTAAATCAAACGTTACAAAGCAGTGCTTTTGATTATTTGCATTTGCTCTCTGCCGTGCATCGATTAAGGATGTTAAAATTGTTCTATGATCGCTCGGTGGCGCTTCAATAAACGGTAAAGCAATAATTCTCGTCGTACAAAAATCAGTGTTCAATAAATGAAATTTATTCATAAATCGGTGCCAATTCGGGATCTTCCGTGGTGCAGTATGCTTGCAGTAAAAATATAAAAAATCGATCGGTTCGATTTCAATTGTAAAGTCAGCACGATCTATTTCTTTCCAATTACGTATAGTTATATTATCTAATTTGAATGGCTTATTATTCTTAAAATCGGTCAATGGAAGGAAACCGAACGTGCCATCAGTACTAGTAGATAATGGTCCTTTTAAACGAGGCACACAATTATTAAAATTAACCTAATTTCATGGTGTTGCGCACATTATACCGCCCATACAATGAAATGTATTTTTTCCATCGATGGTGGCTGTATTGTGGTCAGCATTATCATATACAAATTGTAAATATGTATCTGCAATAAAATCGAAATTTTCAGGATCATTTACGAGGGAGTTTTTGAATCGTACTGTTTCTGCATACGACTCACAGAGCCCAATGTTATACAGGCAATCAATCAAACCTCGTGCTGCAAATTTCGTGTGTATCATGCATGAAAGTCCTAATAATATGGGCGTTGAAAAGGATCGTGGTCGAATAGATGATATTAAAATATGGGCTGCGGTTATAATTCTATTTTTCCACTTATCCCACGATCCATTTTTCGGCTCATGTTTATGAGTTTTGATCAGAATTTCAAGTAATAATCTCAACGTTTCTGGAATATCTTTAATATTATTTAAGAACCCCGTCGGCGTGTTATAATTTTTCATGTCAACTTTCATAGCCCTAATATCTTGTAGAATAATATCTATTGAAAATAATTTCATGAATTATTTCATGAAATGTTGCGGGAAACTCACGTGAATTAATACAAGAAATAATTTAGAATTCGTTTGAAAAAGATTGTTACAATAAAATTTTTTAAAACACAATAGCAAAAAAGATATTTACACGAATTCTTCCTGAAAGAACCTTGAAAAGATTTTTTGAAAGAAAACATAAAATAGTACAGAAATTATTGCAAGTATTCAACACGAAAAGGGCAGCGTCCGTATATAAGAGGCATCGTATAATGTATTTATTTTGTTTTTAATTCGAATTTGTTTCAATCAAATAAGTCCTAATTAATACAATATTTAATAAACAAAACTTACTAAATAAGTATATACTAATTAAACAAAGTTAATATTAAAAAATAAAGAAATATTAGAAATAAATATTCTAATTTATTTTGTCAGTCATTTTGCACTATATAATGAAAAAAATGAAATGATTGGATAATGATCGGATTTAGTCATCCATTGTTTTCTACATTCGTATGATCCTATTAAAGAACGTATTAAAATGTGTGGGGGGTATATAATTTTTCGTTTTTGTGAACTAAGATAGATTGAAACATTTACTAATTGCGAAAAATATTAATTTGAAAAGTTAATGTAAGAATATAAAAACTTAAAATAAAAGAAAAAAAAACATTTAAAGATGAATAATATAGGTACTTAAAATAAGCAATATTTTTTATTATTATTCATAATAGTATTCTTTCAGTATGACAATGTTTAGAAGTCCCCTCAAAATCGACAGAAATATTATTTATACGTCTGCCAAGAGTAAAGAGCCTTTGACTCTAAAAGTTGATTCTAAATTGAAAACACTACAAATAATAATAACGTCGGTAAGGTAGAGCTCATTCTATTCATCTCTGCATTATATGCAATTATCATTTTTTATTTTTATCGAATTTCGGGAAAAGAGCTCTTTATTGCCCTTCGTAATGACAAAAATACACTATGTGTAAATTTTCAAGTTATTGCTCGTTATAGATTTTACAGGAAACGGGTTGAAAAATTTTCTACCAGTTTTTTATGAAAAATAATGAACAGAATTTCTGAAAAATTTATAGGTGTATTATTTATGCAATTACGGAGTGCAGTGAAGAGCTTCATTCATCAAAAGTTGAATCTAAGATCAAAAAATGTAAAAACTCATAACGTCGGTAAGGAAGAGCTCCTTTATACACACACATTTCACATCGACTTAATACAATATTTAATAAACTAAAAGTATTAAATAACTATGAATTAATTGATCAAAGTTAATATTAAAAAATAAAGTAATATTAAGAATAAATTTTCTAATGTATCGTATCACTCATATTGCAGTATATAATGAAAAAAATGAAATGATCTAACAAGCGAGCGATAGCGTAATGGATAGCGTATTTGCGTAGTACCCAAGCGACCCGGGTTCGAATCTCCATCATGTAAAAAATTTTTCTGCGTTTTTTTCTGCGATAAAATAGTGTAAAATTATTAACAATGTAAATATATGTAAAAATAGTTAGAATATTATGTATCATCCTTCATTGGAAGGATTCTGTAATAATACGGGATTTATCCTCTTCAAATTTCTTTTTAGTAATATTTCCATAATATTTTCTAATTAATTCACAATATTAATTCCTGAATCCTTTCATACATCTTTCATTGAAAGGATTCAGGAATTAATTTTGTGAATTAATTCGAAAATATTATGGAAATATTACTAAAAAGAAATTTCAAAGAGTATAAATAACGTATTATTGCAGAATCCTTCCAATGAAAGATGTCTGAAAGGATTCAGGAATTAATTTTGTGAATTAATTCGAAAATATTATGGAAATATTACTAAAAAGAAATTTCGAACAGTATAAATCACGTATTATTACAGAATCCTTTCAATGAAAGATGTCTGAAAGGATTCAGGAATTAAATCACAAATTAATTCCTGAATCCTTTGAGACATCTTTCATTGGAAGGATTCTGTAATAATACGGGATTTATCCGTCTTCCAAATTTCTTGTTAGTAATATTTTCATAATATTTTCGAATTAATTCACAAAATTAATTCCTGAATCCTTTCAGACACCTTTCATTGAAAGGATTCTGCAATAATATGTGATATTAATTCTGAAAGGATTCTGAAAGATTCTTTCAGAAATCATTCAGTGAAAGGATTCCGTAATGATGCTATGTCCGGGGTATTTTCCTTTCAGAATTATTTCAGGAAATAATTTTGAAATATCTTTTAGTAACCTTTTGGTAATAATCCATGAATCCTTTCAGAAATCTTCTATTGAATAAATTTTGCAATGATATTATAAATTATTTTTGAATTATTCCATTGAATTAATTCTGAAAGGAAAATACCCCGGACATAGCATTATTACAGAATCCTTTCACTGAATGATTTCTGAAAGAATAAAATTATTTCATGCATTCTTTCAGAATCCTTTCAGAATTAATACATGCTGTGTGGGATACGCCACACTTACACGCAATATATACATAAATTAAAAAAAAAATTAAAAAAAAGGAATTAGAAAAAAAAATGGAACCGTGATAGTATCGGAGATCGAACTCCGGCCGCTCGAGTGAGAATCAAGTATCTATGCAACTTGACTATCCATCACACTGGTACTCGCTCTTTCTACTCGATTCATTATACAGAATGCCGGCAATACAGATTCCTTTTATATGCTTATATACTCTCAAACTTATTCTGTTCATGAAGCTATATTACAATTAAGAGAAGATCATTTAAAAAATTATTCAAACAGTTTGTTTATCACACTTGACTATTATTATAATTTATTTCTAATTGTTCAATAATAACAATTAAATAAAATGTAAGTTGATTTAAACTTCAAGTTATATAAAAAACGCTACGAATTAGAAAAAAAAATTTTTTAATTCAACAAAGATTTTCCAAAAACAAGAACTTAAAGTAACCGGATTTTCAGACTCTATTGATAAACTAAAATATTTGACAAAATAGGCTGCTTCATTAAAAATTATCCTGTTTTGATTTCTGATTGTTACAAAGACTTTCACCTATACTTTCACCTATACTACATATACTACAATAAAAATTATACATACTTTTGTGTGCACCTCGTATTATGAATGTACAATACGGTGTCGACTCCACTCCAAAAACTTTATATTACACAATAAAATCACTGAACTTATTATTAATTTAATACAATTAAAATTAAGAAAAATTAAAAATTTTAATATTTTTAAATAATTAAAATATTAGTAATAATTAAGTAACTATTTATAAAATAAACACGCTTATTTTATACGCTATAGTATTTATAATATAAAAGACACTTCGTAAAGGTATAGTAGCTACAGAGTCTCGGTGGCAACTGTAGAATAAGCAGCTGAAAAGACCATTGGTAGCATTGCTTTCTCCTTCTTTGACCGTTTCAGTCCACGATATACAATAGTATGGTATAGTGGAAGAAGTGGGGAAAGAGTGGATCAAATAGCATCAAATAGTATACTGTATATATACAAGACAGATGTTTTGGGCGTAAACGTCCTTGATTATACACGCCCGAGTATATACGTATATACCTGCTTCAAATCTCAAGCAAAATTAGCGTTTCTGTTTATTTTTCATCAAATCAAAGTACAGAATCGGTTTTGTGGGGTTGACTTACCCCTGAAATAAAAAAAAATTATTAAAATAGCTCCTCTAGTTGCTGAGGAAATCAAAACCAAAGATCTATACGTTGCGCGCAGCGTGTTCTATTACTATATATATATCGGTTCCCCTCAGCCGCTGCGGGCCCCCACCACTCCGCCACTTTTGTGCGCTCGGACGTTTTTGGTCAACTTTGACAACTTCAGGTATAAAACAGTACTTAATCAAAAATCCAAGATAGACGTTTTGTAGTACAACATTTGAACTTTCAGAATCTTTTTTGATAATTGAAATCGAATCACCCGTGGAGCATAACAGCCTCGCTCAAAAATAGCCTACTAAAAAATTCAAATCGCGATTGCGCAAAAACTAATAATCGCACAGCTCCTGGTTTTCGCACACATAAAGTACATGTGAATTACTATCGATTCGCCAGAGATATTGGCTTCATCTTTAAAAATGGCGGAGATATGAATTTTTGAAAAAACGCTGATTTTTTCGATTTTTCACGTTTTTCTCCGTTATTAATCATCCGATCGATTCGATCAACATCTCATTTTATTCGTAACTTCAGTTACTACAATTTATCTCATTGGACCATCAAGATTGGTGCATTACTTTCGGTTTTATAAGCAGAAAACAAAAAAAGCGCTTTCTTTTGCATTAACTTGTTAATAACAAATAGATGGAGCAGCTTTGGTAGTCGAGTTTATATCCCAGTTATACTGTGAATTATTTTGCGTAGGATAGCGCTTACCGTTTGCCGATGGTATTTATGTCACGCAAAAAACGTCTATTGATTGGCCTATAACGCCGAATTTCGTAAGTAAACATTGCATGGTTAGTATATAAATGTTTTTTTTTTTTAGAGGTACGAGGGAAGGGACCAACAATATCGAGGGTGACCTTGTTAAAAGTTGCACCCGGTGTATCCGTCAGAATCATGGGTTGACGGACTTTTGTCCTGACTAATTTATTCAACTGGCAAATTTTACATTGGGCAATTACGTTTTGAATTTGTGTTTTCATGTTCGGCCAAAAATAGTCTTGGCGAATTCTCTGATAGGTCTTGGCGACGCCCTTGTGGCCGTTAACGGGAGCCTCATGTATATCTCTGATTATATCTATTCTGTCTTGTGGAGCAGGTGTTTGCACTAGGCCTAAGCAAACGATTAATTTTGTGCCTTGGTCCTCAAGCAGGGTTTTTATTTTAAATAGGATGGTTTCCCATGATATATCGTCAAGGAAATTTGTTTTTGCAATGCGTAAGGTGGGGGGGTTTGCATTCTATTAAGAAATCTAGGAGAGACACAAAGGTTTCGTCGAATATTTCTTGGTTTATTCTCTCGTGAAGATTTTCCTTTACTACAAGGGCTACCAAAATTTTCCGCTTACTTGTGTAACCTTTACTTGGCCCAAGCTGTAGTCGGTGATGACTGGGAGTCGATTCTCCTCTTGGAGACTCTTTGCGCCTGTGCAGAGGTTGATTTTTCTTGGTTACAAAATACATACAAGTGTCCTTTGCCATCGAAAATTTGTCGCGAATCTCGACAATATTAGAGGCTAGACGGGGTCGATTCTCGGGTTCCTTATCAAGTTCATAAGGAACTGGAGACCTTGAAAAAAACAAAACCTGCAAAGTTATATGCATTTGTTTATAAAATTCATTGACAAATCTACAAACAATTGCACATAACTTTGCAGGTTTTGAAAATTTTTCAATTTTGATATCGTTCACTCCCCCTGAAATTTAACAAGGAAGAAATTGAGACCTTGCAAATTAAAATTGAATGAAAAACAAAAAAGATTTGTTTTCTTATTCAATTTTTTTTAATGGACAAAATATACTTTTGCAAAATTGGAAATTTTCTAACAAAAATATTTTCCGTTATGTTAAGAACTCTGCTTTCTGTCATATCAGTTTTAAGATTGGAATGTGTAAATGAATTTTTGTAAAAAATGTTCGTAGCTTTAGGTCTACTAGACCGCTGGAGCCACCTTAAGCTCAACAAGGAGGCCGTAATGCAATAGAAGATCGGCACCAATAATAGGATGAGATACATCCGCGATGCAAAAGCTCCAGCGAATGGGACGCCGAATGCCCAGATTAAGTGTCAGCATTGATTCACCATAGGTGTTAATCAACGAATTGTTCGTTGCAAAAAGCTTAAAGGAGCTGAGCTAGGCTTTCCGCATGCCTCAGGATTTTCTGGAACGAGCAATATGTCCGCACCAGTGTCGATAATGAACGACCTGCCTGAAATACGATCACGCACGTGGAGACGTTTAGACAAACAAGAGCCTTCTGAAGCAGTCTCCTGGACAGAAGGTTGAGTTAGTTTTTTGATGGACTTTGTTTCTGCCACTCAGAGAACTTCGAGCACCACTCCCTGCACGATAAAGGGTTATTCGGATATTTGCGGTGAGCAAGGCACAAACCTGAAGAGTCGCGACTGGAAGAGCGGGCGCGTCAGAACCTACCTCTAGACTGAGATCGAGAAGAATCTTTCGAGGCCCCTGAGATACCATCTACCTTTTTAGCAAGCGCCTCAAACTTTTGTTCAAAGCGATCAAAGCGCATAAGGAGAGCTTCAAGGGAAGCGGGAGTCGACTGATTAGAAGAGACAGCATTAATCCGAAAATCAGTGATGCTGGAAGTCTCGGCCAATCTGTCAGCTGCTTCGGCTAATTTGGTGAGATCAGTGCCACCCCGTAGCAACAAGAATTGCATGATGTTGTGATGGAAGCTGATCTAGAAAGATAGTCTGTATGATTTTGTCGTCGTAACAACCCTGGTTGAGGGCGCGAAGTCTTTGAAGAACTCTCGTAGGCTTACCATCAGTCAACACTTACCCCTTTAGAAGTTTTCCCAGGTTGTGCTCTGCAAAACTGGCGAAGGTCGCAATTAAACGTTCTTTCACTACCTTATAAATCTCTGTAGGAGCAGGGTCCTGTCTAATTATGTCTCTAATAGCCGATATGGCTTTAGAACCTAACGATAAGCAGAGTTAATCTACTTTGGTAGAGTCTACCGTGATCTGCGAATGACGGAATGCCGCTTCTGCCTGACAGAACTACAACTCGGGATCGGCCCGAATGAAGGGTGGAATTTTAGGCATGCGCGCACCTTCAATACGATTACCCGAGGCCGTTTCTAGCTGCTGTAGCCGCCGCTGCAGTGCCTCCACAGAGATCTCTATGTTGTCCAGCATATTGATGGACAAGAATGTACGCGAGTCTAAAGCCTAGTGGGTAATAAGTACTCCTACGTGACTCGACAGTACACGTGGAGAGTAAAGAAATAGTCTGATCACTGCTATGAGGTTTAAAAATGCGTCTAAATTACCTTACGCCACAGCGTATCGCCAGTTACCTAGTTAGTGCTCGCAGGCACAAACAATGATTTTAAAGCTAAGCCTATGCTAAAATTTAAAACTATACTGTCCTTGTACGTGTACCACGAAAGGAGACAATGCTTGATTGCAAGGGGAGTGCCGTTTCCTCCGCGTGAATTACAGTTCTGGAGGGGAAAGCGACCGCATCTCCTGCAGCAGCGATTGAGCTGACGCAAAAAATGAATATAGAGATTCGCGCGAAAATCTAGGGGAGAAATCACTTCCTCTCTGTAAAGCTTTTATTTTAAAAAAAGGCTTTATTAGACAATGAGATTAGAAAACGCATAAATTCGTTAAAATTATGAAAATTTAATGCGCGTGTCTGAAAAAAAATACTAAAAAGTTTTTCGTGTCACCTTGAAGAAGATCAGGCTTGAAAACACGATAGCATGCGAAAATCAAAATAGCCGTCAAGTTCTTGGAATGCGTGACGGGTGCGCGCGAGTTCTGCGAATTCAAAGCTCGCGAGTAAACACGCGCCGAACGAGGACAATTCTTGGAATTCGAAAAACGCACGCACGCGTGATTTTCACTAACCTGGCAGGTCACGCACGCAGACCTTCAAGAATTACGCTGTGAAGAACGCTGAAGATCAGCCGCCTCGGAGAAAGTTCGATGACGTGCTACGGCTGCAGTGGCTGACCTGCCGGTGCTCGACGGGTACGGTAGAAAAGGTGCCGGTGACAGTGGCTTCGCGCGCCGCTCCCAAAGATCTGCTTCGAAGAGATGACCTAGCCAAACGTTGTTCCACGAGTACGTTGAAAGGCGCCGGTGATGATGGCTTCACGCGTCAACGCACTCGGAGATTGCCTCGGAGAAGCTGCGATGGCTGCGGCGAGTCGGGCGCGACACGGCTACCCGTGATGAAGACTACCCTTACGTGACTCGCGAGCACACGTAAGGAGTAGTGAGGACAATGCGCTGTATAGACGACGGCGGCAGGAGCACGTTGCAACGGGCTCACGCCTACTGTCCTCATTCTCCTCTCTTCTTGGCGGCGAAATGCCGTAAACCTTTTCCGAGGCTTCATTCGCGGCACGAAGACACGTGCCGCAGACAAAGATGGTGGCAGCGAAGACACGCCGCTGCAGGTTGAAACCAGCTGTCCTCCTCCTGGGCTTCCTTGTCGGGGTCACCAATGTGGAGATTTGTACTCCATTTTCTTCACGTTCCAGGAATAGGAAGGAAGACAGGAATAAAGAGAGTCGGAGAGTTAACGTAACAAGGGGTTTTATTGAAAGGAAGTACAGTGGACGTACGTCTACACGCTCTTAACTCTCAGCAACGACTGTCGCTCGCAGGCGGCCTCTCACCGTACGCAACATGGCCGCTTCCCCCACCCTCGCAGTTAGAGTGAGAGGGAAGATCGCAGTCTCTAAACTATGATATTTTGGATAATATTTGTTCATTTATGAATATTTTGTATCCTGAATAAATTAATTCACCGAGAGTAAATTAATTAATCATATCGTTATATTTACTTTGTGCGAAAGAATCCCTATTTAATTTATATGTAAAATGCAATAAAGCACAGTCACAGTTTTTAATCGAAGAATAATTAGAATATCGCTTAACTGTATAACTGAAAGTGCGCAAAGGCGATTCGCAAAAAATGCGCTTGTGCTTTAATTGTTTTATTTAAGCTTCATACAAACTAAAACAAAAATTCCAAGTTAAAACCCAAATGGGCTGGGATATGAGCCTAAACGATTTTACAGTTTGTATTTATATTTGTGATGTAATCAAACCACCATATCCTCTGAAATATAATCATTTATAGTCATAACATAAAAAAATGTTATTATATTATACATATTTAGTACTGATCTAGTACGTTTGAAATTTACTGAAATTTACAATTACTTACAGTTATTCACAATTTCGTTAAACAGAAACGAAGGAACGCAGAGAAATTATTAATAATTTTTTAACAATTTCTAACAGTTACTCGTGGTTTCTAATAGTTTGTAACAGATATTTATCATAAACTATTAATAATTTCTGTGCGCACCCGTATATCTGCAGTCATGATTTAACGAAAATGTAAGTAACTGTAAATAATTGTTCTCAACTGTTATAAATTGTTCAAAACTATTACAAAATTGGAATACGCGTCTCAAACCAAACCTTTTATAACAGTTTATAACAGTTTATAACAGTTTATAACAGTTTATAACAATTTTCCACGAAAATTATTTTCGCTAGGGACCAAATCGCCAAGACTTCGTACTTTTGAAAAAACTTTTAAAAGTACGTAAATATAAAACGTTTTTATTAAATGGT
>CM070874.1:249863429-250268429 GCA_036365515.1 Torymus aiolomorphi
GCGGTTGATTTTATGGCGGATTATCAAATCCAACGATAAAACGAGGCCAGAAAAAATTACGAACAAAATCGATTCCCGGAACACCCCCAAATGGCCGATTATATAGGGGTGGAAGAAGAAAAAAAATTCAGGTGCTTGAAATTTCGAACGTTCATAGTGAACGAAAGATTTTTGCCATGTTCAGATTTAGCCGAATTTGGCTACTTAATATATTTAAAAAATGATGATAACTGTATCTCTTTACTTCTCACTCTTGCAGACACGACTAAAACCACTACGACGAATTCTAACGAAAATTAGAAACTTTAAGCTAATATTTCGTTCATTATGAACGTTCGGAATTTCAAATACGTAAAAATTCTCATTTCGTTGTTTTAGGTAAGGCGGTTAATTTTATGGCGGATTATCAAATCTAACGATAAAAAGAGGCTAGAAAAAAATTACGAACAAAATCGATTCCCCGGAACACCCCCAAATGGCCGATTATATAGGGGTGGAAGGAGAAAAAAAATTATCACTTCGTTGTTTTAGGTAAGGCGGTTGATTTTATGGCGGATTATCAAATCCAACGATAAAACGAGGCCAGAAAAAAATTACGAACAAAATCGATTCCCCGGAACACCCCCAAATGGCCGATTATATAGGGGTGGAAGGAGAAAAAAAATTCTCACTTCGTTGTTTTAGGTAAGGCGGTTAATTTTATGGCGGATTATCAAATCTAACGATAAAACGAGGCTAGAAAAAAATTACGAACAAAATCGATTCCCCGGAACACCCCCAAATGGCCGATTATATAGGGGTGGAAGGAGAAAAAAAATTCTCACTTCGTTGTTTTAGGTAAGGCGGTTAATTTTATGGCGGATTATCACATCTAACGATAAAAAGAGGCTAGAAAAAAATTACGAACAAAATCGATTCCCCGGAACACCCCCAAATGGCCGATTATATAGGGGTGGAAGGAGAAAAAAAATTATCACTTCGTTGTTTTAGGTAAGGCGGTTGATTTTATGGCGGATTATCAAATCCAACTATAAAACGAGGCCAGAAAAAATTACGAACAAAATCGATTCCCGGAACACCCCCAAATGGCCGATTATATAGGGGTGGAAGGAGAAAAAAATTCTCACTTCGTTGTTTTAGGTAAGGCGGTTAATTTTATGGCGGATTATCAAATCTAACGATAAAACAAGGCT
Source organism: Torymus aiolomorphi (assembly GCA_036365515.1). Taxonomy (NCBI): domain Eukaryota; kingdom Metazoa; phylum Arthropoda; class Insecta; order Hymenoptera; family Torymidae; genus Torymus; species Torymus aiolomorphi. Next base: position 249,864,623 of record CM070874.1, read on the forward strand.
AGAAAAAATTACGAACAAAATCGATTCCCGGAACACCCCAAATGGCCGATTATATAGGGGTGGAACGAGAAAAAAATTCTCACTTCGTTGTTTTAGGTAAGGCGGTTAATTTTATGGCGGATTATCAAATCTAACGATAAAAAGAGGCTAGAAAAAAATTACGAACAAAATCGATTCCCCGGAACACCCGCAAATGGCCGATTATATAGGGGTGGAAGGAGAAAAAAAATTATCACTTCGTTGTTTTAGGTAAGGCGGTTGATTTTATGACGGATTATCAAATCCAACGATAAAACGAGGCCAGAAAAAAATTACGAACAAAATCGATTCCCCGGAACACCCCCAAATGGCCGATTATATAGGGGTGGAAGGAGAAAAAAAATTCTCACTTCGTTGTTTTAGGTAAGGCGGTTAATTTTATGGCGGATTATCAAATCTAACGATAAAACGAGGCTAGAAAAAATTACGAACAAAATCGATTCCCCGGAACACCCCCAAATGGCCGATTATATAGGGGTGGAAGGAGAAAAAAAATTCTCACTTCGTTGTTTTAGGTAAGGCGGTTAATTTTATGGCGGATTATCACATCTAACGATAAAAAGAGGCTAGAAAAAAATTACGAACAAAATCGATTCCCCGGAACACCCCCAAATGGCCGATTATATAGGGGTGGAAGGAGAAAAAAAATTATCACTTCGTTGTTTTAGGTAAGGCGGTTGATTTTATGGCGGATTATCAAATCCAACTATAAAACGAGGCCAGAAAAAAATTACGAACAAAATCGATTCCCCGGAACACCCCCAAATGGCCGATTATATAGGGGTGCAAGGAGAAAAAAAATTCTCACTTCGTTGTTTTAGGTAAGGCGGTTAATTTTATGGCGGATTATCAAATCTAACGATAAAACAAGGCTAGAAAAAAATTACGAACAAAATCGATTCCCCGGAACACCCCCAAATGGCCGATTATATAGGGGTGGAACGAGAAAAAAAATTCTCACTTCGTTGTTTTAGGTAAGGCGGTTAATTTTATGGCGGATTATCAAATCTAACGATAAAAAGAGGCTAGAAAAAAATTACGAACAAAATCGATTCCCCGGAACACCCGCAAATGGCCGATTATATAGGGGTGGAAGGAGAAAAAAAATTATCACTTCGTTGTTTTAGGTAAGGCGGTTGATTTTATGGCGGATTATCAAATCCAACGATAAAACGAGGCCAGAAAAAAATTACGAACAAAATCGATTCCCCGGAACACCCCCAAATGGCCGATTATATAGGGGTGGAAGGAGAAAAAAAATTCTCACTTCGTTGTTTTAGGTAAGGCGGTTAATTTTATGGTGGATTATCAAATCTAACGATAAAACGAGGCTAGAAAAAAATTACGAACAAAATCGATTCCCCGGAACACCCCCAAATGGCCGATTATATAGGGGTGGAAGGAGAAAAAAAATTCTCACTTCGTTGTTTTAGGTAAGGCGGTTGATTTTATGGCGGATTATCAAATCCAACGATAAAACCAGGCCAGAAAAAAATTACGAACAAAATCGATTCCCCGGAACACCCCCAAATGGCCGATTATATAGGGGTGGAAGGAGAAAAAAAATTCAGGTGCTTGAAATTTCGAACGTTCATAGTGAACGAAAGATTTTTGCCATGTTCAGATTTAGCCGAATTTGGCTACTTAATATATTTAAAAAATGATGATAACTGTATCTCTTTACTTCTCACTCTTGCAGACACGACTAAAACCACTACGACGAATTCTAACGAAAATTAGAAACTTTAAGCTAATATTTCGTTCATTATGAACGTTCGGAATTTCAAATACGTAAAAATTCTCATTTCGTTGTTTTAGGTAAAGCGGTTAATTTTATGGCGGGTTATCAAATCTAACGATAAAACGAGGCTAGAAAAAAATTACCAACGAAATCGGTATCCCGGAACACCCCCGAAAAGTCGATTATATGGGGGTTGAAGGACAAAAAAAATTCTCACTTTGTTGCTTTAGGTATTCGTATCAATTTTATGACTGATTATGCATTCTAACGATAAAATAGACCTAGAAAAAAATTACCAACGAATTGGATTTCCCGGAAGACACCAAAAATTCGATTATAGGGGGTTGGGGGGAAACAAAAAAATATTTTTAAAAAATAAGAAAATTTACTGATAACACTTTCTAGTATGAAATGAAAGTTGATTTTGTAATGTCACATGTGTGACAGGGAAATTACATTTTTGCCTTTAGGTATTGGAACTCATCGAATGCGTGGTCAGGTCGTGTTCAGGGCGGCCGATGACGGTAGGTACGTCCTTTGCGCTACGGATGGTCATTATGTATACAGACCTGGGTCCCAAGAATAAAAAATCATAAACCGAACTACCCCAATCTGAGCACCAAAATCGGCGGAGTAGGAAAGTTCCACGTGGAACTTTTTTTTATCGATAAACTTCGTTTTATCGTTAGATTTGATAATCCGCCATAAAATCAACCGCCTTACCTAAAACAACGAAGTGAGAATTTTTTTTCTCCTTCCACCCCTATATAATCGGTCAGTTGGGGGTGTTCCGACGAATCGATTTTGTTCGTAATTTTTTTCTGGCCTCGTTTTATCGTTGGATTTGATAATTCGCCATAAAATTAACCGCCTTACCTAAAGCAACGAAGTGAGATTTTTTTTTCTCCTTCCACCCCTATATAATCGTCCATTTGGGGGTGTTCCGGGGAATCGATTTTGTTCGTAATTTTTTCCTAGCCTTGTTTTATCGTTAGATTTGATAATCCGCCATAAAATCAACCGCCTTACCTAAAACAACGAAGTGAGAATTTTTTTTTTCTCCTTCCACCCCTATATAATCAGCCATTTGGGGGTGTTCCAGGGAATCGATTTTGTTCGTAATTTTTTTCTAGCCTCGTTTTATCGTTAGATTTGATAATCCGCCATAAAATTAACCTCCTTACCAAAAACAACGAAGTGAAAATTTTTTTTCTCCTTCCACCTCTATATAATAGGCCTTTTGGGGGTGTTCCGGGAAATCGATTTTGTTCGTAATTTTTTTCTGGCCTCGTTTTATCGTTGGATTTGATAATCCGCCATAAAATCAACCGCCTTACCTAAAACACCGAAGTGAGAATTTTTTTTCTCCTTCCACCCCTATATAATCGGCCATTTGGGGGTGTTCCGGGGAATCGATTTTGTTCGTAATTTTTTTCTAGCCTCGTTTTATCGTTAGATTTGATAATCCGCCATAAAATTAACCGCCCTACCTAAAACAACGAAGTGAGAATTTTTTTTCTCCTTCCACCCCTATATAATCGGCCATTTGGGGGTGTTCCGGGGAATCGATTTTGTTCGTAATTATTTTCTGGCCTCGTTTTATCGTTGGATTTGATAATCCGCCATAAAATCAACCGCCTTACCTAAAACAACGAAGTGAGAATTTTTTTCTCCTTCCACCCCTATATAATCGGCCATTTGGGGGTGTTCCGGGAATCGATTTTGTTCGTAATTTTTTCTGGCCTCGTTTTATCGTTGTATTTGATAATCCGCCATAAAATTAACCGCCTTACCTAAAACAACGAAGTGAGTATTTTTTTTCTCCTTCCACCTCTATATAATCGGCCATTTGGGGGTGTTCCGGGGAATCGATTTTGTTCGTAATTTTTTTCTAGCCTCGTTTTATCGTGAGATTTGATAATCCGCCATAAAATTAACCGCCTTACCAAAAACAACGAAGTGAGAATTTTTTTTCTCCTTCCACCCCTATATAATCGGCCATTTGGGGGTGTTCCGGGGAATCGATTTTGTTCGTAATTTTTTTCTAGCCTCGCTTTATCGTTAGATTTGATAATCCGCCATAAAATTAACCGCCCTACCTAAAACAACGACGTGAGAATTTCTTTTCTCCTTCCACCCCTATATAATCGGCCATTTGGGGGTGTTCCGGGGAATCGATTTTGTTCGTAATTATTTTCTGGCCTCGTTTTATCGTTGGATTTGATAATCCGCCATAAAATCAACCGCCTTACCTAAAACAACGAAGTGAGACTTTTTTTTCTCCTTCCACCCCTATATAATCGGCCATTTGGGGGTGTTCCGGGGAATCGATTTTGTTCGTAATTTTTTTCTGGCCTCGTTTTATCGTTGGATTTGATAATCCGCCATAAAATTAACCGCCTTACCTAAAACAACGAAGTGAGTATTTTTTTTCTCCTTCCACCTCTATATAATCGGCCATTTGGGGGTGTTCCGGGGAATCGATTTTGTTCGTAATTTTTTTCTAGCCTCGTTTTATCGTTAGATTTGATAATCCGCCATAAAATTAACCGCCTTACCAAAAACAACGAAGTGAGAATTTTTTTTCTCCTTCCACCTCTATATAATCGGCCATTTGGGGGTGTTCCGGGGAATCGATTTTGTTCGTAATTTTTTTCTGGCATCGTTTTATCGTTGGATTTGATAATCCGCCATTAAATCAACCGCCTTACCTAAAACAACGAAGTGAGAATTTTTTTTCTCCTTCCACCCCTATATAATCGGCCATTTGGGGGTGTTCCGGGGAATCGATTTTGTTCGTAATTTTTTTCTGGCCTCGTTTTATCGTTGGATTTGATAATCCGCCATAAAATTAACCGCCTTACCTAAAACAACGAAGTGAGAATTTTTTTTCTCCTTCCACCCCTATATAATCGGCCATTTGGGGGTGTTCCGGGAATCGATTTTGTTCGTAATTTTTTCTAGCCTCGTTTTATCGTTAGATTTGATAATCCGCCATAAAATTAACCGCCCTACCTAAAACAACGAAGTGAGAATTTTTTTTCTCCTTCCACCCCTATATAATCGGCCATTTGGGGGTGTTCCGGGGAATCGATTTTGTTCGTAATTATTTTCTGGCCTCGTTTTATCGTTGGATTTGATAATCCGCCATAAAATCAACCGCCTTACCTAAAACAACGAAGTGAGAATTTTTTTTCTCCTTCCACCCCTATATAATCGGCCATTTGGGGTGTTCCGGGGAATCGATTTTGTTCGTAATTTTTTCTGGCCTCGTTTTATCGTTGGATTTGATAATCCGCCATAAAATTAACCGCCTTACCTAAAACAACGAAGTGAGTATTTTTTTCTCCTTCCACCTCTATATAATCGGCCATTTGGGGGTGTTCCGGGAATCGATTTTGTTCGTAATTTTTTCTAGCTTCGTTTTATCGTCAGATTTCACAATCCGCCATAAACTTAACCGCCTTACCAAAAACAACCAAGTGACAATTTTTTTTCTCCTTCCACCCCTATGTAATCGGCCATTTGGCGGTGTTCCGGGAATCGATTTTGTTCGTAATTTTTTCTAGCCTCGTTTTATCGTTAGATTTGATAATCCGCCATAAAATTAACCGCCCTACCTAAAACAACGAAGTGAGAATTTTTTTCTCCTTCCACCCCTATATAATCGGCCATTTGGGGTGTTCCGGGGAATCGATTTTGTTCGTAATTTTTTCTGGCCTCGTTTTATCGTTGGATTTGATAATCCGCCATAAAATTAACCGCCTTACCAAAAACAACGAAGTGAGAATTTTTTTCTCCTTCCACCTCTATATAATCGGCCATTTGGGGGTGTTCCGGGGAATCGATTTTGTTCGTAATTTTTTCTGGCATCGTTTTATCGTTGGATTTGATAATCCGCCATTAAATCAACCGCCTTACCTAAAACAACGAAGTGAGAATTTTTTTCTCCTTCCACCCCTATATAATCGGCCATTTGGGGGTGTTCCGGGAATCGATTTTGTTCGTAATTTTTTCTGGCCTCGTTTTATCGTTGGATTTGATAATCCGCCATAAAATCAACCGCCTTACCTAAAACAACGAAGTGAGAATTTTTTTTCTCCTTCCACCCCTATATAATCGGCCATTTGGGGTGTTCCGGGGAATCGATTTTGTTCGTAATTTTTTCTAGCCTCGTTTTATCGTTAGATTTGATAATCCGCCATAAAATTAACCGCCCTACCTAAAACAACGAAGTGAGAATTTTTTTCTCCTTCCACCCCTATATAATCGGCCATTTGGGGTGTTCCGGGGAATCGATTTTGTTCGTAATTATTTTCTGGCCTCGTTTTATCGTTGGATTTGATAATCCGCCATAAAATCAACCGCCTTACCTAAAACAACGAAGTGAGAATTTTTTTCTCCTTCCACCCCTATATAATCGGCCATTTGGGGTGTTCCGGGAATCGATTTTGTTCGTAATTTTTTTCTGGCCTCGTTTTATCGTTGGATTTGATAATCCGCCATAAAATTAACCGCCTTACCTAAAACAACGAAGTGAGTATTTTTTTCTCCTTCCACCTCTATATAATCGGCCATTTGGGGTGTTCCGGGGAATCGATTTTGTTCGTAATTTTTTTCTAGCCTCGTTTTATCGTTAGATTTGATAATCCGCCATAAAATTAACCGCCTTACCAAAAACAACGAAGTGAGAATTTTTTTCTCCTTCCACCCCTATATAATCGGCCATTTGGGGTGTTCCGGGAATCGATTTTGTTCGTAATTTTTTCTAGCCTCGTTTTATCGTTAGATTTGATAATCCGCCATAAAATCAACCGCCTTACCTAAAACAACGAAGTGAGAATTTTTTTCTCCTTCCACCCCTATATAATCGGCCATTTGGGGTGTTCCGGGAATCGATTTTGTTCGTAATTTTTTCTGGCCTCGTTTTATCGTTGGATTTGATAATCCGCCATAAAATTAACCGCCTTACCAAAAACAACGAAGTGAGAATTTTTTTTCTCCTTCCACCTCTATATAATCGGCCATTTGGGGGTGTTCCGGGGAATCGATTTTGTTCGTAATTTTTTTCTGGCATCGTTTTATCGTTGGATTTGATAATCCGCCATTAAATCAACCGCCTTACCTAAAACAACGAAGTGAGAATTTTTTTTCTCCTTCCACCCCTATATAATCGGCCATTTGGGGGTGTTCCGGGGAATCGATTTTGTTCGTAATTTTTTCTGGCCTCGTTTTATCGTTGGATTTGATAATCCGCCATAAAATCAACCGCCTTACCTAAAACAACGAAGTGAGAATTTTTTTTCTCCTTCCACCCCTATATAATCGGCCATTTGGGGGTGTTCCGGGGAATCGATTTTGTTCGTAATTTTTTTCTAGCCTCGTTTTATCGTTAGATTTGATAATCCGCCATAAAATTAACCGCCCTACCTAAAACAACGAAGTGAGAATTTTTTTTCTCCTTCCACCCCTATATAATCGGCCATTTGGGGGTGTTCCGGGGAATCGATTTTGTTCGTAATTATTTTCTGGCCTCGTTTTATCGTTGGATTTGATAATCCGCCATAAAATCAACCGCCTTACCTAAAACAACGAAGTGAGAATTTTTTTTCTCCTTCCACCCCTATATAATCGGCCATTTGGGGGTGTTCCGGGGAATCGATTTTGTTCGTAATTTTTTTCTGGCCTCGTTTTATCGTTGGATTTGATAATCCGCCATAAAATTAACCGCCTTACCTAAAACAACGAAGTGAGTATTTTTTTTCTCCTTCCACCTCTATATAATCGGCCATTTGGGGGTGTTCCGGGGAATCGATTTTGTTCGTAATTTTTTTCTAGCCTCGTTTTATCGTTAGATTTGATAATCCGCCATAAAATTAACCGCCTTACCAAAAACAACGAAGTGAGAATTTTTTTTCTCCTTCCACCCCTATATAATCGGCCATTTGGGGGTGTTCCGGGGAATCGATTTTGTTCGTAATTTTTTTCTAGCCTCGTTTTATCGTTAGATTTGATAATCCGCCATAAAATCAACCGCCTTACCTAAAACAACGAAGTGAGAATTTTTTTTCTCCTTCCACCCCTATATAATCGGCCATTTGGGGGTGTTCCGGGGAATCGATTTTGTTCGTAATTTTTTTCTGGCCTCGTTTTATCGTTGGATTTGATAATCCGCCATAAAATCAACCGCCTTACCTAAAACAACGAAGTGAGAATTTTTTTTCTCCTTCCACCTCTATATAATCGGCCATTTGGGGTGTTCCGGGAATCGATTTTGTTCGTAATTTTTTTCTAGCCTCGTTTTATCGTTAGATTTGATAATCCGCCATAAAATTAACCGCCTTACCAAAAACAACGAAGTGAGAATTTTTTCTCCTTCCACCCCTATATAATCGGCCATTTGGGGGTGTTCCGGGAATCGATTTTGTTCGTAATTTTTTCTAGCCTCGTTTTATCGTTAGATTTGATAATCCGCCATAAAATTAACCGCCCTACCTAAAACAACGAAGTGAGAATTTTTTTCTCCTTCCACCCCTATATAATCGGCCATTTGGGGTGTTCCGGGAATCGATTTTGTTCGTAATTTTTTTCTAGCCTCGTTTTATCGTTGGATTTGATAATCCGCCATAAAATCAACCGCCTTACCTAAAACAACGAAGTGAGAATTTTTTTCTCCTTCCACCCCTATATAATCGGCCATTTGGGGGTGTTCCGGGGAATCGATTTTGTTCGTAATTTTTTTCTAGCCTCGTTTTATCGTTGGATTTGATAATCCGCCATAAAATCAACCGCCCTACCTAAAACAACGAAGTGAGAATTTTTTTTCTCCTTCCACCCCTATATAATCGGCCATTTGGGGGTGTTCCGGGGAATCGATTTTGTTCGTAATTTTTTTCTGGCCTCGTTTTATCGTTGGATTTGATAATCCGCCATAAAATCAACCGCCTTACCTAAAACAACGAAGTGAGAATTTTTTTCTCCTTCCACCCCTATATAATCGGCCATTTAGGGGTGTTCCGGGGAATCGATTTTGTTCGTAATTTTTTTCTGGCCTCGTTTTATCGTTGGATTTGATAATCCGCCATAAAATTAACCGCCTTACCTAAAACAACGAAGTGAGTATTTTTTTTCTCCTTCCACCTCTATATAATCGGCCATTTGGGGTTGTTCCTCGGAATCGATTTTGTTCGTAATTTTTTTCTAGCCTCGTTTTATCGTTAGATTTGATAATCCGCCATAAAATTAACCGCCTTACCAAAAACAACGAAGTGAGAATTTTTTTTCTCCTTCCACCCCTATATAATCGGCCATTTGGGGGTGTTCCGGGGAATCGATTTTGTTCGTAATTTTTTTCTAGCCTCGTTTTATCGTTAGATTTGATAATCCGCCATAAAATTAACCGCCCTACCTAAAACAACGAAGTGAGAATTTTTTTTCTCCTTCCACCCCTATATAATCGGCCATTTGGGGGTGTTCCGGGGAATCGATTTTGTTCGTAATTTTTTTCTGGCCTCGTTTTATCGTTGGATTTGATAATCCGCCATAAAATTAACCGCCTTACCAAAAACAACGAAGTGAGAATTTTTTTTCTCCTTCCACCTCTATATAATCGGCCATTTGGGGGTGTTCCGGGGAATCGATTTTGTTCGTAATTTTTTTCTGGCATCGTTTTATCGTTGGATTTGATAATCCGCCATTAAATCAACCGCCTTACCTAAAACAACGAAGTGAAAATTTTTTTTCTCCTTCCACCCCTATATAATCGGCCATTTGGGGGTGTTCCGGGGAATCGATTTTGTTCGTAATTTTTTTCTGGCCTCGTTTTATCGTTGGATTTGATAATCCGCCATAAAATCAACCGCCTTACCTAAAACAACGAAGTGAGAATTTTTTTTCTCCTTCCACCCCTATATAATCGGCCATTTGGGGGTGTTCCGGGGAATCGATTTTGTTCGTAATTTTTTTCTAGCCTCGTTTTATCGTTAGATTTGATAATCCGCCATAAAATTAACCGCCCTACCTAAAACAACGAAGTGAGAATTTTTTTTCTCCTTCCACCCCTATATAATCGGCCATTTGGGGGTGTTCCGGGGAATCGATTTTGTTCGTAATTATTTTCTGGCCTCGTTTTATCGTTGGATTTGATAATCCGCCATAAAATCAACCGCCTTACCTAAAACAACGAAGTGAGAATTTTTTTTCTCCTTCCACCCCTATATAATCGGCCATTTGGGGGTGTTCCGGGGAATCGATTTTGTTCGTAATTTTTTTCTGGCCTCGTTTTATCGTTGGATTTGATAATCCGCCATAAAATTAACCGCCTTACCTAAAACAACGAAGTGAGTATTTTTTTTCTCCTTCCACCTCTATATAATCGGCCATTTGGGGGTGTTCCGGGGAATCGATTTTGTTCGTAATTTTTTTCTAGCCTCGTTTTATCGTTAGATTTGATAATCCGCCATAAAATTAACCGCCTTACCAAAAACAACGAAGTGAGAATTTTTTTCTCCTTCCACCCCTATATAATCGGCCATTTGGGGGTGTTCCGGGAATCGATTTTGTTCGTAATTTTTTCTAGCCTCGTTTTATCGTTAGATTTGATAATCCGCCATAAAATTAACCGCCTTAACTAAAACAACGAAGTGAGAATTTTTTCTCCTTCCACCCCTATATAATCGGCCATTTGGGGGTGTTCCGGGGAATCGATTTTGTTCGTAATTTTTTTCTGGCCTCGTTTTATCGTTGGATTTGATAATCCGCCATAAAATCAACCGCCTTACCTAAAACAACGAAGTGAGAATTTTTTTCTCCTTCCACCCCTATATAATCGGCCATTTGGGGGTGTTCCGGGGAATCGATTTTGTTCGTAATTTTTTTCTAGCCTCGTTTTATCGTTAGATTTGATAATCCGCCACAAAATTAACCGCCCTACCTAAAACAACGAAGTGAGAATTTTTTTTCTCCTTCCACCCCTATATAATCGGCCATTTGGGGGTGTTCCGGGGAATCGATTTTGTTCGTAATTATTTTCTGGCCTCGTTTTATCGTTGGATTTGATAATCCGCCATAAAATTAACCGCCTTACCTAAAACAACGAAGTGAGTATTTTTTTTCTCCTTCCACCTCTATATAATCGGCCATTTGGGGGTGTTCCGTGGAATCGATTTTGTTCGTAATTTTTTTCTAGCCTCGTTTTATCGTTAGATATGATAATCCGCCATAAAATTAACCGCCTTACCAAAAACAACGAAGTGAGAATTTTTTTTCTCCTTCCACCCCTATATAATCGGCCATTTGGGGGTGTTCCGGGGAATCGATTTTGTTCGTAATTTTTTTCTAGCCTCGTTTTATCGTTAGATTTGATAATCCGCCATAAAATTAACCGCCCTACCTAAAACAACGAAGTGAGAATTTTTTTTCTCCTTCCACCCCTATATAATCGGCCATTTGGGGGTGTTCCGGGGAATCGATTTTGTTCGTAATTATTTTCTGGCCTCGTTTTATCGTTGGATTTGATAATCCGCCATAAAATCAACCGCCTTACCTAAAACAACGAAGTGAGAATTTTTTTCTCCTTCCACCCCTATATAATCGTCCATTTGGGGGTGTTCCGGGGAATCGATTTTGTTCGTAATTTTTTTCTGCCCTCGTTTTATCGTTGGATTTGATAATCCGCCATAAAATTAACCGCCTTACCTAAAACAACGAAGTGAGTATTTTTTTCTCCTTCCACCTCTATATAATCGGCCATTTGGGGTGTTCCGGGAATCGATTTTGTTCGTAATTTTTTCCAGCCTCGTTTTATCGTTAGATTTGATAATCCGCCATAAAATTAACCACCTTACCAAAAACAACGAAGTGAGAATTTTTTCTCCTTCCACCTCTATATAATCGGCCATTTGGGGTGTTCCGGGAATCGATTTTGTTCGTAATTTTTTCTGGCCTCGTTTTATCGTTGGATTTGATAATCCGCCATTAAATCAACCGCCTTACCTAAAACAACGAAGTGAGAATTTTTTTCTCCTTCCACCCCTATATAATCGGCCATTTGGGGGTGTTCCGGGAATCGATTTTGTTCGTAATTTTTTTCTGGCCTCGTTTTATCGTTGGATTTGATAATCCGCCATAAAATCAACCGCCTTACCTAAAACAACGAAGTGAGAATTTTTTTCTCCTTCCACCCCTATATAATCGGCCATTTGGGGTGTTCCGGGAATCGATTTTGTTCGTAATTTTTTCTAGCCTCGTTTTATCGTTAGATTTGATAATCCGCCATAAAATTAACCGCCTTACCAAAAACAACGAAGTGAGAATTTTTTTCTCCTTCCACCTCTATATAATCGGCCATTTGGGGTGTTCCGGGGAATCGATTTTGTTCGTAATTTTTTCTGGCCTCGTTTTATCGTTGGATTTGATAATCTGCCATAAAATCAACCGCCTTACCTAAAACAACGAAGTGAGAATTTTTTTCTCCTTCCACCCCTATATAATCGGCCATTTGGGGTGTTCCGGTGAATCGATTTTGTTCGTAATTTTTTTTCTAGCCACGTTTTATCGTTAGATTTGATAATCCGCCATAAAATTAACCGCCTTACCTAAAACAACGAAGTGAGAATTTTTTTTCTCCTTCCACCCCTATATAATCGGCCATTTGGGGGTGTTCCGGGGAATCGATTTTGTTCGTAATTTTTTTCTGGCCTCGTTTTATCGTTGGATTTGATAATCCGCCATAAAATTAACCGCCTTACCTAAAACAACGAAGTGAGAATTTTTTTTCTCCTTCCACCCCTATATAATCGGCCATTTGGGGGTGTTCCGGGGAATCGATTTTGTTCGTAATTATTTTCTGGCCTCGTTTTATCGTTGGATTTGATAATCCGCCATAAAATCAACCGCCTTACCTAAAACAACGAAGTGAGAATTTTTTTTCTCCTTCCACCCCTATATAATCGGCCATTTGGGGGTGTTCCGGGGAATCGATTTTGTTCGTAATTTTTTTCTGGCCTCGTTTTATCGTTGGATTTGATAATCCGCCATAAAATTAACCGCCCTACCTAAATCAACGAAGTGAGAATTTTTTTTCTCCTTCCACCCCTATATAATCGGCCATTTGGGGGTGTTCCGGGGAATCGATTTTGTTCGTAATTATTTTCTGGCCTCGTTTTATCGTTGGATTTGATAATCCGCCATAAAATTAACCGCCTTACCTAAAACAACGAAGTGAGTATTTTTTTTCTCCTTCCACCTCTATATAATCGGCCATTTGGGGGTGTTCCGGGGAATCGATTTTGTTCGTAATTTTTTTCTAGCCTCGTTTTATCGTTAGATTTGATAATCCGCCATAAAATTAACCGCCTTACCAAAAACAACGAAGTGAGAATTTTTTTTCTCCTTCCACCCCTATATAATCGGCCATTTGGGGGTGTTCCGGGGAATCGATTTTGTTCGTAATTTTTTTCTAGCCTCGTTTTATCGTTAGATTTGATAATCCGCCATAAAATTAACCGCCCTACCTAAAACAACGAAGTGAGAATTTTTTTTCTCCTTCCACCCCTATATAATCGGCCATTTGGGGGTGTTCCGGGGAATCGATTTTGTTCGTAATTATTTTCTGGCTTCGTTTTATCGTTGGATTTGATAATCCGCCATAAAATCAACCGCCTTACCTAAAACAACGAAGTGAGAATTTTTTTTCTCCTTCCACCCCTATATAATCGGCCATTTGGGGGTGTTCCGGGGAATCGATTTTGTTCGTAATTTTTTTCTGGCCTCGTTTTATCGTTGGATTTGATAATCCGCCATAAAATTAACCGCCTTACCTAAAACAACGAAGTGAGTATTTTTTTTCTCCTTCCACCTCTATATAATCGGCCATTTGGGGGTGTTCCGGGGAATCGATTTTGTTCGTAATTTTTTTCCAGCCTCGTTTTATCGTTAGATTTGATAATCCGCCATAAAATTAACCACCTTACCAAAAACAACGAAGTGAGAATTTTTTTTCTCCTTCCACCTCTATATAATCGGCCATTTGGGGGTGTTCCGGGGAATCGATTTTGTTCGTAATTTTTTTCTGGCCTCGTTTTATCGTTGGATTTGATAATCCGCCATTAAATCAACCGCCTTACCTAAAACAACGAAGTGAGAATTTTTTTTCTCCTTCCACCCCTATATAATCGGCCATTTGGGGGTGTTCCGGGGAATCGATTTTGTTCGTAATTTTTTTCTGGCCTCGTTTTATCGTTGGATTTGATAATCCGCCATAAAATCAACCGCCTTACCTAAAACAACGAAGTGAGAATTTTTTTTCTCCTTCCACCCCTATATAATCGGCCATTTGGGGGTGTTCCGGGAATCGATTTTGTTCGTAATTTTTTCTAGCCTCGTTTTATCGTTAGATTTGATAATCCGCCATAAAATTAACCGCCTTACCAAAAACAACGAAGTGAGAATTTTTTTTCTCCTTCCACCTCTATATAATCGGCCATTTGGGGGTGTTCCGGGGAATCGATTTTGTTCGTAATTTTTTTCTGGCCTCGTTTTATCGTTGGATTTGATAATCTGCCATAAAATCAACCGCCTTACCTAAAACAACGAAGTGAGAATTTTTTTTCTCCTTCCACCCCTATATAATCGGCCATTTGGGGGTGTTCCGGGGAATCGATTTTGTTCGTAATTTTTTTCTAGCCACGTTTTATCGTTAGATTTGATAATCCGCCATAAAATTAACCGCCTTACCTAAAACAACGAAGTGAGAATTTTTTTTCTCCTTCCACCCCTATATAATCGGCCATTTGGGGGTGTTCCGGGGAATCGATTTTGTTCGTAATTTTTTTCTGGCCTCGTTTTATCGTTGGATTTGATAATCCGCCATAAAATTAACCGCCTTACCTAAAACAACGAAGTGAGAATTTTTTTTCTCCTTCCACCCCTATATAATCGTCCATTTGGGGGTGTTCCGGGGAATCGATTTTGTTCGTAATTTTTTTTCTAGCCTCGTTTTATCGTTAGATTTGATAATCCGCCATAAAATTAACCGCCTTACCTAAAACAACGAAGTGAGTATTTTTTTTCTCCCTTCCACTCTATATAAATCGGCATTTGGGGGGTGTTCCGGGGAATCGATTTTGTTCGTAATTTTTTCTAGCCACGTTTTATCGTTAGATTTGATAATCCGCCATAAAATTAACCGCCTTACCTAAAACAACGAAGTGAGAATTTTTTTCTCCTTCCACCCCTATATAATCGGCCATTTGGGGGTGTTCCGGGGAATCGATTTTGTTCGTAATTTTTTTCTGGCCTCGTTTTATCGTTGGATTTGATAATCCGCCATAAAATTAACCGCCTTACCTAAAACAACGAAGTGAGAATTTTTTTTCTCCTTCCACCCCTATATAATCGGCCATTTGGGGGTGTTCCGGGGAATCGATTTTGTTCGTAATTATTTTCTGGCCTCGTTTTATCGTTGGATTTGATAATCCGCCATAAAATCAACCGCCTTACCTAAAACAACGAAGTGAGAATTTTTTTCTCCTTCCACCCCTATATAATCGGCCATTTGGGGGTGTTCCGGGAATCGATTTTGTTCGTAATTTTTTCTGGCCTCGTTTTATCGTTGGATTTGATAATCCGCCATAAAATTAACCGCCTTACCTAAAACAACGAAGTGAGTATTTTTTTTCTCCTTCCACCTCTATATAATCGGCCATTTGGGGGTGTTCCGGGGAATCGATTTTGTTCGTAATTTTTTTCTAGCCTCGTTTTATCGTTAGATTTGATAATCCGCCATAAAATTAACCGCCTTACCAAAAACAACGAAGTGAGAATTATTTTTCTCCTTCCACCTCTATATAATCGGCCATTTGGGGGTGTTCCGGGGAATCGATTTTGTTCGTAATTTTTTTCTGGCCTCGTTTTATCGTTGGATTTGATAATCCGCCATAAAATCAACCGCCTTACCTAAAACAACGAAGTGAGAATTTTTTTCTCCTTCCACCCCTATATAATCGGCCATTTGGGGGTGTTCCGGGGAATCGATTTTGTTCGTAATTTTTTTCTAGCCTCGTTTTATCGTTAGATTTGATAATCCGCCATAAAATTAACCGCCCTACCTAAATCAACGAAGTGAGAATTTTTTTTCTCCTTCCACCCCTATATAATCGGCCATTTGGGGGTGTTCCGGGGAATCGATTTTGTTCGTAATTATTTTCTGGCCTCGTTTTATCGTTGGATTTGATAATCCGCCATAAAATTAACCGCCTTACCTAAAACAACGAAGTGAGTATTTTTTTTCTCCTTCCACCTCTATATAATCGGCCATTTGGGGGTGTTCCGGGGAATCGATTTTGTTCGTAATTTTTTCTAGCCTCGTTTTATCGTTAGATTTGATAATCCGCCATAAAATTAACCGCCTTACCAAAAACAACGAAGTGAGAATTTTTTTTCTCCTTCCACCCCTATATAATCGGCCATTTGGGGGTGTTCCGGGGAATCGATTTTGTTCGTAATTTTTTTCTAGCCTCGTTTTATCGTTAGATTTGATAATCCGCCATAAAATTAACCGCCCTACCTAAAACAACGAAGTGAGAATTTTTTTCTCCTTCCACCCCTATATAATCGGCCATTTGGGGGTGTTCCGGGGAATCGATTTTGTTCGTAATATTTTTCTGGCCTCGTTTTATCGTTGGATTTGATAATCCGCCATAAAATCAACCGCCTTACCTAAAACAACGAAGTGAGAATTTTTTCTCCTTCCACCCCTATATAATCGGCCATTTGGGGGTGTTCCGGGGAATCGATTTTGTTCGTAATCTTTTTCTGGCCTCGTTTTATCGTTGGATTTGATAATCCGCCATAAAATCAACCGCCTTACCTAAAACAACGAAGTGAGTATTTTTTTTCTCCTTCCACCTCTATATAATCGGCCATTTGGGGGTGTTCCGGGGAATCGATTTTGTTCGTAATTTTTTTCCAGCCTCGTTTTATCGTTAGATTTGATAATCCGCCATAAAATTAACCACCTTACCAAAAACAACGAAGTGAGAATTTTTTTTCTCCTTCCACCTCTATATAATCGGCCATTTGGGGGTGTTCCGGGGAATCGATTTTGTTCGTAATTTTTTTCTGGCCTCGTTTTATCGTTGGATTTGATAATCCGCCATTAAATCAACCGCCTTACCTAAAACAACGAAGTGAGAATTTTTTTCTCCTTCCACCCCTATATAATCGGCCATTTGGGGGTGTTCCGGGGAATCGATTTTGTTCGTAATTTTTTTCTGGCCTCGTTTTATCGTTGGATTTGATAATCCGCCATAAAATCAACCGCCTTACCTAAAACAACGAAGTGAGAATTTTTTTTCTCCTTCCACCCCATATAATCGGCCATTTGGGGGTGTTCCGGGGAATCGATTTTGTTCGTAATTTTTTTCTAGCCTCGTTTTATCGTTAGATTTGATAATCCGCCATAAAATTAACCGCCTTACCAAAAACAACGAAGTGAGAATTTTTTTTCTCCTTCCACCTCTATATAATCGGCCATTTGGGGGTGTTCCGGGGAATCGATTTTGTTCGTAATTTTTTTCTGGCCTCGTTTTATCGTTGGATTTGATAATCTGCCATAAAATCAACCGCCTTACCTAAAACAACGAAGTGAGAATTTTTTTTCTCCTTCCACCCCTATATAATCGGCCATTTGGGGGTGTTCCGGTGAATCGATTTTGTTCGTAATTTTTTTCTAGCCACGTTTTATCGTTAGATTTGATAATCCGCCATAAAATTAACCGCCTTACCTAAAACAACGAAGTGAGAAGTTTTTTCTCCTTCCACCCCTATATAATCGGCCATTTTGGTGTGTTCCGGGGAATCGATTTTGTTCGTAATTTTTTTCTGGCCTCGTTTTATCGTTGGATTTGATAATCCGCCATAAAATTAACCGCCTTACCTAAAACAACGAAGTGAGAATTTTTTTTCTCCTTCCACCCCTATATAATCGTCCATTTGGGGGTGTTCCGGGGAATCGATTTTGTTCGTAATTTTTTTCTAGCCTCGTTTTATCGTTAGATTTGATAATCCGCCATAAAATTAACCGCCTTACCAAAAACAACGAAGTGAGAATTTTTTTTCTCCTTCCACCTCTATATAATCGGCCATTTGGGGGTGTTCCGGGGAATCGATTTTGTTCGTAATTTTTTTCTGGCATCGTGTTATCGTTGGATTTGATAATCCGCCATAAAATTAACCGCCTTACCTAAAACAACGAAGTTAGAATTTTTTTTCTCCTTCCACCCCTATATAATCGACCATTTGGGGGTGTTCCGGGGAATCGATTTTGTTCGTAATTTTTTTCTGGCCTCGTTTTATCGTTGGATTTGATAATCCGCCATAAAATCAACCGCCTTACCTAAAACAACGAAGTGAGAATGTTTTTTCTCCTTCCACCCCTATATAATCGACCATTTGGGGGTGTTCCGGGGAATCGATTTTGTTCGTAATTTTTTTCTAGCCTCGTTTTATCGTTAGATTTGATAATCCGCCATAAAATTAACCGCCTTACCAAAAACAACGAAGTGAGAATTTTTTTTCTCCTTCCACCCCTATATAATCGTCCATTTGGGGGTGTTCCGGGGAATCGATTTTGTTCGTAATTTTTTTCTAGCCTCGTTTTATCGTTAGATTTGATAATCCGCCATAAAATTAACCGCCTTACCTAAAACAACGAAGTGAGAATTTTTTTTTCTCCTTCCACCCCTATATAATCGGCCATTTGGGGGTGTTCCGGGGAATCGATTTTGTTCGTAATTTTTTTCTGGCCTCGTTTTATCGTTGGATTTGATAATCCGCCATAAAATCAACCGCCTTACCTAAAACAACGAAGTGAGAATTTTTTTTCTCTTCCCGCCGCTATATAATCTTCGATTGGGGGATGGGGGTTGCTTGGTATTTGATGTTTCTTGGTTTTTTATATGTATTTAATCATGTTTTGTTGTATTAAACCGAGTCCAAGTGGAAAAAACCGATTTGACAAAAATCTATTTTTCGTTGGATCCCAACGTTGCCAACTTCAAACACATCACTTTGTCATAGTTTTTACCACTATCACTTAGAACGAAACAATATGCTACTAACTAAGCACTTTGTCATTCAAGTTAAATTATATTTCAAACACTTTGACACTTAAGTATACGGTTCACTTTGTCACTATAAACTATTTACAACTCCTCGATGTGTGTGGGTGTGCGCCATCATGGCAAAAATTGCCTCTCGTTCTGGCAGTGCACTGTGTCTTCATTGCAGGCCGGGCACAACCAGAATCCGCAAGATGCACAACGAATCCAACGACGACTACGCTGGCACCAAAACCGTTTACCACAGTCGTAGCAAATGTCGCGATAGCGACGTGGTGCATCATACACCACGTCTCGGCGACGGCGACTTATACGCTGCTGAATACCACGTAATCGCCGACGCATACGAGACATCTCTTCATCGCGTTGTAACCGTAATAAATGTTGTACCCCGCGAAAAAATCTTCGTCGCACACACATCGCACGTCGCAGTGTCACTTCATCGATATCTAACTCGTTATCATTGTCACTTTCACTTTCACTTTCGACATCTTCCACTTGATCAGGGTGATTATTATCGATGGTTTCGGCGTCGCAATCTATTTCCTCAGCCTCCACCACATCCATTGGCTGGTCATTCTCCTGATTTTCCTCCTCAATACTATCGCTCTCGAAGCAGCTGTCCACCTCCTTAGCGGCAGCCTCATCGAAAGCATCTTGTAACAAATCTGCAAGTGCAGCGTCCTCCTCTAATTGTATTTGACGAGTCTGCTCTTCTAACAGAGCCTCCTGGAGTACCAGAGGTTGCACGCCTTCTTGCCGTATATTGTCAGCAATTCTTGGCTCCCCCATATCGATCAAATTATTCACGAAATTCGCCAGCTCTTGTGGTGGCGAAGCGGTGTTGTGAACCAGCTCGGGGTAAGCGTCGATATCGACGCGTACTTCCCCAATATTCTGCATAATAGGGTAGAGAGAGAGAGAGATCTTGTCGTGTCGAAAACTTGCGGTAGACTGGAGGACAGCAGGGTGCTCTAACCATCATTTTTGTAAAAGTTTGTGAAAACTGAAGCATAAGCTACAGTCTTATCACGTCTAGAGTCTGTAGAAACTTGCAGAAAATCGGATTCTGGATTCTCATTGCTTGATCGATTTCGTTATCGATACATTGATCAGTTTAATCGATGGTTATATCAGCTCGCGGTATTATACTTTTTTACTACCCACTTTACCCACTAACAGTACCGCATATTTATAACTTTCATTAACCAATTAATTTTGTTATTGATTCGGTATTAGTAAGGTATTGGTACAGATATCTTGGAAAGTTACATTCACATTAATTCGCGGTATTGTACTTTATTGTTAGGTGCAACATTCTCTTTTTATTGGAGGTATTTTGGAACCTCACAGATCGATCGATTTCGTTATCGATATGTCGATTGATCCAATCGATGATCATTACAACTACTTAAACTCTTTTCGCTGTTTGTTTCTTATGACAAGTACAATGGATGAGACGTTATCACTTGTGTGGTTAGTAGTCCGTCATAATAATCAACGGATCAGATAGTATAATACCCTACTTATGACTATTACATATGTGACACCTTCTTAGCTTATATGTTCCTGATACATGCTACGAAAAACTACAATAAAAATTAATTTATTGTTATTATCAAGCACGCAAACAACCCTTTACGTAAACCTCAATACAAGATGAGAAAATAGAGAGAGTTTAGTACACTGATCAACATATTGGCTCGATATTGGCATGATTTTCCACTGAAAATTATAGTCAGATCGATTTGCGGCATTAGACTTTTTTATAAGGGGCTATATCTTCTTTTAAATGAAGATGTTTTGGAACCTCATTGGTTGATCGATTTTGTTATCGATACATTGATCAGTCTAATCGATGGTTATATTAGCTCGCGGTATTACACTTTTTTACTACCCACTTTACCCTCTAACAGTTCCGCATATTTATAACTTTCATTAACCAGTTAATTTTGTTATTGATTCGGTATTAGTAAGGTATTGGTACGGATATCTTGGAAAGTTACATTCACATTAATTCGCCGTATTGTACTTTATTGTTAGGTGCAACATTCTCTTTTTATTGGTGATATTTTGGAACTTCACAGGCCGATCGATGTATTGATCAACCCAATCAATTTTCATATCAGTTCAGAGTAACATAGTTTTACTACACATTGTATCCATCTATTTACCGTATTGTATAACTTAGTCGTAGAAATTATTTTATGGAATTTTTTATAATTCTGAGTGTTTTAAAAAGATTTCTGGTGATTTTTCATTATAATATATTAAGCTGCGATTATGTTTTTAGACTTTTTAAATTCAATAGTGCCTATTCCTCAAAATTTCGCTGCGTTGCTCTGCATTCTTTTATTCCGTCCCCACCGTAAAACCCGTAGTTTCATGCTCTTTGGTGTGTATATAAGCCATCTTAAACGATATTTACACCACAGTTCAGTTTGTCTGCGCCCCAGAAACTATCAAAGATTAGTTGAACCAGTACGCTGTTACATACTTATAAATTTGGTTTGAGTGATCGTAGAAATACACTTCATCATCCAGACATACTTCTATCGCACATTAAAGTGAGTTCTTCTTAAAGTATTAAATACTACCACTCTCTCTTAAGTTGTTAATATTGTGACAAGGTGAATTTTAAAATGGAAAATAACTTGTTAGATGATACCTGATTTCAACATGGTCTTCGGTGAAACTCGTACACATATGGCAATTTTAAATGTCATTGAACGAGTCGAAACTCTCGAAGCATATGACGAAGGTCATTGGACCAATGAAAATTCATTATTCAATACTGTTGAATCAATAAATAGAGATTTAAAAAATTTAGATGAATTAGAAAAAAGTAACAAATACATAAAACTTATTCTTGACTGTAATGTGCATCATACAGAAAAATTACTTAGAAAAAACGATAATCTATGTAAACAATTAAATAAAATTACAAAACATTTATTCTTATTAAATCCAAATTTTGAGCAGAAGTTTGAACAGCAACAGAATAATAATTAATGAATTAAAAAGTGAAATTGAAAAATTGAAGCTGAATAAAAACACATCAAAATAAATACCGTATTTTCTTGTAAACCTATGACCTGTTTATCAGTATTTTTAAATATATCTCATTATGATAATAAATACTTTTTAAAATTTTGTAAAATACTTGTCGTTTCTTATTTTAGGAATGATTTTTATATGGTTCATAATGTAAAAAACCGCTGCCAATTCATTGGGACGTAGCTTCCTCAAACTAATTTTTTGATTCCTTTTATTAAATTAAAATTCGAAAAATAAATTTTTCTGTCCTCCGGCCGGAAAGCGCCAACTTCCCAGCCGCTGCGCGAAACAAAGTTGCCGCTTTCCGGCGCCGTCGAGCAGAAAAATAGTATACAGACCTTGGCCAGTAAAAAAGAAAGCCTCAGATCACATGTAATTGTCGGCCGAGGCGAAGCCGAGGTTCATTTCTTATTTTTACTGCTTAGGTGTGTAATATACTATTTCACGAAAAAATTGGAAAAATTTTATGGAAAATATTAACTTGTAATTTTTTCATGGCTATTCATTGAGGTTCCATTTGCAATTTATTTGTTTGTGATTTTAATTCTTATATGAATGGAAAACAATCTTCTTCAAGTTCTATTCTTCATTAAATTTTTCTTCGTCAAGTCCACTGTCAACAGCTTCTCGTCGTACATTGGTTCAAAATAAAAAAAATATTCTAAAGTTATTCTTTGATTGTGTTTACCTCAAATATTTCTGAAATTTATGAACCAATCATTTTGCCAAAAGAACTCATCCGAGAACTATCAATAATATACCTCTACAATGAATTTTGAAGCGAATAAGACAATTTTACTCTTGTAATAGTTGAACATATAAAACTCATTTTTTTTCATTTTTCAATTTTTACGTTTTTGTTAATAACAAAAGAACCGAGATAGCTAGAGAATGAATTTTTTAGAAAATATAGGTAATTTAATTCTCTTTCGAATGCCACCCACCCCATTTAGATACATAGAGCCGTTCTCGAGAAATTACGATTTAAAAAAAATTGAAAAAAATTTTAACCTCAAATATCTTCGAAGTTTATGGATCAATCCTTTTGCCCAAAGAACTCACTCGATTGGTATACAAAATCTACACCTACAAAAAATTTCAAAGTGATTAAGCCAATTTTACTATAGTTATTGAACGAAAAAAAAATAACTTTTTTATAAATTATTTTTTTTCTCAAAAAATAATGAATAAAAGAACCTAAACATTTAGTAAGTTATAGTACTTAATATCCTTTATAACCAAAAAATATTCATGTTAATATCTTTTTTTAATTTCGAAATATAACCTATTTACAAAAAATTACGTTTTCATCAATAACTTATGACGAAATATAGCTACCGACTTTTTTTTTTTTCAAATTGTAGATAATTTTATCCTACATACAGAGAATTCATGATATATAAACAATATTTGTTCTAAATATTAAAAAAATCGAAAATAAAAATTTTGAAAATTAAAAAATGGCTATAAAAAAAATTAAATTTTACAAAAATAGAATATTGACCCCAATTGTGGAAGCAAAATCTAAAAAAATGATCACTCTCCCGTTAAAATCGGTCGAGTAGATCATGAGATATCAGCGTATACGGACACACACACACACATACACACACACACACACACACACACATACACTCACACACACACACACACACACACACACACACACACACACATCCATACGGACATTTTCTAAAAATAGTGTATTTCTATTCCAAATTTGCTAAATAACATTTCTAACACATTATCTCATAAAGTTTTTTTTTACTATCACAAAGCTTCCTCTAGGAGGAAGCAAAAATACTTAAACTGTATAAATCATTATACCTATAATTAATTTAATGGTTTATTAACACTCATAACACCATACCCTCACACACACACACACACTCACACGCACGCACACACACACACGCACGCACGCACGCACGCACGCACCCACACACACACACACACATACACTCAATCTAGAAATGATTACATTCTCAAAGATTAGGAAGGGTTGTTAGAGTGTGAGTATTTATGGATACTTTATATATAAAGGGGTACTTTAATTATCTGTCATTTTAATCTTGGATCCTACTAAAGCATGATAATACTGAAAAATGTTGGCTCAGAATAGTAATCAAAACTCTAAGTTCCAATGTCGCCAAATACTATCCATACTGTATGGATTAAATAAATCGTACTGTAAGAAACTTACAGTTGGTCTAGAAAGCCATGTTATTGGCTGTGGTGATTTCAAACCTGTTGTTCGTCTAAGTGGTCAAAATATTGCGGGTATACCACTTACGCATACCGAGTGGATCTGCTTTGAAGAAAGTTTTCCCAGGATTGACGAATTCTTTGAATCTGAAGGAAACGAAATGGTTGATCAAAAAATATCTTGTGGTACCAGCTTTAGCATAAGGTTCATGATAAGTTTTTCTGATAAAGCTTTTGAGCTGATAGATGAAACACAAGAGAAAAATCATAGCGGTGATCCACCAACAAAGATATGCTTTCAATCAAGATTGGTGTATAATAAAACAATCTATGATCAGCTCAAACACATCTCTAGAAACGTAGACAATAGGATTAAATATCTGTTAAATGCGTGCAAAGATATAAAATATGTATTTAATGAAATTTGTAGCTATACGAAAGAGAAATTACAAGAAAAAAATCAATTATCACAATATACATTTTACATTTTATGATATACATTCTATAACAAGCACATTTTATACCCATAATGTTAATAAGTTACATAAAATCTTGAAAAAAAATAATTTAAGTATGTTAATAGATGATGCCTATATTTTGATGTATGAACTTGCATCTTTACAGTTGAAGGATATTGATCATGTTATGAACAAAAATATTAATCAATAAATGTATTAAAATATCAATCTTGTTTTTCCTTACCTTTGACACGTTAGGTATATGACCGTAATAAATTAATTATATTTCAATTAAAAATCTGTTTGTTTCTTAATTATCTCTATTTTAAAGTAATAAAGTTAGCATAAATAAATCTGTCGAAAGTGGTAGCGGCAGTGGCGAAAGGTTCAAGAGGTACATTAAATAGTTTGATATAACACATCAAGCTTTTCGATTCACATTAGGCTTATTGATTCACATTAAGCTTTTTGATACTCATTGAGCACATTTATCACAAGTTTTGTAGCTACAAACTAGCTTGTTACTTCAATTACCTTATCACTTCAAATTAGCTTACCACTTCAAATTAGCTTGTCACTTCAAATTAGCTTGTCACTTCAAATTAGCTTGTCACTTCAAATTAGCTTGTTGGTTCATCAGCAATCTGATTTCTCAAAAAGCTTGTGACACGCGCGCGCCGCCGCCGCCGCCACAAACCTCGAGACTTATAAAAAATATTATCTCCTTTAACGAAACAGTTTTTGTCATGGATCCACGGTGGAAACATCCTTGGACATCTATGGTTTGCGGTCCCACATCATGTGGGAAATCTGTGTTTGTTAAAAACTTTTTAAAGCATATAGATAGTATGAGTAACGTACACTTTGACCGAATAATAGTTTACTATTCCGAATGGCAATCAACGTATAAAGAACTGAGTGATGGTATCGAATTTCACGAGGGTTTACCAAAAAATTCAGACTTTGTCGACGATCCTAGACCAAAATTGATAATTATAGACGACTTGATGAGGGAGTCTTCGAGTGGTGGTGGTGGTGTTATTGTCAATCTTTTTACCAAGGGTAGTCATCATAATAATTTAAGCGTAATATTCATCACACAAAACCTTTTCCATAAGGGCCAGCGTGAAATCTCGTTAAATTCTAATTATATAGTTATTTTCAAAAACCCTAGAGATAAATCTCAGATACAGTATCTAGCTCGCCAAGTGTGTCCTGAAAATCCACAATTTCTACAAGAGACTTATCTTGATGCAACTAAACAAGCACACTCCTATTTATTATTTGACTTACGCCAAGATACACCTGATAATTGTCGTTTTCGTAGTAATATATTTCCGTTTGATAAATATCACTATGTTTATGTTCCCAAGAAATCTATAAAAGGTAGCGAACTTGGGAATAATATACCAGTCATACGATTGTAATGGGTTCGAGTAGACGCAAGCGTCTTGGACAAAAAAATTTAAATACTTTAAAATCTCTGCTTCATTTCGATAAAAGTCTACGACGTGTTTTATTACGCGAAGCAGATAAAAAACTTGTTATTCTCATTTGCGAATGTGGCTTAAATATTTTACGTGGTAACGTGCCTTTGAACAAAAACTATAAAAATAAATTGAAAAAGTACGTTTTATTCTTAAGAAAATTAACTGATTCTTCGCAAAGTTTAAAAAATAAAAAAAAGTTGATTATCAAATACCAGACTTGTTTACCACTCATCTTGGTACCTGTGATAAAACTATGGAGCATGCAAGAAAAATGATTTTGATCCCTGAAGAAAGTATAAACAATTTACACCATCGTTTATCAGGTGAAAAATTGGTTACTATGCAAACACCGGGTACACCTTCGTCGCGACTAGACAAAGAAATGAGTGAAATTATAAATTCGACATCAATTCAAGATGATCGTGAAAAATATGCGATGTACCAACAAGCATTAGACCGTTTTATGTATTATAAATCAAATGATGGTGCAAAAAAGTTTCACGTGAGCGACGTAACCAGCCCTGGAGATATCGATAAAGTAAGCAGAGTAAATAATAACGAAGATACCAATGAAGATAGCAGAAAAGTAGATGATAACATAATAAACAGTGTACCATCAACGCTTCGATTTAAAGCAAAACAGTTATTACTGCGATTGTCTGCTTCTGGTGATGTCACATGGGATGATCTTGGTAAGATTACCATAGATGGCAGTGTCGTCAAAGGTGGAAATATAGTAAATTTGATTAACGATGCTCTGAGAAATAGAAAACAGCCGTTGTCAAGTGGTTATAGGCAGTTTACCGAAGCGCTTCGCAGAGCAAATATACCATGAGAATTTATTGGTAACAATAAAATTTGGGAACTTGTTTCTTCACCACAACCTGATAGTGACGACGACGACGAAGAAACTCAACAATCTAATAGTGAAGAAACACATGAAAAACCAGCCAATAGAGCAACACCAAGAAAGTTGAAAAAAAGATTACACCCCCAAGAAACACCTAGACACGTTACAAAAGTTCGTATTCTTCCATGGGATCGCCTAGAGTAAACATTGAAGAAGATTTGATCACACACCCAGAATCAAGTCTTGTAGATAATTTAATCAATTCTTTACCTTTTGAAATACATGCTCCAGGATACCATTTTTGTGGACCTGGTACACGTCTAAACGAGAGGTTAGAGAAAGGTGAGAAAGGTATCAACCCACTTGACGATTATTGTCGTGAACATGATATAACATATGTAAACAGTAGTGATCGTAGCAAAGCTAATTGTTTGCTGGCTAAACGTGCCTTTGCACGTTTATTGTCTGAAACAGCTACAACTAACGAGAGAGGTGTGGCTTTAGTCACAACTTGTTGTATGATAAGTAAAATAACTTTTGACAAGTTTTCTTTGTACATTAAAAAAATAATTAAAAGAAACGTAAAAAAGAAACTAAAAACGTTTAAGAATAAGATAAATGGAAAAAACGTTAAATAATTTCTTCTATCGATCTATGCTGGTGCGTACAACCTTTTAAAAACAATTGGTAAAAAACACGATCGCAAAAAATTATCAAATGGCTTGAAAGTCAGGATGCTTATACTCTGCATAAACCTGTACGCCGTCATTTTCCGCATAAGTCTTATGACGTTCGTAACCCTTTTGATGTGTGGGAAGGAGATCTCGCTGATTTACGATCATTAAAAACCTATAACAATGACAACACATATCTACTTGTGGTTATAGACGTTTTATCAAAATTTGCATGGGTTGAACCTATTCGTAACAAAACATCGAAGTGTCGCTACAGCATTTGAACGTATTTTAACACGTTGTAAAGGACAACACTCCATGCTCTTTCAAACTGATGAAGGTAAAGAATTGCTCGGCAAAGAGATGCAACAAGTTTTGAAAAAGAACAGTATAAACTATCGTGTAGTTAGAAATCCTGATATTAAAGCAGCTGTGGTTGAAAGGTTTAACAGAACATTGAAGGGTCGATTATGGCGATATTTTACTCATACAAATACGTACAGATATATTGATATTTTACAAAAAATTGTTGATGCTTACAATAATTCTTGGCATTCTGGTACTAAAATGACTCCTACTAAAGTTAATTTGTACAATGCCGTAAAAGCATACCAAAACGTAGCCTAACGATACAACACGACCCGTATTCGATACCCTAAATATAAGGTGGGTGAGTTAGTACGTGTTAGTCGCGCCAAACTAGTGTTCAAGAAAGCATATGAAAGTGGATGGACTTTGGAATTATTCCGAATTATACGTATATCTACTAAACGCCAACCGCCTGTTTATACTTTGGAAGATCTTGACGGTGAACCAATCGAAGGTTTTTTCTACGAAGAACTTTCTAGAGTACAAAAAGATTTGAATACAGAATCATTTCAAATAGATAAGATTCTTAAAACTAAAGGTAAAGGGAAAAACAAAAAATATTTTGTAACTTGGAAAGGTTATCCCGATAAATTTAATTCCTGGGTTTCAGCAAACAATTTAAAAAAGATATAATGAGAGAACAATTTTACATAGTATTATCTAGTAACAACAGCATGTATGTGTTTCCTGAAAATAAAACAACACATTTTACCACACAGCTACCTCCAAATATTTATTTACACGGTGAGTGATCTGTAGCTCTATGTGAGATTCAGATACCCCACACATTTCAACATATTTCGCTCGATAACTATGAGGGTATGGTCTGTGTAAAAACAACTGAGTCGTTTTCACCAAATGATTTGAGACACGAATCAATAGAAAATGATGTTATTGCACAGTTATCTCCAGGAATTTACACAGATATGGAAAATCTTTTACAAGAAATAAATAATTTACCTAACATAAAAAATCACTTACAATTCAAAGCACAACGTGGAGGGTTTATAAAAATTGGACGAACTTGCCAGGATACTTGTGACACGAGTTTTCATAGTTTAATTTTTTCTGAAAAACTCTTGAGAATTATTGGCTTTGAAAATCATAATCTTGAGAAAATTAGAGATACAGTTACCGGTCAAAGACCTGCCGATCTTATTAGCGGTTTACCATCAATAATAAGAGTGTATAGTGATATTTGTGAACCTTACATTACAGGTGATGTACACACACCTCTTTTACGCATAGTTCCTCTTAATACGAACGAGTATAAATATGGTAGCATTGAGATTAAAAACTTTATCATGCCAATGTATATTCCATTGTTATCTACGTCATTTCAATCGATCACAATAGATATAAAGGACCAAGATGGAAACCCTATAACATTCGATTACGGTACGTTGACAGTAACACTTCATTTTAAGAGAACAGCATAAGATGGGTTATTTTGAAACAATTTATGATAACCAAAGTGCCCACGATCCATTCAATAATTATATTACAATAGATACATCTATGCAAAAAGGAAAAGGTATTGGAAGCTTTTTAAAAGGTGTCTATCGTAGTGTTTTACCGTTTGTAAAGAAAGGTGGTAAGGCTCTAGGAAAAGCTGTTGGTAAAGAGGCTTTACGAACAGGTGTAAATATTTTAGATGACATTACTCATGAAAAACCTTTTAAAGAATCTTTTCGCAATAATATTCGAGAATCAGGAAAAAATCTCAAAAGAAAAGCCGAAGAAAAATTGGATAATCTGATAAGTGGCTCAGGATATAAAACTAAGCGTCGGGTCCAGAAACAACAGTTGACTAAGAACTCTGATGCCGTTAACACCAAAAGTAGAAAACGTTCAAAAGTTAAACCAAATAAAAAATTTGGTATTAAAAAAGACACTGTAAAAATAAAAGGAAAACTTTGAAAGAAAAACGTACTGCACGAGATATTTTTGAAGAATAATGGCTTTTCTGCATAGTGGTTCGTGTGCATGTCTTAAGTCTGAAGTGAATTTATTTAGTGTACCCCCTACTCAAACACCGATTGAAAATTCAAATTATGTTCAATATAAGCCAATATCTTCGCTAACTGAAGGGTCGCCAATAGAGTTTTCTATACCGGGAACTAGTGAATATATCGACCTTACACATACTCTGCTTAGTGTTCGTGTAAAATACCTTGAAAAATGTTGGTCCTGTAAATAATTTTATGCACTCGATATTTAATCAAGTTGATGTGTTTTTTAATCAAAAACCTGTTTCCCCGTCCAATAACGCCTACGCTTATCGATCATACATTGAAACTTTATTAAACTATGGGTCTGCAGCTAAAAAATCTCATCTGACCAGTGCACTATGGTACACCGACACTCCTGGAAAAATGGATGCTACAGATGACGAAAACGAGGGTCTTACAAATCGCCGAATCCTTATGGGCGATGAGAAAAACATAGATATGATTGGGTATTTACATTGAGATGTTTTCAATCAAGACAAATTATTAATTAATGGTGTCGAAGTACGTGTGCGGCTCGTACGATCACGAGATAGTTTTTGTCTTATCGACCCGACAGGACTCTACACCGCTCGAATCACCGAAGCTGCTCTCTTTGTACGTCGTGTCAGACTTAGTCCAAGTATTATATTGGCTCACGAAAAAGCACTTTCGAAAACAACAGCTAAATATCCCCTCACACGTGTAGAAGTAAAAGCTATTACAATGCATAGTGGTATTCATGGAGAAACATTGGATAATGTCATTTTAGGTCAATTACCAAAAAGAATTATTGTTGGTTTTGTAGAAAATAAAGCTTTTAACGGTGATAAGGGTCTCAATCCATTTAATTTTAAAAATTTCAATATAAATTATTTGTGTCTCTACATTGATGGTGTACAAGTACCGTCTAAATCATTACAACCTGATTTTAAAATGAATAATATGTATGTTGATGCATATCATACTTTATTTTCTGGTACAGGTATACATTACTTAAATACATTATTTAAATGAGGGTAATTCTATTTCACGCGAAGCTTATGCCAATGGATATTGCCTTTTCGCTTTCGATTTAACACCTGATTTATCAGCAAATCAAGACACACATTGGAATCTAGTAAAACATGGTAGTGTGAGAATTGATGTTCGTTTTGATGATCCGTTAAACAGTACAGTAAATTGTATAATTTATGCTGAATATGAAAATATACTTGAGATTGATTCGTCACGTCAAGTTCTCGTGGACTATAGTGGGTGAGATGGTGGGGGAAAGTAGTAGTAGTGGGGGGTAAAGGTTAATGGTTTGAAAATGCTTCTGATATGTCAGTCGTTGATTGGACGTTGATTTGTTCAAAACTATGAAGATGGATATCGTCAAAGATTATAAAAACCGTCCAGTACCAAAAGAAGTGGCAGTTCTTTCATTAAATCAAAATTTCACAGGACATTGGTTTGTTTCTCCGAATAGACAAATAACTGCACTATGTCAAGAGGCTAGAAAAGAAAACGATTGGTTATCACGAAACCATCACGGCTTGGACTGGCTTGATCAAGGTGTTTCCGAAAAGGTCTTGTTCAAAAACCTAGAAGAAATTTGCAAGAGAGCAAACAATATTTATGTTCGTGGTGGCATGAAAGTGGCGATTTTACGAAAAATCACTACACGACACATTATAAATTTAGAGTTTGAGGAAGATTATCCACCATTTCACAAACTTACAGCATCTGGTAATTACTGCATGCAATATTCTTTAAAATACGGTTTTTCAAAGTTTAGTTGTGCTTTGAATAACGCCTCTAAGTTAAAAACGTGGCTGAAAACACGTGGTAAAACTGAAGCTGTTGGTGAAGAGTTTATCTTTGAACCACCTATTAACCTCTGTGATGAACAATATACAAATTCAACGGATTTTATCTCGAATTCCTACTCACGCTGTGGGGGTCTTTGCGACAGATCAAATTCCCCTGGTCTGGACGAGACCGACAGCTTTTATTTTCAACACCCAAAGGCACGATAAACCTGGCTTGCATTGGGTGGCAATTTACGTCAATAAAAACGGTGATGCCTGGTACTTTGACAGTTTTGGTGTACCTCCTTACATACTCGATCATATAAACCGTATTCGGAGAAATGTTAGAAAATTTCGATGGAATTCACGACAACTACAAAGTGAAACTTCAGATACATGTGGTTATTTTTGTATCATGTTTTTACATTACATGTCTGTGGGCCTTGGAATTGGACATTTTCTCGAAAACTTTTCTTGTAACTTACACAAAAATGATCAAATTGTTAGAAATTATGTTTCAAAATTGTATAGGGGCACATTTCCCCACTACCATTACCAACCCCTCCACTACTAACACATCTGACTGGCGTTTATTTGAAGAAATTTTTCCAGTTATTGATAAGTTCTTTGAAACTGAAGATGGTGATATGCTGGATAAAAAGATGCCCTTTAGCCGTTTTAGCATAAGGCTTATTATGAGTTATGGCGACAAAGCAATTGAACTTGTAGAAGAAGAAGATTCACAGACGTCAGGTGATCAAACACTAAGGAAACAGTACCGGCGTAGTTTAGTATTTAAAAAAGTTTCTTTTGATAGATTAAAAATATTAAAACATTGTATACGTGTGAGAGTGAGATTTTTATTAGATGTAACATGTAACATAGAATATATTATTAATACACTTTGTCATTATTTCAAAGAAAAATTGCAAGAATCGCAATCATCACAATATACACATTTTTCTAAGGATGATTTATTAACTTATGTGGAAAAATTCGGCATACCTGATTCTGATAAAGTTTATGATGAAATAATGATTAAAAAAATGATATACCGATATCAATACCCATTCATGACGTTATGTCTTTAATATATGAGCTTGTATCATTACATTTAGAAAATATTATATTTTTAATGAATAAAAAGATTTAAATGTATCAAACTTGTGTTTACTTACCTTTCATACTCCTATCCTAAAATACCACTTAGTTTCTTACAGATAGAGTTTAATATTATAGAGTTAAATTGTAAAGTTAAATTTTAAATCATAGAGTTCAATATTATATAAATTTTAAAAGTTCAAGTTATATTTTAAATTTTGAAATCATAGAGTTAAATTTAAATCATAATTTTAAATTTTGAAATCATAGAGTTAAGTTTAAATCATAATTTTGAATTTTGAATATTGTGGCACCATGGGGCAGACACACAAACCCCCACCACCACACATTGGTGGGTAGGGGAGGGGATGTATAATACCCCCTCCACCAGGGTGTGGTGGTGGGGGGTTTGTTTGTCTGCCCCATGGTGCCACAATAACTACTACTAACGTATCTCACGAAGGAGACCGCTGGGTTTTCTCAGATTTGAATGTCTTGTTCTAATAGATGTCATTAATAACATTTCGGTTTTTAGAAAAATTGCTAAGAAAACTTTTCGAGTTACAAACGAAAAAGTTCATTTCGCGCGGGCCGTCCCATAAGGCGCTGTGTTAAAATGCGCGACTTTGATATTTAATATCTCGAGAACTAAATCGCTGGGAGTTTTTAGATAGAAATATCTTATAGACAATAGTATTATCAACACCTGGTCAAAATTGAGAAAAACTTCTAAGAAAAGGCGTTTTGGATGAAACCCCCTTAAGGTGCGACGCGTATTTCCGCGAATCGCGCATTCGGAAGGAGAGTGCACAAACGAGGATTCGTCGCGAGTACTTTCAACGTGCGTCCGAGAAACGTGCGCGGGAGTAACGAGAGTGAGTGCGAGAGGATTTACGCCGCGAGCATTGTGCGACTCACGGCTTGGAGAATTGCGCGATGGGAAATAAAGAGAGAGAGTGTGTGCGAGAGGGCTTCGTGCGAGCAGTGTTCGATTCATGTTTCCGCGTATTGCGCAAAGGGGGATAAAGTGAGAGAGAGAGAGAGAGAGAGAGAGAGAGAGAGAGAGAGTACGAAAGGTGCTTCGTCGCGAGCATCGTGAGGCTCGCGGTTCGGAGAATTGCTTGAGGAAGAATAAAGAGAGAGTGTGCGAGAGGGTTTCGTGCGAGCATTGTTCAATTCGCGCTTCCGTGAATAGCGCAAAAGGAGATAAAGAGAGAGAGAGAGTGAGTACGAGGGGGGCTTCGTCGCGAGCATCGTGAAGCTCGCGCGTTCGAGAATCGCGCCAAGTGAGATAAGCATTGGGTGGCTCGTGCGTCCGACAGGCTCGAGAAAAGTGATAAAGGGAGAGAGAGTGAGTGCGAGAGGGTCTCGTTGCGAGCACGGTTCGGTTCGCGTTTTCGAGAATTGCGCGAAGGTGGATAAAGAGAGAGTAAGTGTGAAAGGGGCGTCGTTTCGCCCGCGGATTCGTTTGGCGCCCGTTTCGAAGAATTGCGCGCGCATAAAGAGAGATAGAGAGAGATAGAGGGAGGGCGGGAGGGAGGGAGAGGGTGAGCGGGGTTTTCATCGCGAGGATTAGTTGGAGGCGCGATGCCGCGGAACACGAGTACGTAAAGAGGAGAGGAAGCGTGAGGATTCGCCGCGAGATGCTGTTCGGCGCGAGGTTCCGAGAATCGCGGGCACATAAAGAGAGCGAGAGTTCTCGCTTTCCGTCACGAGAGTAGCGTCGTGGCGTGTTGACGAGAACCGCGCATGGAAAGAGAGCACGTAGGGGTTTGTCTTCTACCGCCAGGAGTTATATCGACGTACTCTTCGAGGAGTTGCATAAATAGAAGAGAGAGAGAGAGAGAGAGAGAGAGAGAGAGAGAGAGAGAGAGAGAGAGAGAGAGAGAGAGAGAGAGAGAGAGAGAGAGAGAGAGAGAGAGAGAGAGAGAGAGAGGTGGGGGGGCGTAGTTTCGCCGCGCGTTTTGGAGGTTCATGCAATGAAAAAACCCAGAGAAAAACAAAGCACAATACTAAAAATAGCCAAATCAAATACTGTAAAGAAGAGATGGAAAAGAAAAATGTTATCAGACTAATATAATATAGTCGGGATAATAATGCCGAGTTGGCTTTTACCGCAATAGCCGATCGAGTCCAGCTTTCAATGAATCTGGACTTATTACCTCTCTATTAAAATATCGCTTTGTAAATGACAAACGTATAGCTTCAAAAAGTACTAAATTTATTGCACTGTCTTATTTATAGAATAGAATAGAATAGATCTTTATTTGTACACAACAAAAAAAAAAAAAATGAGTTAAATTACATATAAATTTAAATTGCTGGCTATTGCAGCAGTCATGTTGCAGCGAACTATAGCTACTTATCACGTACAGTATTCATAACACGGTGAATACTCAGGTACCATTCAAAGAAACAATCACATTAATATACACTTATTATAACATATTATCACAATCCAGTATAATACAATCTATTTTTACAGTCAAGTATCGCGCAAATGTTCTCGCAACGCCGTTTTATACTTTGATAGCGATGGGAGTGTTCTAATGCGTTGCGGCAGCGAGTTCCAAAGACGCGCACACTGAGCACGGAATGATTTTAGTCCTGTGTCTGTTCGCGACTCGGGGACAGATATTTCCCTTGGAGCCCTACCCGAGGTCCTGGACTGGTTCTTGTCAAGAAGGGCCGCTAGGTACGATGGTTGTCCCATAGAGAACGCTTTATATACTTGTATTGCCATAAAATATGCTCTTCTTGTCCGAACGTCTATCCAATCCAGTTTTTTTCTATGGGGAGTAATATGCTGGCCCTTTTTAACATCACAGACATATCTCACACAGGAGTTCTGCAATTTTTGTAGTCGGATTTGAAGATCGTCTGTCACGTCAAGGTATACTACAGAGCAGTAATCTAGATGGGGTATAACAAGGGCATTTGCAAGCTGCTTGCGTAATGCCTAGGTGGTGCAGGATCTAAAGGACCTGAGCCCATATAAGGCTCTATTAACCTTTCGGCTAATCGCATCCACCTGCGATTTCCATGTCAATTTAAAGTCATGACAACACCGAGGTTGGTTACTGTGTCGACGAAAGAAATGAGAATGTTATCCCGCACCTCAACCCCTGGAAAATTCGCTCCCTGTAGCAGATTGATATTATAATCTGAACCAAAAATAATAGCTTTTGTTTTCCCAGAGTTAAGGTGCAGAGCATTATCAGAGGCCCAAGTCGACACAGACCGCGCCACGGCTGACGAACGATCGATGCCCTCATGAAGATTATCTCTAGTAGCTTGCGTGTATACTTGCAGGTCGTCCGCGTATAGCAAGTGCGCGACACTATCAGATAAGGTACGCCTCTGGCCTTTAAAATGAGACATTATATCTTTAAGATCGTTAATGTAAAGGCTGAACAGAGAAGGCCCTAAGATCGAGGTCTGTGGGACACCTAGGTTGGTTGCAAGCCAAACCGATTCGCCTTTCAATTTAGTAACCACTCGCTGATTACGTCCTGTAATATAAGACTTTACTCACTGAACTACGGATCTTAAGAAGCCCATTCTGATCAGTTTTCTAAGTAATTTTGAGGGAGAGATAGTGTCACACGCCTTGCTAAAATCAAAAAGTAGTAAAATCGTCATATATTGCTTTTCATCATCCAATACCAGCGCGAATGTCTTCAGTCAGTCTAAGCAGTACTGTTTGCGTGGAGTGATGTCGTCGGAAACCAGTTTGTCGGGGGTCTAAGATTTTCTTCGATTCCAAGTACTCAGTAATCTGATCATGTACTATCTTTTCCAGAACCTTGGAAAGAAAATTCAAAAGGGCAATCGGACGGAAGTCGGAAGCGGCAGATGGAATTGCCGACTTTTTGAGTGGCACTAAATGTGCTCTCTTCCAGGCTTCTGGAAATATTCCGCTAGAGAGAGACAAGTTAAATAATGTGGCCAAGTGATGTCCAATGACCGGTAAGGACTTAGCGATGACGCTTTGGGGTATACCGTACTCCCCCTTTGCCTGTGACGAGAAATGGGCGACAGCTAGGACCACATCCGAAAACGAGACTTCACGAAAAGTGAAGCCATCAACACTAGCCTCAGACAGAATGTCATCCAGATCCGACTCATGCTCGGTGGGAGAGACGGAAACCCCAGCAAAGTGTGTATTCAACTCATCAGGTGTAAAGCCATGTAGTTGTACAGCGGCTTTTGATATGATTCCGAGACTACAAAGTTCCTTCAACACATTTCTCTAGAGCATCGAATAACCTGTTTTGGATGAAGGTTTCTTTTGCTTTTTCTGAACGTTGCTCAGCTTCTGTAGCAAGCGACTGAAACTCTACCCAGAAGGTATTGTTTCGAGTACGTTTGTACCGCCTACGTTCAGCATCACGTCGGCTGTAAAGTTTCCTGAGTTCAGTGTCGACCCAAGGAGGGTAGCCTTTTCTTGGAGGAAATTGTTTCAGCGGGGCAAGTTCATCAATAACCTTCATGATATTGTGACTAAGATGTTGTAGTCGAGGAGAGGAAGGAGCGTCTCTGGTGAAATCGACTTGAAATCTCTATATGTGAAACTAGTGAGAGTTACGGGCTTTGTCAACTCAAAATTTATTTCGACATCTATGATGTTATGTTTGCTGGGAAACGTGGCTAGTAAGTTATTTGACTTAAGTACTGCATTGTTATCGTCAGTTAGTATTACGTTGATCCACGTGTGAGAGTTCCCAGTGTGGTGAGTCGCGCCATGATCCACTAGTTTAAGGTTCAATTCACTTGCAAAATCTTTAATAAAGTCCGAATTCCTAGAGGTCAACAACATGTTCACGTTCAAATCACCCATTACGATCCTGTACTCATAGTCTACTGCGTGTTTCTTTAAATTTACAATAAAATCACAATTATCGGTGAGAGAGTCTACATCGGATGGCCGATAGACTACGGCCACGAAAACCGGAGGCATTGACTCCTGCTGTACTCTGCACATCAAATATTCAGGAATGCCTGGCTTTCCTGCCGTTTCCGTTGCCGGAGAACATAATAATGTCGCTTTATAACTATTATGAATGTACAGAGCCACACCTCCACCGTGCCTATTCCTATCCTGACGCAAAACTGAATATCCGTCGATTTGAGTGAACACGCTGTCAACCTCCTGCCCGAGGTTATGGATTTAAGAGATTATCGGGACGTTCTAAATTGTTTGCAATAATTTGAAAAGCACGAAAATGTAAGTATAAGGGATTTTTCAAAAGAATGTTAAAAAGTTTGCCTTCTCTTATGTGATTAACACCATTTAATAAAACCGTTTTACATTTATGTACTTTTAAAAATTTTTTCAAAAGTACGAGAAGTCTTGGCGCTTTGTTATATTTAAATAGATTAGAAATTAGAGCATCAGAAAACGAGTAAAATGATAAGTAACGATATTTATATTGAATATAACCATATTTTTAACTAGTTTACTCCCGGTGAATTATTATAATTATTCAGGATACAAAATATTCATAAATGAACAAATGTTATCCAAAATATCATAGTACTTCAAGAAAATTAGCGCATTCAATAAAATAATTTTGAAAAACGCCAATTTTACTGGTAATGTTTTCTAAAAAAAAAAGTATATCAATTACAATTAAAATTTAAATTCTGCTTGAGAATAAAAATTGAAGTAAAAAAAATGTGTGTGGGTATAATAATATAATAAAAGAAATTTTACGTATGTTAAAAAGAAAAAAAAAGAAAAAAAAAAATTTGCGAGCCAGGATCGAACTCAGATCCAAAAAAATAAAACAAAAGTCGCTGCGCGCCTTAGCCATCGCGGCTACCGTTACGATACTCGTATGTTAAAGTAAAATCGTTTATGTTAATTTTTCCCCCTTCGGGCTTGAGTTGTGGCTTTGAATTTGGGTTTTGTACTTGTTAGTTTAAAATTCCGTTCATTTCCATGTAATTAGTAAAAAAGTTCGACCGAGCGGCGATTGTCAGGCCGCTCGGCCATTGTCGGGTTGTGGGAGCAGTAAACAGAGCCAGCAAGCGCGCAGCGCGCGGGGCCGCTCGAGCATACACACATTCAGTGCACGTGCACCGTGCCGCCAACCCGTCTTCTCCTGTTTCCTCCACCTTGCTCCATGCGCACGTTCCAGCGACCAATCAGGAAATTGTGCCCATGATTCCATAATTTGGCCTCGAGGGGCAGCAGCGCGCCGTGCGCAGAAGCTTGCTTCACTTTTTTTCGGGGCGCTGACAATCTCCCTATATATCTCTGGTCATAGACATGTTTTGCCAAGACAACGTTTTGCCGAGACATTTGCCGAAACATGGGAACACGTATTGATGAACTTTAACAAAATTAGAGGAATGGCCCATCGATTTGAATAGCGCCATTTTTATAATAATTATATAGTTGGAATTGTCTTTTTTCCGCATTTTTAATAAAATTATCAAAAGAATTTGCAGTATTAATAATTTTTTTTTTTCGCTGCGCGCGCTCTATATACTTTCTTTATTAAACATTCTAAAAATAATAATTTATTTCTTATAATCCCGTAATCTTTTTTTTTTAATTTTAATGCATCTTTAATAATTGATATAATACTAAACTGATGAATAAGTAAAATAGTATAAGAAAAATTTCATTATTTTACTTATTTTATTTATCAAATTTATGTTATTATTATTCAACGGAAACTGATTGAAACAAACTTTTAAATTGGAACTAATTTGATCATGTTCATAACCTCAAGTAAATAAAAAATAAATAAATATAAGGGATATTTCACACGAAGTCAGTAGCTCAAAATTTTAAAATCGCTTATGCTTTGCGAGTCTACAGTTTTTGGTGGAATTTCTTGCAATTTTTGGTGAAAACTCAACTTTTGCCATTTTTAAGCACGACCGCTTCTCGGGAGAGCCTTATATTTTCGTCAGGGCGAAAATTGTAACACTTCAAATTATGAAAATTTACAACATAAAAACTATTTTTCACCCAAAAGGAGTACATTTTAAGCGTTTCCAGAGATGTATGTATGTCTGTACGTATGTATGTGATCAAGTAACCCGATTATCTCAGCGAAATTTCGACGGATTCAAACGGGCTTTGGGGAATATACTCGTCTAATTATAAGTAACTGACAGTTCTCTACCGAGCCAAATCCATCGACAAATAAAAAAACGCCAGGGCAAATAAAAATTTGAAAAAATCGATTTTTGAGCATACGGTGAACAAAATTGAATCTAAGTCAAAAACAACAAATGCATCTACTAAAACTAATTAAAAGACGTCTTT
This sequence comes from Torymus aiolomorphi, assembly GCA_036365515.1. Taxonomy (NCBI): domain Eukaryota; kingdom Metazoa; phylum Arthropoda; class Insecta; order Hymenoptera; family Torymidae; genus Torymus; species Torymus aiolomorphi. The sequence continues at coordinate 249,904,793 of CM070874.1, forward strand.
TTTACATTGAACATTTTTTTCTATGAACAATATCTAATAATGTGTTACGTCCCGATTCGTGTATAGATTTTAAAGGTATGATTTTACACGATCGCGCACTTTTAACGAAAGTTCTACTTAGCTATGCAAGGTAGTTGAGCTGCGTGGCTGGCTTGCGGTCGAGGCGGCGGCCCTTAGGGTAGGCCCCGATGATGGCGTTACGCGCGGGCTGGCTGTGCGAGGATCGTCTCGACGGAGACGTGCGTCCTTCGTCTCGTGGGCTGCTGTCACCACTCCCTGTGATCGGCGGGCAGGAAGACTCTCGTTTGCTCGGCTGGCTGCCTCTCTGGTCCAGCGTCGGCCCGTGGTGGAGATTCTTTCGGTCGCGGCGCGGACGAAATATATTTCTTTACTTTGAAGAATTTTCTTTTGACTCTTTATGCTTTTAGGAAGACTGCGATACGTTTTTGTAGGTATTCCGTGGATAAATAATAAGACAAAAGACGATTGATTTTATGTTAAAATGTGGAGACGCTCCACGTATATTGAGAAAAATATAAAAGTATTAAAAATATAAAAGTATAAACGATCTTAATGGATAAGAATTACAGAGTGAATGAATATCGAGAGCTCGTCTCGCGAGTGGACTGCCCTAGTTGGATGGTGGAGGTTGACTGACTGCTGGCTGCTCCGCCCTGCTCTGCCTGCTGAAGGGGGAGCGAGTGGTGGGAGCGCTCCGGCTGTAGTGGGGCGTCCTTCCTATTGGTCGAGCGGTGGGCGTGGTTTACGCTGGTTGGTTCTCCCGCTCTAGGCTTGGCTTGGGGACGCCGTTGCTTGATGATGCCATTCAGCTTGGCGTGGGGACGCCGTTGCTTGGCATGGGTTGGTGACGCCATCATGTCGGCTTGCTTTGAGATTCGGCTTACTCCCGATATTTTTATCTGCCTAAGCATTCTCATTCGATAATCAGTTGGGACACATCGTAATCACACTGATTACTTGGAAAGAGCATGCTTTCACAATGACGCTTATATCTAGAGTTCTGGCATTCGATGCTTTTGATTTATCTTAATGGGCATTCTTTCGCGGAAAGGATGCCTTGGAGCATGTAATGCTTACAGAAGGTGTTTAGCTTATAGATTAGGTATGTTGGCGGTGCTTGAAGAGCGGACGTGCCTTTGTACTGTATATCTGATGGTTAATTGCTCTATTTTACTTATGCGGCAGTTCGCTTGAGGAGCGGACGTGCCCGTTCTTATCTGAATGGTGCCTCGATGTGGCGAGAAAAGAATGTGTTTATAAGATTGCGAGTGCAATGCTTTGCACGAGGATTCTAAGAAATGGCTATCGTCACACGGATAATAATTCGGCAGTGCGTCTGAAGGGCGGACGTGCCTAATGTATTGCGATTATTTTTTTGTCGGCGGATCGACTTTACATACGGCGAGAAAAGAAGGTGTGTACATAAGATAAAACGTGTTGCTCTGCACGTGCGTTCTTGGAAGGCGTGGCAGATAATCCACTTTATTATAAGTTAATGAATTACGCATTCTTCTCCTTAAGATAATTAAATGTTAGTTAACTAAGATTGATTAATAATATGACGTGTGCGTATGCGTATAGATATAAGAGCATATGTGCACGTGTACAATGAGTGTAGATATATATATAGGTGAGTGAGAGAGTGCGCTCTCGAGACTGTGTGAATGCATATGGTAAGCTGTAGGCGGGCAAGTTACCGACGGGTGGTAAGTAATCGGCTCGAGGTAAGTAGAGAGGATTACGAGTGAAGGTAAATGCTTGAAAGGGTTGAGAGGCTGGCAACTGGTAATGTGCCAGTTTGAGGTAAAAGGGTTGTAGAGCCGGTGGCTGGTAAGGTGCCGGCTCGAGGTAAAAGAATTAATTAGATCTTCTGCTCTTTATCTTGAAATGAAAAAGATCGGAGTGCATACTCGCGTTCAGACGTTACAAATGTAATTGCGAAAAAATCGCTAAAATCATCAAAAATAGTCGTTTTTTTGCTATTACTTTACAGGATTTGAATTTACACAAAAATGTTAAATGCAAAAGTTATAGATAATACTGAAACAAAACTTTTTGCTTTTCGACATTTTTTTGTACGATCAATTCCTGACGAATTAAATCCAAAAAACGGTTTTTAATGCCTAAATGTCATAAAATGGCCGATTTTCGTTTATAACTGAGCAGAATTTGACTTTACACAAAAATTTTAAATGTAAAAGTTATAGATAATATTAAAACAAAACTTTTTTCATTGAACATTTTTTGCTACGACCAATTCCTGACGAGTTAAATCCAAAGAAACGATTTTTAACGCCTAAATATACCTAAAATCGCCGATTTTCGTTTATAACGTAGCAGGATTTGATTTTATACAAACAAAAGTTATAGATAATATTTGTCTCATTTAACATTTTCATGTACAATCAGATCCAGACGAACTAAACTTATAAAAACGATTTTTTAATGCCTAAATACACCTAAAATAGCTGATTTTCGCTTATTATTCAACAGTATTTGACTTGACACAGATATTAGGAATAAAAGTTATAGATAATAATAACAAACGTTTTTCTTTCAACATTTCCATGTATAATCAATCCCTGACGATCTAAACCTATAAAAACGATTTTTAACGCGTAAATACACCTCATATAGTCGATTTTCGTTTATTATTTAACAGAATTCGATTTGACACAAATATTTAATACAATAACTATAAATGAGATCAGAAAAATCAGTAGAACATTCCAAATATTACATAATTATAAAAATATAATAAAAATATAAAATATAAATTGATGTTGAACTAAAAGAATCAAAATTACGTAATATTATATAAATACATATTGAAGTAATATTATATTTACCAAACAAAACTTGTGTAATGTATGGGCTGTGAAAGGGATGCTTTTACTCACATACGTTATACACAATAGATTACTGATGTTCACTGACTTTTCAAATTTATTTTTTTCAACAGGTTCAGTACGGCATGAGTCAAATATGACTTGTGAAATCTGCCATATTCTTTGAATTGTTGTAAAAGAAAAAAACTTTTGCCCATAACGCTTTTTATATCAGAAATAATAATATATGAAAGTAGAAGTCTCGAACGTTCGTGGTGGAGGTATTAGTTTAGTTTGAAATCAATGATCAAGACGAACCAAGTTTCGTTGCAATTATTTATTGCCGACGTTTCGACGTTTTTATTTAACTTCCTCATCAGGGCTATAAAAATATAGGAAAACATTTTTGTTATACATTTTTATTGTACAGATGCTCATTAAGAGAACCAATTCGTATGTTTTATTAACTGACCTTGTTAAAAAAATTGTTAATCAACCCATTGTGTCTCTAGGTCTTTATCAATTTCGTTAGAGAGATTGATGGCCAATAGTGCCAAGTCAGATAGATTTTTCGTACTGGAAGTTTTTTCCTCGTTATGAGCTTAAAAGTAATTAATAAATAAAATGTATGTTAAAATTTAAAAAATAATTAATAATTAATACATTGAATTTTGTTGAAGTTAAAAAAATATTAATAAATAGTAATTAAAACATCAAAGTTTGTTAAGACTTTAAAATGATTAATAGATATTTTGTTAAAAGGAAAATTTCTCACCTTTCCATCATTACGTTCTCGAACTGATTGAGAGAGGTAGAAACTTTCACCGCTATTTATACCCTTTACTTAAGTGCGAAATTTAATAATAAGTGGTGGAAAAGGAAGAGTACAGGAAGGGGAACGTTCGGACCAAACAAATTCAAATTTCAAATTGCTCGAACGATCAAAGGCGCTGAGTATGCAATAATCTTTTTTGCATATGCTAGCCTGATCTATTCGGTTTATGAGTTAGTGCTAACAGGTGATTTTTTGCAAAATTGTTTTTTTATTAATTTGAGAGAATCTTTATAGACTTGTTTCAAACTTCGAGTATCTTCCATACGGTTCAAACTGTTGCTTTGGTTTTGAATGTGCAACATTTCTGAAAACGTTCTTTTGCTATAACTTTGTTCTACTTCTACTATGTTAACATTGTCGAAATCAATTTTGTGATTTGTAAGGGAGGTGTGTTCAGCTAGTGCAGATGTTTTTTGGGAATTCTTTACTGCATATTTATGTTCATAGATGCGTATTTTTAACTTCCTTTTTAACATACCTACGTAAGATGCAACGCATTCTTGACAATTGATTTTGTAAACGATAGAGGGTGTTTCTAGTGGTTCTAGTTTGTCTTTATCTAGTTGTACAAATTTGAATTTATTTATGTTGTTAAAAATTGTAAGATTATTGTGCTTTTTTTTTCCTAGAGCGTTAACTATCTTATTATTTAATTTTTTTAAAAAAGGGAGGACCAAAATTTTTTTTGAATTATTGTTAAATTTATTGTTATTATTTTGTTCAATTTCATTATTAATGTTATTATTTTGTTCAATTTGTTCATCAGTTTTTTCATTATTATTTTGTTCAATTTGTTCATGAAGGGAATCTAATCTTTCTTTAATGTATTTGTCTATGAAATCATTTTTTTCATTATTATTTTGTTCAATTTGTTCATGAAGGGAATGTAATCTTTTTTTAATGTATTTATCTATGAAATCAAGGGGGAACTCATTAGCTTTTAAGAAATTCTTTATCAGTTCTAGATTGCTTTTATGAAACTTAGGGTGAGAAATAATTACCGCTTTATCTACAAGGCTATATATGATAGCTATTTTGATAGAATTATGATAGAATTGGTTCTTTTAATGAGCATCTGTACAATAAAAATGTATAACAAAAATGTTTTCCTATATTTTTATAGCCCTGATGAGGACGTTAAATAAAAACGTCGAAACGTCGGCAATAAATAATTGCAACGAAACTTAGTTCGTCTTGATCATTGATTTTAAACTAAAGAAATAATAATATAATAATCTGAAAATTTCTTTCTCTTTTTACTTTAACTTAACTTATTAACTTCATGTACTTTTTCTTATACATTATCCGTACTGAACCTGTTTAAATACATACTTTCTCTAATATTCGAGCAGAGGTACATTCATTGAAGTAAATAGGTTACGCCTGGACTTTACTAATTATTAAAATGCAAAAATTGATGAAGAAATATAAAAATCAAATACAAAAATCTAATATAGAAGTAAAATAGATATAGAAATAAAATTCAATATAGATTTTTTTAGATGACAAATTGCCATATACAAAGAAGTACCTACCCGACTACCCCAACTACAAACAACTACCTACCCGAACTGCATTTAACCACACACTTAGCACTTTTATGATATCCCCCAGTTCCTAATTACCTATCCCCTCACATTCTAAACCACTGACACTCGAAGATCACTGATGGAGTTGCAGAAGCAGCAAAGTGGGGCTGGACGGCTCAAGCTAGCACTGCTCCATGGATGCCAGTCTACTCAGGATCATCTATTCACAACTAGCAACCATCCGCTAGGACAGTAGCTACACCATCTGGAATGGAAGGACTGACAGAGATCTGCACTCGTGTCTCATTTTCAAGGACAGTCTCAGCCTAGGGATTGACGAAGCACAAGCAGCAGATCAGCCACTACTCTGGGAGCCAAGCAAGGAGAGCACCTAAAATCCACATATGACTAATAAATAGATGACACAAAAAAATATCACCATACGAAAGGAGAGTCTGCAGCAGTGATTGCTTTTTGCTACCCTTGCTGCACCCTACAGTACATTGACACTTAAAAATCTCTGATGGAGCTGTAGATGCAGCAAAGTGGATCTGGACGGTCCAGGCTGGCGCTACTCCATGTATGCCAGTCTTCTCAGAATCATCTAATAAGTAACTAGCAGCCATCTGCTAGAGTAATCCGATCAGTAACTACACTCGGAGGGAAGACTGTCAGAGATCTTGGCTGATGTTTCACTGTCAGGGACAGAATCAGCCTGGGAGTCGACCAAGGCACAAACATCAGATCACCCACTACTCTGGCAGCCAAGTGAGGAGAGATGAGCATCTAAAAACAACATATAACTAATAAATAGATGACACAAAAAATATTACCATACGAAAGAAGAGTCTGCAGCAGTGGTCGTTGTTCACTCTCCTCGCTGCAACCTGCAACAAAAAGAAGTATCTTCAGCCGAGCTATCAAAGAGGTTAGGAACATAAAAGAGCTTACCAAAACTGCTCTCGTCGTCGACCCCGCTGCATTGCTGTCTCCGACGAGTATCGCCTCCCTTTTGATGTTGTGAAATGCACCCTTCAAGTCCGCCATGCATGTCCAGACTTTTGCTTCGTCCTTTTTTAGTTCATTTCTCACCGCACTTTTTAGTACGAAGACTGCATCTATGGTACTTCTTCCCTTTCTGAATCTGAACTGCTAAGTCTCCTAGTTTATTTCCTTCCTCTACGTATTCTTCTAGTCTGTTTCATAGTATCTCTGCGTATATTTTATACCCTGTGTCCATCAGTGTCAGTCCTCTGTAATTCTTCATGTCCTCCTTCTTTCCTTTCTTAAAGATTGGTTTTACTATTTCTACCTTCCACTCCTCCGGTAACTCTCCTCTTTTCCATATTTCATTTAGAATTTCTTTTAAGTATTCCGCAATTTCTTCCAGTCCAAATATCCATGCTTCGTTCTGTATACCGTCTTTTCCTGACGCTTTCTTTCTTTTTAGCTTTTTTATTGCACTTCGTACCTCCTCCTCGCTTATTGCATCTTCTTCCCACGTCTCCTTCGCTGGCTTTTCTGTATTCGTTTCTCTCTCGTCTTCGTTTATTTCTGAACCTTTTAGCTGTTCTTTTAGGAATATCATCCATTCTTCTTTCTTAATTCTGTCGCTTATTTTCTGGTTTCCGCTTTTTTGGTCGTTTACTATTCTCCAAAAACTGCTCACACTTTTATCTCTTTCTATTTCTTCTATAATCCTCTCGTTCCATTCTCTTTTCTTTTTATTTATCCATTCTCTATACTCTATTTTCTTTTTCATAGAGTCCTCTAAACTTTTCACTCCCTTCTTCAATCTCTTAATATTCCTTTTAGTTCCATTTTTCTGTCATGACACGATTTGTCCCACCATATCTCCAGCTTTCCTTTATTTCCAAATCTTTTATTTTCTATTACCGTCGCGTTTTTTATCTTTTCTTTTAATTCAGTCCAACTTTTTGCTCTGTCTTTTTCTACTAGTCTTTCTATATACTTTCTTATGCCTGTCTTTGACCAGTTTGTTCTTGATCCGTTATCCTTTTCTAAATTCTCCGCCTTCAGTTTCATTCTTATCTCTATCGGTTGGTGGTCTGAGTCCTCGTTATGCCCTACTTCCATGTCTTCTATTACTCTCCTTCCTTCCGCATTCGTAATCAAGTAGTCGATAGTTGACTTCCCTCCACCTCCTACGTATGTCCACTCTCCTTTCTTATCTGCGTTTGTTTCTCCATTTACAATGTATAGTCCTATATCTCATGTATCACCTTGTCTTTGCTTTCTCCCTCCTCTAGCATTGAAGACACCTCCTACTAATATTATTTCTCCTATATTACTTTCTACAATTCTCTCTATTTCGTGCTAGTTATCCTTTCTGTTCTCCCTCATATATGTAAGTATGCATGTAATCTGCTTTCTTTCTATTCTTATCCCCATTTCATTCTTTTCTTCTAGATCCATTCTTTCCTCCTCCTCTATTACATCTATTCTTTTTCTTACTGCTATTACTAACCCTCCTTTTGCTCTTCCTCTCCTTCTCACTTTTACTGCTGGAATGTTTGTAATCACAAATCCTTGTAGTTTATTAAATTCTCTTCTTTCTCTTCTATCCATGTTTCTGTTAATCTTATTATATCGAAGCTTCTTATGTATTTCCACGTTTCCTCTGTCTTCTTTTTCGTACCTGCTATATTTCAAATTACCGCTTTTACTTTATTTCTGTTCCTATTTCCATTGCTATTTTTGTCCCTTTCCTTAAAAAAGGTTTCATTTTATCCGTTTTCTAATCTAATCTCCTTTCCACTCTCGTTCCAAATACTGAGATTATTGATCCTTCTTTGGCTTGTGTTTTCGTTCATGCTCTCACTCTTCTATCGTTTTCTCTCTTCTTCTATGTTCTATCGTTATGTATGTATATATATGTTCCTTTCATCTTTTTTTTCAGCTTCATTATCCTGCCCTTTTGTTCTATGTCTTTGCATTCCATTCCTACTTTTCCTTTGTTTCCAGGCACCCTCTATACCCTGCTTATACTAATTGTTTCTCCCAACTTTTCTTCCAGCCATTCTTCTATTTCCTTCTTGCTTTCTGTTCTTTCGTTGTTTAGACCTGACATTATCGCGTTGTTTCTCTTTCTTAACCGTTCGTCCTTCTCCCATTTGTCTTCTTATATTCTCTTCCATTCTTCTAATTCTTTTTTCAGTTCTTTTCCTTTTTTGTTTGTATCTGCGTCCTCCTTACTTAACCTTTCGTCTATATATTTTATCAATTACATCTTTCATATCTTCCTCTCTAACGCTTCGCTTGTCCTTTATTTCTTTCTCTAATTTTCAATCCTCCTTTCTAAACTCTTATATCTTTCTTCTGCTTCTTTCGCATTTTTATCTGTTTGAGTCCTCAGTTCCTCTATTTCTTTTCTTGTTTCGGTCTGTTCTTTCCTTATTATGGTTTGTTCCTTTTGAATGTTCTCGTTTGTCTGTTTTATGTCACCTAAGTCCTTGGCCACTTTCTGTACTAGGTTCATTAAATTGTCCCATTCCTTCCTCTTTATGCTTTCTTCTACGATTTCTGCTTCTTTGCCTTCCATTTTGTTGTCCGTTACTGGCATACTATGCTGTCCTGGTGGGGATCTTTTCATTTTCCCACTCATGAGGATGGATGGTACTTTAACCCTAAAGGGTGTCACGTCACACTCTTTGTATTCCTTTCCTCTGAAGCTGGTGACAAAAGTTTCCTCTTTTTCTTATATCCTTCTTTACTTTCTGTTTCTTCTACTTCTTCTATATCTATATTCCCAGTTAGGCTGTTTGTTCTTAATCTTCTATCTCTTTTTACTCTAATCTCTCCAACTTCTTCTATCGTATTGTAACTTGGTGTATAAAACGTTTCTTCCGTATATCTCTATATTCTATTAAGTTTCTCTTGTTCCGTTCCTGTTGTGGTGATTTGGTTAGTAGCCTTAATGTTCCGTTCCGTTGTGTCCAGTGCTTTGTTTCTCCTCATATGTGAAGTGCCACTCATTGTATCTCGTATATGGCTCACTTTCACTGCCGTCGACGGTTTTCCTTTCTGTTTTGTCCTCTATTCTTCCTCTTTATTTCATCTTTTCTTTATTTTTCTTTCTTTCTGCACTTTCACGCACCTAACACACACGGACACTCACTTCAGCTCTTTCCACTTTTACACCAAAGTCAATTCTCCTAGCAACCGTTAAACATACGAACTTTCCAGGTCGGCCATCTATACCTTACTCTGCATGTATGTATACCGGGATCTAAAAAAAAAAATAGGATACGGCAGAATATTTTTTGTTCGACAAATTTTTTTCTGATTCTTTATTTATTTTATTTATTTATTTTATTACTTAACGGGCATAATTACTCTTATTACGAGTTCGGCCTGGACCTGGGCCATCTCCTTTTCTTTGGCCTCGCGGAGGCGTCGAGCTTTCTCCAAGGCTTCACGACTTTTGCGAGCCTCGCGAGCCCTACTCTCGCTTCGCTGTCGGCGAAACTCGACTGCCGCCGCGAGCTCTTCTTTGCGGCCCTGGATCAGGTTAAACCAGTTTTCGGAGTGAACCCTCGCCCCTTCATAATCGTGGAAGTTATCCCACTCCTTCATGACGGCCTTTTCCTTTTCTCTAGCCAACTGGGAAAGCTCTCGAGATGCTACCACGTTGGCTTCGAGTTTCATCCAAGCGACCGACATGGGGGAGCGACCTGACAACTCCCACGACTCGCTGTTCTCCGCAGGCTCCTCTACCGGCGGCGTATCGTGGGCGAGGCTCTTCTTACTGGCCCAACTCTTCCGTTTTTTCTCACTCCACAGGCTGCACTACCTGTGGAGCCGACGACTCCTCTTCGATCTCGATACTCTGGCTAACTACCAGAGTAGCAACATCTCTCTCGGTCTTTGGCCGCGCAGGATTGACCGTGTTGGTGATGGAACTACTGGCTCCCCTGCCGGTAGTTCCTCAATAGTTAAGGAGGATCCCTCTGCGACTCCTCCTAAAATGGCAGGTATTCCGGCACCTGGTATTATCCGACCAGGTGTCGGAGGCATCAGCTGCACCTGTGCCAGCAGCTGGCCTACCAGCTCGAGGAGCCGCTGCTGGTTCAGTTGTCCAAGACTCATCCTGTGGACAGAGGAGAGGATAGCGTTTATACTCGGGAACCGTAGTTCGGATTCGTGCGTGTTCTCCGGCGGGACGTCGAGATGGGGTCACATGTTAGTACGCGATTCCGCGAACCTTTCGGTCGGCCACGAGGTCGTTTTGGGGGCTCGCTCGCAACAGGAACGGGGTTGGTTGGTGCAGGAGAAGTTTCGCCTGGCCTTCTCGTGACTATCGCAGTCTTTCTCAGACTACCTCTCCCGCGAGCTTGCGTTGTCACGCCAACCTCCTCCTGATCTTGCCCAGCGGCCGCTGGCGGCTGGGTTCTCGCAAGTGGCGGGTCGTTCTTCGCCGTTTCTTCTTCTTCTCCCGGTGGTCGGGCGACGTCATCCTCTCCTTCAGTTATATCGCTATTGGGTGTTTCCTCGTTATCCTCGGGCTCCTTTCCTGCGAAGTATGGCTTCAAGTGTTCTGCATGGACCAGGTCTTCAACATCTCCTTCCTGATCCACCAGTTTATACGTGTTGGGCCCTTTCTTCTTCAAAATCTCATAATTTCGGTGCCAACTTCGCCATCACTCCTTCAGCTGCCGAGGATAACACGCGATTCTTCTTCCACACGCGATCTCCGACCTCGAACTTCGGTTATCTCCGCCTGGCGTTATATCTCAGCATGCCTCTCTTGTTCTTCTCTTGAATGGTGACCAGCATCATCTAGCATATTGCTGAGATTTTTCATCCTTTCTAACCAGGCGTCTTCGTCCTCTTGAACAGCAGCCTCTTCGACTACCTGATCTTGCTCCCTCCTCTTAGTCCCGGGAGGCACTGGCTCTCTGCCATAATTTAACATGGCTGGCGACTTACCAGTGGCGCTACGGGGCGCATTATTTGTCGCGCGAGCACTAGTTCAGGTAGCTTCTCATCCCAAGTATTATGGTTTCCCTCCATAAATGCCATAATACTGGTCTTAAGGGTTCTATTAACTCTTTCCACCGGATTCGCTTGAGGGTGGTAAGGTGGAGTATATGAGTGATGAACCCCTATCTCGTCTAGATATTGGTCAATTACCTTGTTTTTAAATTCAGTTCCATTATCGGAAAGGAAGACCTCGGGTGCGCCATATCGTAATTCTATCCTATTCTTCAACTCTTTTCGAATAGTCTTACCGTTTGCTTTCCGATTAGGGATACACTCTACCCATCGAGTAAATAAATCCTGGAAGACCAAGATATACTCAAATCCGGCCTTGCTCCGGATGAAAGGACCCGTGATATCCGCCGCGACGACTTCTCAAGGCTTGTGAATAACTCGTAGCCCCATTAATCGAAGGGGTAGCCTTTGCTCTACCTTGCACTGCTGACATACCAAACAAGCTCTCACATGTTCCGTTACTGACTTGTAATATCTTGGCCAATAATATTATCGAGCTACTCTCGCGAAAGTTTTCTCTCTTCCGAGATGTCCAGCAGTAGGGTCGTCGTGGCATTCCAAGAGTACTTTCCTCCTTGCCTCACTGGGAACTACCAGTTTCCATGCATCGTCATCTACTCCTAAATCTTCTTCAATATCTTGATTCGGACGATGCATGTAGAGCTGGCCGCCTAATACTTTCCACCTAGGATAAGTATTAGGTTCTTCCAATACCTTTTTCTGCCAGCCGAGGTACCACTCGTCATTCGTGGTTACTGCCCACGAGACGGCGCCTACGACTGGTTCTTCTTCGTCCTCGTCTTCTTCATAAATTCTCGATAATGCATCCGGCACGCAGTTGAGACTCCCTTTGCGATGCTCAACTTCAAAGTTGTGCATCTGTAGCCTAAGCGACCATCTTGCTAGTCTACCTGTCGGGCTACGCAGTGATCGAATCCAACGCAAGCTGCTATGGTCGGTCACTACGAGGAAATTATATCCCTCTACGTATGCCCGTAACTTCTCGATAGCCCATAACACAGCAAGACATTCTCTTTCTGTTACTGAGTAATTTCGCTTAGTTTTAGAGAGCGAGCGACTCGCAAACTCCAAGACTCGCTCCTGGCCGTCTATCACCTGGAACAATACTGCCCCCAAACCAGAGTGACTTGCGTCAGTTTGTATGACAAAGCGCGAAGCGAAATCCAGACGGTGTAGGACCGGAGCTGAGGCTATGAGTGCCTTGATGTGGTCGAAAGCTTGTTGTTGTTCCTCTTCCCACACGTACCTGAAGTTTTTCTTCGTTAGGCGTGTGAGAGGGTCGGCGATCGTGGCGAAATCGGGAAGAAACTTCCGATACCACGATGCCATACCGAGGAATCGCCTTAACTGTTTTAGGTTCTTAGGCGCAGGGTATTGCATAATCGGAGCTGTCTTATCTGGGTCTGGTCTAAACCCATCTCGGTTGACGAGAACACCAAGATATTTTACCTCAGACCTATCGAATACACTCTTCTCTTGGTTGATCGTGAGGCCTGCCTCATTGATTCTTGCCAATAAGCATTCTAACATTGCCAGATGTTCTTCGAAAGTCTCTGTTACGATGATGATGTCATCTAAATAGGAGAACGCGTACGGCTCTAGTTCGGGCCCTATAACTCTGTCAATCAAGCGCTGAAAGGTGGCTCCGGCGTTCGACAACCTGTACGGCATTCTTTTAACCTGAAATAAGCTAAGACCGGGTATTGAGAATGCCGTAATCTCCCGCGATTCTTCTTTTAAAGGGATTTGATGGTCGCGCTGCTTAGATCCAAGGTGGATATATAGCGGGCAGCTTGGAGCTTCCGCAGGATCTGATCCATATTTGGCAGCGGATACGCATCTCCCTTCGCGGCGGCATTTACCTTTCTCATATCAATCACCATACGATGCTTATTACCAGCTTTCGGCACCATGAATGCAGGACTCGCCCATGGGCTTGACGAAGGTTCGATTAATCCGGCTGCTAGCATCTCTCGCACTTGTCGATGCATTTCTTCTTCCAATTTTCGAGAAATAGGAAATTGTTTCTGCCGGATTGGTCGAGTATTGCCAACGTCTATCTCATGCTCGACCAGGTTTGTACACCCGAGTGGAGCATCTGCAGGAGGCAATGCTCTATTCAAAAGAGCTTGTAAACGCTGGTGTTCTTCCAGCGTTATATCGACTAAACCAGCTGAAGAAGCCTTCATTGTGTCGATGGAGGCGATCCTGATCTTTGTCGGATCTTTTGGATCTGACGTGGAGACACAGGCTAGTTCTAGTCCGACACTTTTTCCGGATTTTCTCACTATCAACCTGTTCTCCACGGGATCATGCATTGTCACGAACGCGCGGACGAAATTGGAGCCGACATAGCAGTCAACCTCCAAATCTGGTATTGTGGAACGTACGTCCGCATTCTGTTGCTAAGTGTAACCCGAGCGATCCCATCACTGTTCTCGATGCTCCGGTATCATACAGCGTACGAATGCGGAATCCTCCGATTCCCACTTGTACCCACCAACGCAACTCGTCGGGTTGTACTGGGATCTGATTGGAGCTGGGTTCGAGCTCCTTCACGGAAGTGTTCCTTTGCTCGACTTTCACTTCGTCTGAGCATTGCTCGGCTTTGACCTAGCTAGTGGTCGCTACCAGGTCAGTTGGTCTCTCTACCTCCTTGCTTAACACTTTCGGAGCATCTTTCATGGTCTCGGCGGATTCGAACCCGTTTAATCGCGCCGATTCTCATTTCCGAACACTCGGGGCAAAACGAGCGGCGATATCCTATTCTGCGCAGCCCCAATACTTAATCGGCTCGGCAGGTCTGCTGGATTTGTGGATCGTCTCTCCGTCACCCTCACTTCTCCTGCCGCCACCGATTGAGGGTCGTTTCTGTTCGTCTTTCCTCTCTTTAGCCTTTGCCGGTGGCGGTTTGCCTTTATTTTGGCGATAATCACCTTTTCTCCTAGGGCTATTGCCGGATTGACAAGAGTTCTGTTTATTTCTCATCTCGTTCAATCCGGCTTCTAGCCTCGAAATTGCCGCCAGAATCGATTGGTCTGGGAGCGTTTCTTGGCCCCTGGAGCCACCATGCACTCTGGCTTCCGTACCGGAGAGCTTTGGCTTCACAGGCTTCGTTGCTTTGGCCTTGTACGCTGCCTCCGGTAACATGGTTAAATCTGGAGGCGGTGGAGGTCGGAAAAACCTTTCCGTTTCGAGAGTCATCTCTGCTTCGCGTGCCATTTCTTGGAATTCGTCGATGTCACGGAACTCAGCTCTCCTCACCAGCTTCTGTATTTCCGGCCTTAAATTCCTGTGCAGCATGTCGAGCTGCATTTCCTGGCTCGGAAATGGCTCCATTTTCCTGATTATTACCAGGAGGCAAGTTATGAAATCTCTCGACAATTCATCTTCTCCTTGCATCCTGGCTGTCGCTTCGGCTAGTAACCGCTGTTGGTAACCCCTTCCGGTTCCATACCAACGACGAGCTGCTGAGCGAAAGTCTGACCATGTGTTCCATCTGTGTTTCTCTACTTGGAACCACATGGCTGCTACTCCTTTCAATAGTTCAGGCAGGGCTTGAAACACCTCAGCTTCCGTCAGACTGGTAGATCCCCGACATGCTTCTACTTTTTCGAGGAAGACTTCTATACTCTGGCCTCTTTCCCCGGAGAAAGACACGTTCCATTTTCGGACAGTGAGTCCGACGCCAACAATGGGGAAGCTTCGCCTTCTTAACGACGAACTTCGACTCCACTGGCGCCGAAGTTCTCAGAGCTTTCGTCCCACGAGAATCCTCCCCCTTCCCCCAGGTTCTGCCACGGTTGCCCAACAGTGGCTGGGTCCTGTCACCTAAATGCGCCTGGGGGGTCGATGCTCCGTCCCGATGCGGATCGACGGGGTACTGACACGTATATGTGTCTTGTAAGCGCACATGGTCCTTCCGTTGTTTGGTTCGGTCGTCGTCCATCCTGGTGCTAGATGCTGCTCCTTGCGTTGCGCCGGTTGCACGCAAGGTTTTGTTTTCCTGCATCATGTTACCGCAGAACTCTAAAAATGCTTCTGGCACCAGGAACTTCATGCCGGATGCGGATGTTATCGCTGCCATCGACTCGGAAAACTGTGCCAGCGTCGTGTCGTCTACCACAGAACTCTGGTTTACTAAATTGCCAGAGTCCTGTTGACTCGGTTTTTCTGTAGATTTGCCGCCTGTTGTTTCTTTTTCTGTCGGCTGTAGCGGCGCGGTTTCTTTTATTACCAACCTTGTTACTTCGAGGTTGGTTTTTGTCGCATCGTCTTCTGCCAGCATGGTTAACAGGTGTGATTCGTCCATGGATTCGCCCGTTATGTTCTCCCATGCTGGTGGAAGGTCTTCTGTGCTGTGTTCTTGGATGAACGTGGTCCGGAGGTTTTCTCTCTTTATGAACAGGGAATATTCGTCCTGTCCTTCTTCCATTTGAAAATCCTCCGGTTCGTATATTCCAAGTAGCCAGCTGCGACATCCTGTTCATCTTTATAAATTTGGAGCCGCTGATTTTTAAGTTCAGTGTCTGTAGATGATCGTCTACTTCTTTTGCCGTCAAACATTGGTACCAATTTCCGATGGCTTCCTCTATATTCTGCGCCATTTTGGATTCTTGTTCCGCTTGAAGTCTCCTTTACATGCGCTTGAATGTGTATTTCAGAGTGTGGTTATGTGTACGGTTTCTATTTAAGGGATCGTTCCCTAAGGCGCACCTTCTTAATTTACAAATAAATATATATAAATAATTTATATATCGCTCGATTTCAAAACGCCTTGGCTGGTTTTCTTTTTAATTTGCTAGTAATTGGTCCTTCGATCCCGATTTAGCACGAATTACTGGTTTGTCGCTGCTCTTCAGCTGTTTTAAAATTTTTACCCTGTAAAAAAATTAAATGCCAGCCAGATCACCGCGCGTTCGAATCTACCCCTCAGTTCGATTCTTTGTCGCTGGTTCGAATCCCCTGAGGGTATTGTCTATACTAGCCTTCACTAGGCTAGCTACTGGTATCGATTGAACGCTCGTCATAAATTTAGTCGAGTGTTCAATCCCCTGATGCTTCTCTTCACAAATTTTTATTATTATTTAGACAAACTATTATTGTTGTTTAAACAAATAAGAATCTCGCTCGCAATTTAATTCCGCTTAGGCGCACCGTGTCTAACTATTTCTCACGATAATTTATTTAAAAAAAACTCGAACTTTGTAGCCAACAGCAATTTTTCCTTGATTTTTCACTAAAATCTTCGAACTTCTACCCCCAGAGGGTTTGCTGTTGGTTGATTATCGTTCTTTAGTCACTTCCTAACTAAAAATCTAAAAAAAAATCGGAAAAACGCAAAAAGGAAATTTTGGGATTCGAACTTTGCTCCTTCGAAGTCAAAATTTCGCAATATTTCCAAGCACACACACGTTTAGGGCGCCAGTTGTCACGAGGTGGTTATTGGAACTAAGATACGTTTCAACTATGTGTCTCACTAGTTCAATTCCATATCTCTCGGTTCAACTCCCGGAGATATAATAGCCAGATTAGGTAACAGACGCTACAACGTCGTGCAATGTTAGCCTAGTCTGGTTACTTACCGTGCAACACGCAAGTCGAAGACTAGCGCTTTATTTCTCACCAGTGACTCGAACTCCTCTCCTGGTCACTGGTTCGTGTACCGGCTGCTCAGATATAATGAAACGTATTCTCTTACGTAACGACCGCGGAGGCGTCGGGGAGCGGGGAATGACTAAGGTCGCAAAATGATAACTCGAGTGGTTAAAGTTAATAACAAAAGACTATGGTTTATTGAATAAAAGGTAAAATGAGTTGAATGAATAATTATTAATTGAGACAGTGGAAGTGTTGCGTTGAAATAGGTTAATTTCCCTACCTAACGGTGCGCCAGCACGTTATCTCGCGGTAATTTACGCCGCGCACGTGAGGTATAATACGCCTCACTTGTGCGGTACTCTACGCGCGCACTCACCGAGTAAAGCGACGAAGTGTGAGAGCAGTAGCGATCGCCGTGCGACGCACACACGTATAAGTGTGAGAGAGAGGGTAGATGGCGGGTTTACACGTGTGCGCACCTGTTGTGCGCACTCACCGGCTTTGAAAAAGCCGGTGGCTTGACCTCGCGTTTAACCTTGATGAAGTGCGAACCCGATGCTCACACGCTCTCCTCGCACTTGCTCTCACCGCACGAGAACGCCTACTCGAAGCCGATGTCCAGGTACGACGAGCCTGGACAAGCGGTTACGCCGAGCTAATTCGCGGCGCGGAAGAATGCGTGCACGCTTACCTTTACTATCGAAAGCTACAGCGCAGTTTAACAGGGCTCGCAGCAGGCTCTTCTCTCAGCAGCAACGATTCGGCCGGTTCAGCTGTATCGTAGCCGGGACTTAGCGACGAGGAAGATTGTGCGGTAGGTTGATCTCACCTGTCGCACGATTGATTTAAGTTTACACGTCCAGCGGCGCAAGTACTCGTCGATGAATCACGAGAACTACCGTGAAAGCTTCAGCGTACACGGCACTATCACTAGCGAGCTTTTCGAGCAGAGAAACCAATACTTTCGTTTTTAATCACGAAATAAAAGCGGAGCGTACGCGTGCTTCTTCTCTCCCAGCGAACTATAAGATGGCCGTCGTCGGCTCGGCGAGGTCTGCTAGTCATCACGTCGATGCAGCTCAGATTCTGCATCGACGCGCCATCTCGCATTCGCGCGCATGAGGTACTTCAACTATGGCTTATACGCGACGTCGGTACGGCAGGCCGTGACAATCTCATGTTATGGATCTTGAATTTTGTTGAAGCATGAAAAATATATTGAACATTTATTTTCAACATTATTTTTAACAGGCTAGCTTATAATAACATTTATATTTTTACTTTGCTGAATTTTCAATGGGAACCATTTTTCCTGCTCATACGCGCTATTCGCATTCTTTATATTGTCTCAAAATTGAATTTGATAAGTACTCTATTACTATGTGTATAAAAAGCAAATTACTATAAAGGTGTTAAATTCAAAGCAGATGACAGACAATTTAGTAATTATAATATTATACTCAATCATTTTTAAATCCGCTTCATAAAATTTCATTAACTATGGAAGGAATTATAAATCAATAACATCCAGTGTTACGTCCGGGTTACGTAACAATACAAGAAGAGAGAAAATGAAACTTCATTAGTCTAATGGCTAAAAGCGCGTAATGTGACTTTTCCCGATTCGGACAGAACGTGCATTGCTCCAGGATGGGACGGCAGGTAGGAAAATGACACGGATACGCGGTACGCCTCGAGACAGTGTGTGGAATTTTACTGACTTACCTTAGAATTTCCAACAGCCCTTGTGTGAATCTGTACTCCCGCCGTGACGCTTATAATGATAGTGGACGGTTGCCGCTCTGTGGAAGTTTTGGTGTGAAGAACGGAGATACGGAGAGTTTAGGATTCTTATAATCTCGAAATAATGAATAGTTAATATGGATTTAAACACAACTTAAACTTTATTAACTTGTCAGTGCAAAACTAAGTAAAAATTACAGTGATGAGAGCTGATGTGAAGTCTACGCGAGTTGGCTTCTGAGTGAGACATACCAGGAGTCTTCGTCCCCTTTTAAAGGTAAAAAGTTGTAAATCTTCCTGCGTCGCCTTTTTGATTTGCCTAGGTGTTGCTGCCCCGCTTTTCTCGATGATCTTTGATGATTTCGGCGGCGCACCCTTTGAGAATATTCGGCGAGTCCGGATACATAAATTATTTTAGAATACGCTACGCATATCGGGTAGGAGTGAAGGGAAAGGACAAGAAAACTGACTCTAGCTTGATTCAGTATTGTGCGCTGGAGTACTAATGCTTACTCCTCTAATTGGCGGCGAATCTCTGATGCTTGCGTGGATGTGCGTTTTGGTAATAAAAAACGCGTAAAACTGCAGCAGGGGAGTGGCACACACTGAAGAGAGAATGAAAGAAAAACTAAAGAAAACCGCGTCTTCGTGCCTTCGTTCGAGGATCTTTTTGGTATTTGTTCTTTCTGGATGGCGGCGTCTTTTTGAGTGTTCATGCGTGTCCCTTTTATAGTGCGAGAGAATATGAAACAAGCGGCAATGCAGCAGGTTCGTTGGGTAGGATGAAAAGAGAGGAAGGAAAACAGTGCACACCGACAACCACATCGGCAACGTCGCACGACGCGACACCTCCCCCCTTGAGGCAGTAAAGAGAATTAAAAAATGCACTAGAAAGAGAAATTTATTAGAAAACTCCACTTTAGAATGTAAGTTATAAAAAAATAATACAATTAAGAAACGACGTATAGTGCACGTGAAAATATTACAGTGCAGGAAACAGTAGCAATAAAAAATGGAAAATCGACCTTATTGTAAATAATTATTTTGATGAAAACAATATTACTGAAAATTATTTAGCAGAAATGTAATATATATATATATATATATATATATATATATATATATATATATATATATATATATATATATATATATATATATATATATATATAAAATTATCCCCCCATCCGTTTATGAAGCCCATCCCTGTATATTAGTACCTACAGCCCAGAGATCCCTATGGCAAGTGACTAAAGAAATAATGGACCCTGGGGTTATAGACTCTAGATCGGGCTCCATAAACGCCCGAGAAAAATATTTTATGGGACCCGGGCTCCATAAAAGAAAACAGGCTCCATAAATATGCTCATGTGTATAAAAGGGCTCCATAAATCTGTTAAAACAAATGTATATATATATGTGTGTGTGTGGGATCTTTCAGGTGAAGTGAGCATGTCAAAATTTTAAAATCGCTCAAAACACGTTTACTTTTAGTTTCTTATGAAAAAAACATGTTCTTCAAATTTTAGGTCGATATTTGCATAAATAAAGAAGTTATAGAACGTTGAAAATTCAAAGTTTTTGCAATTTTTGGTTAAAATCCAAGTTTATTCATTTTTTTACTCAAAATCTTGAAACTTTTTATATAGAACATTAATTGGGAAAAAGTTTGCATTTTATTTGTAGAATACACCAGTATTTTTTTTATGACCCTTTTTGAAAGTCTCTGATTGGTTGGTTTTTGGTATACCTTCATCGAGCAAAAGTAAGGACTGCGCCAGTACCAGATTTCTCCACCAAAGTTTTTTTCAATTCTTTGGACAAAATACTGTAATTTAAAAAAAAAAGTTTATGGCTGGAGCAAAGGAAAAAATTCTACAGCACATTGAAAATTGATAAAAACCATAAAATCGTTAAATTATGCAACCGTAAGCCATTCTGTGCTTGAGTATCATTTGAAGACTTCATGTCACTTATCTTGCTACAAAATTTTGTATTAGCTGTAAATGTACATTAAAAAACTAATTTGATTTGTCAAATACTTCATACAATATATTTAGCAATGTGCTCAAACCTCACTTACTTTGAATTTTCTGAATAGATATTATAACTGATTGGCATCAGAGTTACCGGTACCTGGATCAAGAATTCATTCTTAACTTGAATCACTACTTTCTTAATATTATATAAGTATTTCTATAATATACTACAGTAATACTATATAAGTACTTTTTATAATGATTCAAATTATTTAATACTGAAAGTCAGACATGTTGCGGATAAAACTTATAGTAAGTTAATCTTTATCGGATTCGATATTCACTAAAAATCATGTTTTATACTACTTTAGATGAAATCGATTTGATAGGATGCTCGTTAGAGTTGATAGGGTTTTGTACATAAATGATCAGTCAGTGACGAGTCAATCTTTTTGACTATATTTATTTTTTTAGTTTGTCAATGCAAAATATTTCTTTTTTAACTTTTGTGACTGCGAATGTGTATCTAACCGAAGATTTTTATAACTCTTGAAAAGGGCTTCTCTGCGAGAGCCGAAACGTCGACAAATAAAGTGTTTGGATAAAGAAAGTGTCTGGCTCGTGGCGATCATTTATGTTCAAAACCCTACTTTAGATGAATTTAAAATTTAAAATTACTATCTTACTGATAATGAATTAACTCGTATTGATATTATGAAACTGGTGATTAGAATGCGATAGTAGAGGTATTTAATTCAGTTCTAAGATATCAAAATGGATAATTTTTCATATGGTTCTTTTGTATGAAATATATGAAGTGTTTTTGTCCAATTATTTTTTTTTTTAATTTCAAAAGTTCATATCAATCACATAAATTACACAGCTATTTTAATGTAAGCTTTCAATGTTCTGTTTTGTTACATTATTTTGGCCGGCTGCAATTAACAATTATTTTTCAATAGTCTTCGTACAATTATTTTTATGGAATTTATGCAAAGGCTTATCCCCAACATGTCTGACTTTCGGTATTAAATAATTTGAATCATTATAAAAAGTACTTATATAGTATTACTGTAGTATATTATAGACATACTTATATAACATTAAGAAAGTAGTGATTCAAGTTTAGAATGAATTCTTGATCCAGGTACCGGTAACTCTGATGTCAATCAGTTATAATATCTATTCAGAAAATTCAAAGTAGGTGAGGTTTGAGCACATTGCTAAATATATTGTATGAAGTATTCGACAAATCAAATTAGTTTTTTAATGTACATTTACAGCTAATACAAAATTTTGTAGCAAGATAAGTGACATGAAGTCTTCAAATGATACTCAAGCACAGAATGGCTTACGGTTGCATGATTTAACATTTTTATGGTTTTTATCAATTTTCAATGTGCTGTAGAATTTTTTCCTTAGCTCCAGCCATAAACTTTTTTTTTTTTAAATTACAGTATTTTGTCCAAAGAATTGAAAAAAACTTTGGTGGAGAAATTTGGTACTGGCGCAGTCCTTACTTTTGCTCGATGAAGGTATACCAAAAACCAACCAATCAGAGACTTTCAAAAAGGGTCATAAAAAAAATACTGGTGTATTCTACAAATAAAATGCAAACTTTTTCCCAATTAATGTTCTATATAAAAAGTTTCAAGATTTTGAGTAAAAAAATGAATAAACTTGGATTTTAACCTAAAATTGCAAAAACTTTGAAATTTCAATGTTTTACAACTTTTTTATTTATGCAAATATCGACCTAAAATTTGAGGAACATGTTTTTTTCATAAAAAACTAAAAGTAAAGGAGTTTTGAACGATTTTAATATTTTGATATGCTCACTTCACCTGAAACATCCCATATATATTGAGATGCGAAACATTTTGCTTGTGAAACGAATGCTGAGAAATGCTTTACTAATTGTCGTCATAAAGGAAAAGTTTTATTTAATATTGAAGATTCATATCCAGAACAACTAAAACAATTAATAAATAGTAACAGTAAAGAAAGTAAAATTTTTATGAATAGCATCAGAATATATAATAATTTATTGGCATTTGCAAGTTTTGGTGCAAAATTAGTAACATTTCCTACTGCAGGACTATATATAATTCATATTCATTAAATCCAGAGAGGGAAAAATCTCGTCAATACGGGCAACTATATTTAATAAATAACGAATTAGCAAATAACATAGTAAAAATGGTTCACTAAACTTATTAAATAAATTAGATAGTTTAATACATACTATCAATCCCTATTCTATGGCATATAAAATGATGCATGAGATAGAAATGCAAGAATATAAAAAAGCAGAGAAATGTGGACTATTACCTAAAGGAGTTAAAATGTACATAGTTCGAAACTATACTGTTGATAAAAAGAATAATGGTGCTGTAGCATGTAATGAAGCAGCAATAGTATATGTTAGTAAAGACGGTCTTTCTCCAAGCGAACGAGATATTTTTATTTATTCTAAAAGTTCAGTTACGTGTAGGATACCTATTATAAGTAAACATGTAGATCCTATGATTTATCCGCTTTTGTTTCCTCGTGGCGAATGCGGTTGGCATCCTTATTTGACATGTTATGATAAAAGTGTTAAACAAAGTGAAATGACTACATATTATAGTTACAAGTTAAGTGTTAGAACGAATTTTAATCCATGCTTAAGTGCTGGGAAGCTTACTCAGCAGTTTATTGTTGACACTTGAACAAAAATTGAAAGTTGTAGATTATATTATATAAGAAATGAGTAAGCTTCTTTTAGAACGGACATGTATAAGGGTTTAATGTATTATGTTCATAATGAAGCTGCAAATGCAAATGCTCTAATAGGAAAAATGATTATTCTACCTTTGTCATTTACGGGAAGTCCCCGTGCTATTCAACAAAATTATTTAGACTCGATGACTATATGTCAGAATTTTGGAAAACTGGATTTATATTTAACTATGACCTGCAATCCACAGTGGAAAGAAATAGCAGACAATCTTAATGCAAATGAAAATGCAATCGATAGACCGATATTATTACTCGCGCTTTTCATGAGAAAATAAATATATGAAAAGTTGAATTAACGGAAAATAATATTTTTGGGAAAATTATGGCTGTTATACATGTCATTGAGTTTCAAAAATGAGGATTACCACATATGCTGCTTTATTTAGACGATTAAGATAAATTCTTCAATTCTGAATTAATCGATAGTATATCGAATATAGTAATTGATGAAATTTCAGATGAAAATATGTATCCAGAATTGTACAAATTAGTTAAACAATATGATTGATGGTCCTTGTGGATATCAAAATTTAAATTCGCCCTGCATGAATGAAGATAAAAGTAAATGTACAAAAAATTTCCAAAGCAATATAATGAGACAACAATTTTTTTTAACATTGCAAGTAATCCGGTATATAAAAGAAGGAATGATGTTAAAAAAATTATATTTTCAAAACAAAGAATTGGAGACAATCGTTTTGTTGTACCATATAACCCGTATTTATTACTTAAACTTCGCTACCATACCAATATTGAAGTTTGCAATACAATTAATTCTATAAAATATTTATTCAAATACTTTTATAAAGGTCCGGATACAGCCATAATATGTTTAAGTAATTTGGAAAATACAATTGCAGATCATGCAGATATTTTAGTAAGTAACATTGTTTCTAAATCTGATAATACCACGTATAAACTAAATTATGATGAAATAGAACAATATGTATCTACGAGATATATATGTCCTCCAGAAGCAATGTATCGGATTTTAAAATTCAAATTACATGATCAATCACATGTTATATATAGATTAGCTGTTCATCTTAAAGATGAGCAATATGTATATTTTCAAGCATGGTTCGGAGAAAGAAATGATCAATAAAAATCTTGGTACAAGATTAACGGCATCGTCCAATTTAAATAGCATTGACTATGATGCAAAACACTATTTATACAACGAAACTCCTAATCATTACATTTTCGATAAAAATTCAAAGACGTGGAATCGGAGAAAAAAATGGTGGAAACCAGTTTTAAGTAAAATGTATTTTGTCAGCCCTAAGAATCGAGAACGTTTTTGTTTGAGATTACATTTATTACATGTTCGTGGCGCTACGTGTTTTGAAGATTTAAGAACTATTGACAATAAGATTATCGCAACGTTTTGTGAGACTGCTATCGCTCAGAAATTAATAAAAACAGACAATGAATGGGATATTTGTTTAAGTGAAGCAATAAATTTTCAATTTTCCAATGAATTATGTCAACTTTTTAGTTTCATTTTGATTGTTCATAATCCCATAAATGTATGAGAATTATACGAGAAATATAAATTGTATTTCTTAAATCCAAAGTTAAATGAAACAATTGCGGAAAAAATGCACTGAAATTAATTGACAGTACATTATCACTTAATGGTTTTTCTATAAAAGACTAGAATATTAGGCGCGCTACGTGCGCCTACAATGTCGCTGTGTTCTCTTGAGTCGACTACAATAATTGTGTAATGTGACTCATTACGTAAATATATTTGTTAATGTATACTGTTAATTATTCGATTAAAATGTTAATTCTAGATACATGGTGTAACGAATTTCATTATCACATAGAAACAAAAAAAAAAAATAGACCTCGAATACGGCCGATAGAAGAGAGCATGGAAAATAAAAAGCAAATAGAATTAGGAAAAAAGACAGAGGAGAGGGCTCTAGAATGGGCGCAGTGTGTATAGTGTTATACACAAAGTATAACAATTTTTACACACTTTAATTATCTATAATTGATGTTAAATCATATTCTTTCTATATATTCTCTAGACATATTCTATATCATTTCAAAGAACATGATTTTACGTATACATTGCATAAAGTAAACATATTAAACATAAGTAAATAAATGTAAATATTTTTTTCATTTTAAATTGTACACTAATAATAATAATAATAATAATAATAATAATAATAATAATAATAATAATAATAACAATAATAATAATAATAATAATAATAACCTCACAAGAACAGGCCAATAGTGCTCATGGCAACACTCGACGTACGAAACGCTTTCAACTCGGTGAGGTGGACGGACATCGTGCGGGCATTCTCCGACGCTTTCTCGCTGCCCCCATACCTTCTCCGAATCCTCAAGGACTATCTACGAGACCGTTACATTACGTACGGGATGCAGACTGGGGTCAAGAAAAGAGAAATGACGGCGGGAGTAGCGCAGGGCTCGATCCTTGGCCCCGATATTTGGAACGTAAGTTACGATGAGGTGTTGGATCTTCCGATGCCGCCGAGGGTCTATCTGGTCGGCTACGCAGACGATCTGGTCATCGTCATCACGACCAAGGATACACGACTGGCTCAGATGAGGCTGACCCAAGCCACGAGACGGGTGGACGACGGGATGCAAAGTCGGGGACTACAGCTGGCCATGCAAAAGACGGAGTTACTATACCTAACTAGGAAACGGATAGACACGACGATACCCATGACGGTGGGGACGTCCGTTGTGCATCCTGGGCGGTCCGCCAAATATCTGGGGGTGACCCTGGATACGAGGATGACCTTCTGGCCGCACATACGTGGCGTCGTTGAGAGAGCAGCGTTAAAGACCGCCGCCCTCGCCCGCCTCATGGCAAATACGAAGGGACCGAGACCGAGCGTACGACGACTGTTTATGACAGTGACCAACTCGATGCTCCTTTATGGAGCCGAGATATGGGCGGACGCGACGCGAATAGAGAAGTACCGCAAAAAGATCGCGGCGGTACAAAGACTGGGAACGCTGCGAATCGCATGCGCGTACCGCACCGTCTCAGAGGTGGCGGTACTAGTGATCGCAGGGGTTGTCCCAGTAAACCTTCTCGCTCTCGAGCGGAAGAGGATCTACGAGTACAGCGAAGAAAGGAGAAGAGCGAGGGCCTCCATAGATGCACGGACGACGCTGACATCCTGGCAAATGCGATGGACAGACAGCGACAAAGCCAAGTGGACGAGACGCCTCATAACGGACGTGCGACTCTGGCATAAGAGAGGAGCTGGGGAGGTGAAATTTTACCTGACCCAGTTCCTATCCGGACACGGATCTTCCGCCATTATCTGCATCGGATGGGGAAGGTAACGATCCCGTCCTGCAGGTACTGCGGACATAATAGAGACGACGCGGAGCACACATTTTTCGTGTGCCCCCGCTGGATAGTCGCGAGACACAGACTACAGACGAAGAGAGGTGACATCACACCGGATAACGTCGTGACACTGATGCTATCAAGCAAACAAAACTGGGACGACATAGCACGCTACGTGACTCACGTACTGCAAGGCAAAAAGACTGACGGTTGCCTTGAAAACTGATACAGAAGACGAAAAATAGACAGACCAGACAAGATATATAAGAAACGCCGTCCGGTCCGACGTAATGTGTATAACAGTTCCGGGCCGGATTCCGGTGAACGCCGCGGGAAAGGTTTTGGGTGTTTAGGGGGTAGAAATCCCTCACACCGCGGAGCTCGACGCTTCGTGATGGTCTTAGTGGGCCCCCCTCCATGCTGTAAGCAAGGATGGGGGCCTCGGAAGATTCACCTAGTACCTCGAAAAAAAAAAAAAAAGAAATAATAATAATAATAATAATAATAATAATAATAATAATAATAATAATAATAATACATACATACATACATACATTAAAGATACTATTTATTATAAAATTTATTTAAAAACGTAATTTTTTACTTTATTATTAACTCGATTAGAACCTAAATAGAATTTTAATCCACTCCAAGAACGGACACGCGAAATTGCAACATATAAATGTCCATGACTAAAAACATCTTTTTGTAAATCAATTAATACATTTGAAAATGTTTGGCCCTGAGTTTTATTGATACTCATTGCAAATGCCAATTTTATTGGAAACTCTCTTCTTTTGAAAGTAAAAGGATACTCATTATTAGAGTATAAAGTAATGCGATTTAAAAGAACAACTTTACCCTCTTTATCCCCCGCTAAAATTTTACATTTCAATAAATTATTATTTAAATCTAAAATTCTTAATCGTGTTCCATTACATAATCCTTCATGTATACTAATATTTCTGATAAGCATAACAATAGAATTTATTCGTAAATGCAATTCCTGAGGTGGTAAATTTTGTGGATTCAATGAATTAAGATATTCTGGTAAAATTCCTTCCCCCATTAAACCATTATCATCACAATGATCAGCGGAATCAACACTCGTATATATACGTATAACTATCTAATAACGATACGACAATTTTATTAATTTCGTTCACGTCTATATTTCGTGCAGCTAATATAACCGATGAGCTCATTTCATCATAAAGGTGATTTCTTATCAAATGTCCATACATACAATTAATGAAATTAGAATCAGTAGTTATAGATCGTTCAGGAATATCAATATTATCATTGTTGTCATTTAAATCACCGTTTCCCACATACAAAACAAATTTTTAAAATGTAATATCTTCATCTATAGCTCTCATATTAGTCGTTAACTTAAATTTATGAAACACATTCCACAAAATACTACTTTTGATAGATAAATTTATAACTTCACTTCGAATGCTTCGTGGTAATATAGGTAATAATTGTCTAAAATCTCCACCTAAAATGACAATTTTACCACCAACCAATAAATCATTACTCATAATATCTTTTAAAGTCCTATCCATGATTTCTAATGCTTATCGCGGAGCCATTTGGGCCTCATCTAAAAGAAACACATCTGTTTGCCTTAAAAAGTGCCCTTCCTTTGATTGCACAGCGATATTAGATGAAGAATCTGATAATAAAGGTACAGGCAAACCTAGTACTTTATGGACCGTCATTCCTTTAAGTAGTAACGTTGCAGCGATTCCAGTAAAAGCCATACAACAAACATTTTTGCTTTGACTTTTTAGTAAATTATATAATGTTGTATATATAAACGTTTTCCCAGATCCACCAGGGCCATCGATATAAAAACACCGAGAGCTGTTATAATCCATAACATTTGATACTCTTAAAATCTTATCAAAAATTTCTTTTTGATCCCTGTTTAACATGGAATACTGTCTATTTCCCATATCTGCCAAGTTACCACGCAATTCATTACTATCCTCAATATGGTTATTCACTACTAATTGAGGCATCGATGGAAAGTTCGCAATATCATTGCCTTCAGCTATCAACATTTCACAAATATTGGAATAAGCTAAATTGTAAGCTCTGGTATGATCTTAGGAAGCCTTCTGATAAAGCATCTTTAAAATTTTCCCAAAGTTCGTCCGGATGCACAGGTTGAAAATGAATCAAAATACGTACAAATAACAGATGTATACTACCTTGCATCATCCAACTTACAGCTTCCTGCATAGCTCGACTCCATTCCTCATCATCATCTATAAGACCTAACGCTAAGCAAGCTTCCGAAAACGTCATATACTGAACACCGTTTACATTTTTTAATTCAGCAAAACTTTTTGCGCCTCTACAATTTAATAAAAGTAATCTCAATCGAAATAACTCTACCTGACTTGGACTGACGGAATACATACGTCCGATACAATTATAATGTGATTTCCGTTTTGACCATCTAAAAACTTTCTGACCATTATCATTATGTTCTTTAAAAACATAGTGAGCTGGAATTTCAGCATAAGTGTATTGTCTAGCTGAAATATCTTGTTTATTCAAATCAAAATAAGCTAATAATGTAGGGTTCGATTTAATGCAGCCTCCAAGCAACATCATCATCAATATCATCAATAACTGACTGTTGTTGAGGGAAATGAACTGCTAAGCGTATGATACTATGACTTTTATACTGTAATCGTTTACTTAAAATACGATAACATGCTTCAACTGGGTTAACATATCGCGTTTCTATAAAACTACGAACTTCATCGTGATTAATTACCCTCTCATTATTTAACTCTTCAACTATGATATTAGCTGCATCGTAACCTTTATAAATATATTTATACAAATATTTCACGGCCGTTACGCTGGACACTACTTCAACGTTTATATGACAATTGAATATGCGTAATAACCCAGAACAATATAGTACTACAAAACGATTGTCTACAGTTTGATTATGACGCGTAATTTTTTTCCCATCATTTCTTCGTTTATAATACAGATATCCATCAGTCGACATTATAGTTTCCTCTCGAAATTCTCTTGGGTAATGTTTCGAACATTGACCGTCAATGATACATCTATTATCACATGGACCATGTATTATATTATTAACCACAGTGTTATACAATATTGGATCTGTCTCAGAATCAGGAATTTCAGCAGAAATGTATTTATCTATATCATTCTCGGTAGATAATTTGAAACCATTTTTTAAAGTAACTAAAATGTGTGCATGAGGTAAACCTCGTTTCTGAAATTCTACAACATGTACGTGACTTAGTTGTAGAAGCTGATGGTAGAGTTGTTTATTAATAAGTGCAGTTGATACTAATGGCCATATCTACCAAGTGGTGTGTTGATTTTTATGGCAAAGGTTGCAATAAAACACAACACATCTATATATTTGTTTTAGTCGACGTTTGGGACATTTTTTATTACATGTCCCTCTTCAGAAGCAAATTTAACAAAATTATTCAACAAAATTAACATACATGTATGTTCTTTTAACAATAACTTCGATGGTATTACAATATAAACTTACATAAGAACTTAGTCAAGTACGTAAATCACAGGGAGAGACCCCACATGTCAATGTTTAATAAATAAAAATTTTTGCCTTATATACCGAGTGTATGCGTTTGTGTAAGTCAGAGATATATAACAGACGATACTAATGCATAGTGACTATAGGGCTGGTGGGGGACGCAATTTACAGCGGTAGCGACAGGCGCGAGGTAGTAAGGAGACATGTAATCGTAGAGGTGGGAATTCGGCCAATGATGATAGTCATAGATGTAAGCCAGCCTACTGACTGCTTAGTGACAACTCCCACCAACGTGCGATCCTAATACTTTCTCAACGCAGAGACGCAGTAATAATATTATTTTGAAGTCAGAAAATTACAAGTTTTTATAAAGGAATTATATTCGTTAGGTAGTCTATTTATCTCATATTGTTTATTCATATAATTTTTCTGTGTATGTATAAACAAAGCTTCAGAAAATAGTCTCTTTCCATTATTTTTTTCCGTTTCTAATATCTTTATGTTATTAAAATCGATCGAATGATTATTTTCTAACGTATGTGAAAATAATTCTGAATTAAGATCCTTATCTCTATGTTTTTTTGCGTGTTCTTTGGTTCTGACAATCAACCGTCTACTCGTCTGTCCATCATAAGACGTATTACAATCCTTACATTTTATTTGGTATACTACATTCGCACTATTACATTTATCATTTTTGTCCTTTCCAAGTTTTATAATATTATTCAATTTATTTTTCACACTATATACTACTTGTGTGCTATATTTAAAAAAAAAATTTTTTGTGAAAAATTCTAATTCCTTGACATAAGGTAGACTAATAAAATCTTTATTGTTAACAATGTTACTTTGTGCTGATGATTTTGTGCATCTTATCTTTTTTATGCGTTTTCTTACATGAAAATCTATTAAATCATGGGGATAATCATTTTTTTGTAAAACCTGTTTTACGAAGGAGATATTTTTTTCGTGGAATTTTTTATGCGATAATCTTATGGCTCTGTCTACAAGGCAGTAAATGATGGCTATTTTATTACTAAGAGGGTGGTCCGAATTGAAATTTAATTAACGTCCTGAAAAGGTTGGTGTTTAGTGCCAATTTGTTATTATATGTCTCTGATTATTTATTATAATCTTTAAGTCTAGAAAACTAATGCTTTTATTTTGAGCCAATTCAACTTATCAATACACTCTGTCTCCAAATCCTCCATGACAATATCTGATAGAATCGGGCCCATGGCTGAGCCAAATATTTGCCTATAAACCTTTTTATTAAATTGGAAATAATTATTGTTTAAAATAAATTTGATAACTTGTAAAAATTCAGTGCAACCTATGTTAATTTTATTATGTAGCTGGGTCCATCTTTTTTCAATAGCCTTACAAACTAAATATTCCGGTACGTTTGTAAAAGGACTGACCACGTCGAAGCTAATGATATCATGGTCAGGGGGGATTTGGATATCTTTGATTTTTTCTTTTAATTTTAAGCTATTGTCGATATGTGAAGCTGGAGGTTTTAGATTATTTTGAAGAAATTTTGCAAAAAACTTTGAGACGTTGTATGCGGGAGAATTAACGGTGGATATTATAGGTCTAACAGGGAAACCATTTTTATGAATTTTTAATAAGCCATAGGCTTTTGAAATATTGAATTTTTGCAAAACCGGAGGCAGCTTTGTACGGTTTCCCGTAAAATCTATTTTATTAAGCCATTTTATTAATTCATTAGTTTTTCGTTCTAAACCTGGTAATGGATTTGTTTTTGTTTCTATATAATATTTTGTGTCTTTAAATAAATTTTCTGTTTTCTTTATGTAAGTGGATTTATTTATTATGACTGTGGCGTTATCTTTATCCGCCCTTGTAATTAGAATGTCGGGATTGTTTTTTATGAAAGTTTTTTCTAAATCTATTTTGAATTTTTTGTCAGTATGTGTAAGAGTGGATAATTCTTTATTATAATATTTTTTTATTATGTTCAAGAAAGAACATCTTACTTTTGGAGCTATTTCATCATCGATATAATTATTCACGAACGTCTCAAAGTTCTTTAAATATTGTAAAGTTAGCTGTTTGGAAAAAAATAATGGAAAAAGACTATTTTCTGAAGCTTTGTTTATACATACACAGAAAAATTATATGAATAAACAATATGAGATAAATAGACTACCTAACGAATATAATTCCTTTATAAAAACTTGTAATTTTCTGACTTCAAAATAATATTATTACTGCGTCTCTGCGTTGAGAAAGTATTAGGATCGCACGTTGGTGGGAGTTGTCACTAAGCAGTCAGTAGGCTGGCTTACATCTATGACTATCATCATTGGCCGAATTCCCACCTCTACGATTACATGTCTCCTTACTACCTCGTGCCTGTCGCTACCGCTGTAAATTGCGTCCCCCACCAGCCCTATAGTCACTATGTATTAGTATCGTCTGTTATATATCTCTGACTTACACAAACGCATACACTCGGTATATAAGGCAAAAATTTTTATTTATTAAACATTGACATGTGGGATCTCTCCCTGTGATTTACGTACTTGACTAAGTTCTTATGTAAGTTTATATTGTAATACCATCGAAGTTATTGTTAAAAGAACATACATGTATATTAATTTTGTTGAATAATTTTGTTAAATTAGCTCCTGAAGAGGGACATGTAATAAAAAATGTCCCAAACGTCGACTAAAACAAATATATAGATGTGTTGTGTTTTATTGCAACCTTTGCCATAAAAATCGATATGGCCATTAGTATCAACTACACTTATTAACTGTACGTGAGCTGAAACTTCGCCAAAATATTTCATTTTTGTTATTAGCGAAATTAAATATTCTTTTTTTAAATGGAAAACACGAGCACAGATATCAGGACGATCTGCAGCCTGTTGACCCGGTAATAAATTATCTTTAATTTCACGCCAGTTAGGATTACACGTCATGGTTATAAACAGATCAGGTTTTCCTTTCATTCGAACTATAGCCATTGCATCTTGATAATTTTGCATCATATATCTAGGAGAACCAACAAAAGTTGATGGCAATATAAATATTTTACCTACTTGACAATTCATATCATTTGCAGTATTATTTATAAAATTAAACTAATCCTCGGTATGATTCCACACGCAATTGTTTTTGATTGCGCCGAATATATTCAATACGATTCCTCTCGATTTTAACGTAACTATCAACAATCCATTGTTGAAATAATCTACGGCCTAACAAAAATGCATTGAATATATCAGATCTGATGCCTATTCTATATTTAACATAAGATCCCCTAGTTACTCGACGATTACTTTGTTCATTTTGTGCATCAACATTATCTACTACGAATGTCCTATTATTTATTTTCGCTATATTTTTATGCCAACCTTGCGATCCATGAGGATAAAACAGTGGATATACCATAGGTTCTACGTTTGGATCCATAGAACTTACTGATTGCAATACACGCGTAGCCTTATTACGGATAGTCACATATGATTCAGGAATGTCACCTCGGCTGTAGTAACAAAAACCGCAGCAACCTCATTTGTTCTTTGTAAATTATATCTATTTCGATCATCCCGGTTTTAAACTAAAAATTAGTTGTAATTTAGGTTCCGTATCACTACCCAATAATTGACTTTGATGATCAATTTCTTCCTTCATCATTAGATATGACTTGGCAAATAAATTATATTGTCTTATCATTTGCTCTAAACTATACATTATTTCTTTGTCAGTTCCTGCGTTAGCCGATTCTATAGTCGATAGCTTCTTGCGGATCTACAATAAAAAGCTGACCATATTTAGGATAATCATTTTCCGATGGATATAAAGCCTCATTTATTTGGTAATAAATTTGACCTTGTATTTTGAAACAATATGGAGCTCTATCTATTGTAAGTATATCAACTACATTGGCATTAAAAGATGCAAATGAAAATGAACTATTATAATTTCGAATACGTTCAAAAAATGCTTTACTTTTATGAGGATTATTTTCAAATAATGAACGTAAATTATCTGAAAAATCTGGAATTTCTGCCAATTTAACAGTCCCATGACCAACAATCATGAAATGAATTACCCTTGTTGAATACTTTCTCTGCAGTAAAATGTTTCGCGTTTCAATGACTGCATAAAACATCCATTTCACCTAAATAGTATTCATCAACATTACTATTTTGTTCCAAAAATCTTCGATTCTCTACATTTCGTTCATGTCGACGATTTTGGAATCCTCTTTCCTCCTCATCATTACTTTGTCTACTTCTTTTAGTTAAATTTACCTGATTATTATTAGGTTCTAATGTATTTGAATTATTATTGACATTATTATCGCACCGAACCCTGTATCGTCTTGCTCTTTCATTTCTTAAAACCCGTTGCCTTTCTCGGAACTCCCTTTCCTCCTCAGAAGTACGTCTGATTCTAGGTCTACCGAGACGATGATTTTCATAAATAACTTGCTCAACATTGTCATGCTTCATTAAACTACTAATATTTAAATGCCGTAATGATATTTCCAATGAAATATAATATAAATGATAATAAAAAAAATAAATAAAGAAATTAATCAAGACTTTTTATTAATGCTAATAGAAATACTTGTAAAAGTTCAATAATAATCAAAATATAGTTTTTAATTTTTAGTCAGAATGGCAAATGTTCAATAATAACAGTCAAAGTTCAATAGCAAAAATCAGTTCTTATCGGTTCTTTTCAGTTCTAATCAGTAATAATCAATACTCAATAGTGATATCAAAAGTCAATAATCAATATTCAGTGATCAATATTCAATTCAATTCAATAGTCAATAATCAATAGATATTAATAAACAGATAATAACTCCTAATTATTTATTATTTATCAGTTCATTTCAGTTCATTTCAGTTCATATAAAGTCTTATCAGTTCTTATCAGTTCATTTCGATTCTTATCAGTTCTTATCAATAACAGTCAATACTCAATAGTAATGTCAAAAATAAATAATTAATAATTAAAAATTAATATTCAATAATCCATAATTTAATGGTCAATATTCAATAGCCAATAATCAATATTTAATGGTGAATATTCAATAAACAATAATCAATATTAAATAGACAATAATCAATAAATAATAATCAATAAACAATAGTCAAAAAATACTAATCAATAGACCAATAAGTAATATAATCAATGATCAAAACACAATAATCAATAACTCGTTTTTCTTTAATCTTTAGAGAAGATTCAAGTATACACCTATTAGATAGATGTATGCTTGCTTGTACACCTGAAAAGCATAATTCACAGCATTAATATTTATTTATATGATATTAGTATATAGTATATTCTTATATTATAAAAAATAAAATTGTAAGGGTTTTCATTTCTTACACCCGCTGCCTCGGGAAGATCGACAGATTCCCACATCAATATAATCACAATAACCGAGGGATAAATTCATACAACACACACCGTGTTATTACATCAATATAAAAAATAAAGTTGCTTTCGTTACCATACGGCCAGCACTGCCACTTCCTCTCTTCCATGCCTCTCTCTCCCGCCACACACACACACACACACACACGCACACACACACACACACACACACACATACATACACACACACACACACCCACCCACACCCACACCCACCCCCCACACACACACACCCGTGTCGAGTTGCTAGTCTCGCATCAGGCGCCTCCCCAGGTGGCGGATAGGGGAAAGCTCGTCAGATATGAAGGGCACCGGGGAAATAAAATACCCGGGGTGGACCAAAACTAGCTAGGGGAAGGCACCCCAAATAACAAACCAACCATGGACGTAGTGAATGAGAGATACGCATTACCCCAAGTGGGTGCCCTCAATGGAGAGGTTAATCCCACCACCGATTCCGAACGGGTGAAAGCCCCGGCGGTTGGTGCAGGCTCCACGGATTTTGGGTGGAGCCACATACACTATACCAGCAATGAGATGGAAGAAGACGAAGTGAGCCAGGATAGCGCAGACGCAGCTGCCTTCCGAACTCTAAAAACAAAGGTAGAGGCTCTGGTGGAGTTTATTCTAGATAAAAAGAACATTCACAATGAGCTCAAGTCAATGGCGAAGACTACCCAAAGAGCCTTGAAAGAATTCGGCAAAAGTCGAAAAAGGCATGAGTCTGGTCAAGCTGCCAGACCTACCAAGGACCTACAAGCCAAACATTACCGCTCTTTCGGAAAGGGAAGGCGTCGGTAGTACACGCCAAACGTAACCGCCCCTCGCCGCCACCAGAGCCAAACGAAAAGAAGGCGAAGATCCGGGCTTCCTTACAGACGCCTGCAAAAAAAACCGGAAGCTCAGATAGGACAGACCGACTGGGCAACCGTCATAAGTAAAGGAACACGCAGAAAATATGAGAGACTCAAGACTGACGGCAAGGAGAAAGTAGTGCAGGCACATACCACGGTTAGGCGGAGGCCTGCTCGATCTGATGCCTTCAAAATAAGAAAGTGCGGTGAGACCACCTACGCCGACATGCTAGGAACTCTCAAAGGGGCACCTGAGTTGAAGGCACTGTAAGAAAGGGTCACGCGCATCAGATGCACCAAGGCAGGAGAGTTGCTTTTGGAACTAGACAAACCAAACATCGTGTCGCATGAACTGCAGACACTGTTTTCGTCCACCCTTGCAGGGTTAGCGATAGTACAAACGTTGTCCCATAAGGAGACAATCGAAATCAAAGATTTGGACGAGACAACAACAGCAGAATATGTAACACAGGCGATCACTTCAATTATCGGCTCCGAAATGATGACCACTGGGGATGTGACTCTGGGCGTCTTACAGTGGCACTCAAGCAGCCAGCGTCCTGCTACCTGTAGCAATGACAGAAAAGCTGCTGGAAACTAGAAAACTCAGAATAGGATGGGTCAATTGCCGGGTCCGGCTACGTGAAACAGTGACGCGTTGCTTCAAATGCCATGAAATCGGACACCTGACACGGAATTGTAAGAGTGCAATTGACCGGTCGTTCCTGTGCTTTAAGTGTAAAACCGAGGGTCACAAGGCAGTGAACTGCCCGACCACCAACAAGCAGGTAACAATGGAGGTCGTAACAACAAACAACGATGGCTAAAGTGCTTCAAATCAACCTGAACCACTGTGCAGTAGCCCATGACTTGCTGCCACAACTGATCCGAGAGGAGAAAGCGGACATAGTAATCATCAGTGAGCAGTACAGGGACCAAAATGAACCAAACTGGGTAAGGGATCGTGCCAGCACGGCGGCCATCTGGGTATGCGGAGAACTCCACATATCCAAAAAACCGCTGCCAATTCATTGGCCCGTAGCTTCCTCAACTGTAATTTGACGATTCCTTTAATTAATTTTTAATAACAACATTTATAATTTTTTAAAAAATTTATTGCATAATTATAATTAAATTCATTTATGAATATTAAAAATTGTTAATTTTTAAATTTATTTATTTATTATTTATTTGTATCAAATTTATATAAATTTTGAACTGATAAATAAAGTTATCATTTGAAATAGAAGTAAAATATCTATATTTTATAATAAAACAAATAGCTATCACAGTTGTTTTGTTATTAACAAAAACGTATCTTTTTTTTTATATTTCATAATTCATATTTTTTAAGAAAAAAAAATGTATAGCTATCATTGTTCTTTTGTTATTAACAAAAACGTGTTTTTTTAAAAAAGTTCATAACTCACAAATAAATTATAATAATTTAGAATATAATGCCTTCATAATGCATAATTCATAATTATAATAGATTATAATAGATATAATTTTTAAACATTTTAATTCATTTTGTTGGTTGGTTTCTTAAAAATTAAAAAAAATCATCGATGCCTACTCAATGACGTTTCCTCATTCCACACCACCTAGCGGTAGATATCGTATCAGTAGGTAGCGGTCGCGGAGTTATGAGTTTAAAAAAAAACACGTTTTTGTTTTTGATGATAACTAAAGAACCGTGATAGATAGAAAATTAATTTTTTTAGAAAATATAGGTATTTTAATTCTCTTTCGAATGCCACCCACCCCATTCAGATACATAGAGCCGTTCTCGAGAAATTACGATTTAAAAAAAATGTCAAAAAATTTTTAACCTCAAATATCTCTGAAATTTATGGGCCAATCATTTTGCCCAAGAACTCGACCGAGAACTATAAAAAATCTACCTCTAAAAGAAATTTTGAAGCCATTAAGTCAATTTTACTCTTGTAATCGTTGGACATACAAAACTGATTTTTTTCATTTTTCAATTTTTTACTCAAAATCTAGCCTACAGAATGTATTCAAATTTTAACAGATTAAAGCTATTTATATTCTATATTATCATGATTTTTCTCAAAAAAATTGACCGTTAAGTTTAGGAGTTATAAGCTTCTAAAAAAACACGTTTTTGTTAATAACAAAAGAACCGTGATAGCTAGAAACTTTTTTTTTTTTAGAAAATATAGGTATTTTAATTCTCCTTCGAATGCTACCCATCAGATTCGAATAACTTGATCCTATCATTAAAAAAAATCAAAAAACAGTTTTGAGAAAATCGACAATTTGAAAAAAAACAAAAACGCATCGCCCCAATCAAAAAACGGATTTTTGACCCGCCATCACGCAAAAAAAAAATGAGACCTGTCCAGTCAAAATCGACCGAGTAGAAGCTGAGATCCAGGCGTACACACACACACACACACACACACACACCCACACACACACACACACACACACACACACACACACACACACACACACACACACACACACATCCATACAGACATTTTTCAAAAACCATGTATTTTGATTCCTGACACCTCGGAACACAATTATAACATGTTTTTACAACAACTCAAAAATTTACTATCACAAAGCTTCCTCTAGGAGGAAGCAAAAATGGACGTCCTTCAGCCCAAATTCACCTGGGTTGAAGTATTCGGTATAAGATTATACAGCTGCTACCTACCACCCAGCGACTCAATAGAAGAGTTTGAAAGATCCCTAGATGCTATCGTCGCCAGCGTTAGAACCTCCACACTGCCAGTCGTAATCGGGGGGACTTTAACGCTTGGGCAATTGAATGGGGAAGCAAGAAAACGAACAACCGCGGCCACGCACTACTTGAGGCCTTCACGATACTAGAGATAGAGATTGCTAACATAGGGACAAAGCCGACCTACACTAAAGGACGGAAATCGTCCATAGTAAATCTGACCTTTGTCGACCCCAGATTAAGTCGGAAAGGCTCATACTGGCAAGTCAGTGATCGGTATACTGGCAGCGATCACGAGCTCTCACGTACCAGCTCCACCCAACAGTCAAAACAGCGAATATGACCCGGATGCCGAAGAGAGAGAAATGGGCACCAGCTACTTTCGACAGGGAAGCTTTTCTCTGCTTTCTGGAAGGAGCATCTGTCAAAGGAACAGCTGAGGTTAGGGCTTAAAGCCTCTCGGGGACCATCACAGCGGCATGCGATGCCTCGATGTCCACAAGGACGAACCACCGGGGAGGCTTACCAGTCTACTGGTGGAACAAGGAGATTGCGGTAATACGTAAAGAGTGTCTTCGTGCTAGGAGGTTGCACCAAAGAGCAGTCCGTGGACCGTTGTATGATCAATTAACAACTAGATATCAGCAAAAGAGGAAAGAGCTGAAAATTGCCATCAAGACAGCCAAAAGAAAGTGTTGGCAGAACTTCTGCGAGGAAGTGGACAGTGACCCGTGGGGACGGCCGTACAAAACGGTCATAAATAAAATCAATCCCAGAGGCACCAGTGCTCCCTCCTTTCCAACCTTTCTTGATAAAATAGTCCAAAATTTATTCCCACAACACCAGGAATGGCAACATCGCACTGGTCTAATGGAAAGAATCGGTACAGCCGAGCCAACAGCAGTCACCGAATCAGAAGTGAAGATAGCGGTCAAAAAGATTGCCATAAGAAAGGCCCCAGGACTGGACGGCGTTCCTGGTTTAGCTATAAATACTGCAGCTCTGGAAGTTCCTTGCATATTCAAGGATACTTTCAATGCATGCCTAAGTGAAGGAATATTCCCGGCACAGTGGAAGATACAGAGGTTGGTACTCCTTCCTAAGGGAAATAAACCTCTGGATGAACCATCCGCGTATCGACCAGTCTGCATGTTGGATATAGCCGGAAAATTGTTTGAACGTATCATATCCGTCAGACTGGAGGCAACTATACAACAGATCGGCGGCTTGTCTGATAACCAATTCGGCTTTAGGAAGGGTCGATCAACGATCGATGCTATCGATAGGGTGGTGTCAGTAGCTCAGAACGCCGTTAGTGGTAGCCGGTGCACAAAACGCATTTGTGCTATAATTGGTTTAGATGTACGGAACGCGTTTAACACGGCCAGGTGGGATAAAATCATGCTCGCATTGGAAGACCTAAGCGTGCCACTGTACCTTCGAAGAGTAATCTCGAGTTACCTAACTGACCGCACGCTTCGCTATGATACCTACAACGGTACTCATTCTTATAAGATCACAGGAGGCGTGCCAAAGGCTCCTGATAGATGGTAGTGGGGAAAGTGGAGGTGGTATAAAATGAGGTTTCGAGCATGTGGAGCTCATTCTTCTATTATGTCGAGAGTAAATGGGTCAAAGCGTAGTAAAACTTCCCTTGGTTTGAGAAGAAGAAGAAGAATACGAATTAAAATTGGAAAGAATACCCACAAAAATATTCATTCAATAAGGTTTCAAAACAGCCAGGGAATAACTTCATCTTGAAGAAATTACTCTCTCTAATAAAGACCACTGTCTCTTCAAAGAGCCGTTTCCATGGAAGGAAGAGACTTACAGATAAGTATAGAGAAGAGAATCTATGGTTGGAGCATTACTATTATGGAACTCCGTGGTCATCAGGCGATTTTGACTAGACCCTCATCGGTACGATTATTCCTGAGACTCTTAAGATGCCAGGAGAAGGTGGGGCGATTTTTAGCTGCAAATTTTGAGGTTATTGTTGAATTTGTAACAAATGTATTGGAAGTGCTAGAAACTGAAATAGTCCAGTATAAATAATTTAAAAAATAAAGTACCCCATATAACACCACTTAAAACTTTTTTGCATCATGGCCGACTGGCTCCATTTGATTTACACGGAAAACCTATAACGCCCCACCTCCAAACTGCATGGGGTATTTGCTTTCTTCAGATTTATACATTTCAATATCTTTGCAGTAATGTAAATAATGAAGTGTACTTATTTGTAGGCGGAGAATCGTTGAAACATTTAAGTGTGTTGCAGTTTTTTTCAAAGTTCGATTAATATTTTTAATAGCAAAAATGCCCATATCGCCCCATCAAGGACCCATATCGTCCCACCTCCCCCTACTATAATTATTGTGAGAAATCAAATACAGCAATGAATGCAAAAGCGGTGGAGTTTCCAATAAATTGTTAATTTAGAAGAGTGTGGTTATACAGCTAAGGATTTACCAAGACAAGTAAGTGACTATATGCACCAATCACAATGGAAAAATAAGGCTATATGTGCTCTACATAATGTTAAATTAATGAAGCCGTACTACTGTCATGGATTGGGAAGAAGTTTCAGAGACTGTTCGTTTTCAGTAGATATTGTAAGAGGGGATATTTTATGGAGAGGTATTAAGTGGAGTACCTCACAGATGTGGGCGATGGTTGGGGCCTGCATCCCTCCTGTCTTACAATATCTCTATTAACTTTAATTTGTAATATGTTCACTCATAAAATACAAAAAAATACAGCCGCTGGCCGAGAGCCGCAGCTGCTCGGAAAACGCCGCTGGCGCGGGCCGCATGATGCTCGAGAAATTAGAGTGACATCTTTTTCATGTCATAGAGTGAAACCTTTTCGAACTTTTATATTATGAAGTAATGTCTTTTTAAGTCATTGAGTGGCACCTTTTCGAACTTTTGTGTTATAGAGTGACACCTTTTTATGTTATAGAGTGACACCTTTTTTATGTCATAGGGTAACACCTTTTTTATGTCATAGAGTAACCCCTTTTTATGTCATAGAGTAGCACCTTTTATGTCATTGAGTATTACCTTGAGACCAAGAATGTCATATTTTTATATTTTTATGCTATAGAGTAACACCTTTCTATGTCATAGAGTCAAAACTATTTCACATTATGGAGTAACACATTTTTGTGGTATAGTATATCATCTTTTTTTTATGTGATAGCGTAACACCTTTTTTGTGTTATAGCGTAATATCTTTTTTATGTTATAGTGTAACACCTTTTTTATGTCATAGAGTTACACCTTTCATGTTATAGTGTGACATTTTTCATGTTATACTCCTTTTATGTCATAGAGCAAAATTTTTTTGAACTTTTATGTCGTAGAGTTATACCTTTTATATCAGAGAGTAAGACCTTTTGAACTTTTTGCTATAGAGTAACATATTTTTACCTTTTTGTTATAGAGAAACACATTTTTGAACTTTTATGATATAGAGTAACACATTTTTTTTTTACTTTCTTGTTATAGAGTAACACCTTTCTATCCTATATAGTAACACCTTTGAAGCCAAGTTGGGCAGAGCACCTACTAAGACAAGCGTTCGCTTAGAGGATTGGCTTATATCCCCGTCGAATCCTCACAGGAGATCTCACCATCACCACTACCACCATCACCGCCATCGTCAGCACTTATTGTATAGGAAAAGCTCAAGGGTAGGGAGACGCCATCACCACCACCATCGTCAGCTAGTAGGACATAAAAAAGTTGTTTCTCTATAACATGAAAAAGGTGTAACTCTATGACATAAAGTCGAAAAAGGTGTTACTCTATGACATAAAAAATATGTTATTCCATAACATGAAATAGTTGTGACTCTATGGCATAAAGAAGGTGTTACTCTATAATATAAAGAAGGTGATACTCTATGACATAAAAAAGGTGTTACTCTATAATATAAAAAACTTGTTACTCTATATCATAAAAAAAGATTGCTCTATGATATAAAGAAGGTTTCACTCTATGACACAAAAAACATGTCACTCTATGACATTAAGAAGGTGTTACTCTATGACATAAAAAAGGTGTTACTCTATGACATAAAAAAGGTGTTACTCTACGACATAAAGTTTAAAAATTTTGATTGTATGACATAGAAGATGTTACTCTATAATAGCATAAAAGTATAAAAAGGATGTTGGCGGTATATTTATTCAGTTGATGCTAAACTATTGAAGCATAAGCATTCACGATGCAGTAGTACAAAAATCACAGTCTTTATTAGGTTTGACAAAAAGTGCTGAATCTCTGGATACAGCTGATGATATGGAAACTTCTAAAATCAAACTATCAA
This sequence comes from Torymus aiolomorphi, assembly GCA_036365515.1. NCBI lineage: Eukaryota > Metazoa > Arthropoda > Insecta > Hymenoptera > Torymidae > Torymus > Torymus aiolomorphi. Next base: position 249,948,400 of record CM070874.1, read on the forward strand.
ATATGAGCCCTGACCATAATAGAATAGCTAGCTCCAATAATGGTAAATTTGCAAAACTAGTCAAGAAATATGTAACGAAATTAAACGGAAATTCTAGGAGATATCTCGATAATATTTATGGTGTTTACAAGCGAGGAAATTTACTTATGATCGGAAATTCTCCAATAAAATTTGAAGGCGACTTTGTCCAGATAAAGGAACGAAACTATCGTTTGTCCGTAGGATTACTGCAATTACTATTCAAAAAACTTCCGGATGAAAGTCTTATCAATTCAGATGATTTGGATAATTATCGTATGATTATTGAAGTTTCGAGCGCTCACAAAAAGCACTATTCCGCGAATGAGTCGATTCGAAAACTAAAGAGTAACAAATTTTATAATTTTATTGCTCCAATGTTCGAAAAGTCGTCTGTAAAAAGTATCTCGCCATTATGTCGAGAAGATAATGTTAACGGAAGAGAGAAAAGTGAAAGGGTTGAGCAAACTAATCCAATGGCAGCGAAAAAGATACTTGAACCAATAGTCAATCCTCTAAAGAAGCTCATAACTGTTGATACACGAGTTAACTCGCATCTTCCAACTTCTAACGAGACCGATAATTATTATGAAGCTGATCATTCTAGTGAAGATGCATCAGATTTCTCAACCGATGAATATTTACCTAGAAGAATTCGTAAGAATTATAACTTTATTAATTGGAGATATCAACGTGAAAGTAAAAAGAGACAGTGGACTAGTGATGATGAAGAGGAAGAAGTTGCTCCCAAAATCTCGCGAGTAGATGTTACAACTGCATACGAACTCGACGTCTGGAATGATCCTAACAAATTAGTTGATCGCTTACAAGTACTCGTTGCTGAGCAAAACATGGGAATAAGAACTAACTATGGTGAAATTCGTTTTATTCTTAGTGAACTTCGTAATGCTAGTATCATAAATTAATCTTTCAAAGTTACATTGTACTAGATTATCTAAAAATTGAGATATTGGCTAAGCCAAATGTTAATTTTCAATAAAATTATTTTGGTAAACGAACATTTTCAAGTTATAAATACCCTGTCATTTTTTTTTCTATTTCCCGCCATGTTCTTTTGACAAATGAAGAGCCTGAAATTACCGATTATTTAAGGTGAATGACATAAAGGATTCAGAGTCGCGGAAAAACTGCAGTGACTGCCGAGCTCAGATTATGAACTCAGATTGTCAACTGCGTAGCAGTCCACGTTTTGCGTACATGAGTTTTCCGAGTTATACGTGTTAAGGCCTAATCTGTAAAACAGGTGGGTGTCCGGGACAGTATTAAATTGATTATCCAATAAATATAATCATAAAAGTAAAAATTCCCTTTTCAACCACCTCATTCATTTCAATTTTAAAACGATAAAAGTCATCTGAAAAACTATGTATCTTTCTTTCTTTGAATAATGTTTATACTTTCAGTTTGTTTATAAACATTCAACTATTATTCAAGATACGAAAATTGAGTGCCTCGCTAAATTTTAAGTATGTAGCGTATCTATAATTGAGTAGTATTTATTTATTTATTTTACGGATAGCATTGCCATTTTCTACAATAAATTTGAGCAGTTATTATTTTATAAGACTTATTACATGTATAAACTGTTTAGGATAGGATTATATAAATGAGTCGCTACATACATTTTATATTCTGAATAGAGGTCGTTCAATGATGTTTTTTTTTACTATAATTTTGCAATAATTATTTGCGTGCAAAAAAAAGCATTATTTTTAGTATTTGTAGAGTGTTGAAAACTTATTAAAATCTAATATTGACTAGCATAACCTCAAATTATCCTATTACCGGCTGTTTGTCTCACTTTTGCTAAAAAATCCTATCCCACTAAAGGGGCCACCTATGTATTTTTTTTTTTTTTACTTGTGTAATATGTTAGTAATATTGTTTGTGAAATCAAATAAACTATTTGCTGCAATTTTTATTTCACTTTGGGAAGGTTTAAACACTATAAATAAATCATATGTGACCCGAATAGTTTGCATTCAAACATAGGTATTATTTTCAAAAGAGAAAACTAGCTGAAATCAATTGCACACTATATATATTTTAATACATCACATTTCTTTTCTAAATATTAAAAAAGTATTAATTTAAACTTCTGTGATGCAAAAATGTTGGAGTAATCGTAAAAGAATATCAGTATTATTTTTATAATACAAAGGTCTCAAACTATTTTCTATTTTATGAATTAAATATTTTAAATTTTCGCGTCTAACTACATCAGTTGAGTCATGCGGCCTGTTCATAACATGTTGCCAGGCGGGTGCCAGCCCATTTTTTTATAATTTTCCCATGAATATTTACACTGTCTGTATATGGGACTGTCAAATTCGAAAGCGTTATTTGGATAATACTTTGAAAAATAGGGCATATGCCTAGGTTTAGATAAGTATTGAACAAGCATAAAAATTTTAAGGCAACCTGTTTAAGGCCTGCCGTACGCATCCTGACAAGGCCGAGGCGTTTTATCTACCTCTGAGGGGTACATGCGCATGATCTCATATTTGTCCATTGAAAGAATTTTCGAAAACCGGTGGTGGGGGTAGAAATTTTGGTTTTTCGCGTATATCTCGAAAAGGAGCGCTCGGACCGAAAAACGGACGAAATTTTGGGCGCGTAACAATAGGGGGGACATACTTTTAATATACTATCCGACAACGTTGACGGAATTTCCAAAAATCAGTGGTGGGGATAGAAATTTTGGTTGTTCGCTTATATCTTGAAAAGGAGCGCTCGGATCGAAAAACGGACGAAATTTTGGGGGTTGTAACAATAGGGGGAACATACTTATAATATACTATTCGACAACGTTGACGGAATTTCCAAAAATTGGTAGTGGGGGTAGACATTTTGTTTTTTTGCTTATAACTCGAGAAGAGGCGCTCGGATCGAAAAACGGACGAAATTTTGGGGGCGTACCAATAGGGGGGACATACTTTTAATATACTATCGAATGACGTTCACGGAATTTCCAAAAATCGGTGGTGGGGGTAGAAATTATTTTGGGGATGTAACAATAGGGGGAACATACTTATAATATACTATCCAACAACGTTGACGGAATTTCCAAAAATCGGTGGTGGGGGTAGACATTTTCGTTTTTTGCTTATAACTCGAGAAGGAGCGCTCGGATCGGAAAACAGACGAAATTTTGGGGGTTGTAACAATAGGGGGACATACTTTTAATATACTATCCGACAACGTTGACAGAATTTCCAAAAATTGGTGGTGGGGGTAGAAATTTTGGTTTTTTGCTTATATCTCGAGAAGGAGCTCTCGAATCGAAAAACGGATGAAATTTTGGGGGTGTATTCGAATAGGGGTGGAGGGGTGAGGCTATCACTTTTTTACATAGAACCATATGCTATATACGAAATTTTCATAACCTCAAAATTGTGCAAAATATTTTGCGCGCGCAGTGTCCTCGTAATTCAGCTATGAGTGTATATATGACTCGATAGCCTAGTGGTAAGGTGGCTGCTCAGTAATCTAAAGATCGTCAGTTCAAATCCAATCTCAGGCGATTTTTTTTTTCTTAAAAATTTGTTATATTAAATATTAATGTTTATCGGTAAAGTATATTAATACAGTATTCTACCTTACCACCGTGAACATTGAGGCCTTGCGCGTGCTATTAGATACAAATTCAGCTATGAGTATGCATATGTGTCGATAGTCGAGTGGTAAAGTTGCTGCTCAGTAAACTGAAGATCGTAGGTTCGAATCCACCCTGCAGCGTTTTTTTCGTGAAAACTTTTAAATATTCGCAATGGTACTAACCATAATGGAGTGTATAAAACTGATTGTGCTCTGTAAAACGATTCCAACATGGAAGAGAATAACGAATAAAAAAATATTTGAAGGATAATGGAGAGGTTGATAGACAGGTAGAACCTCACAGGATAGGAGCGAGGTGGGGCTCTTATCCTCCTTCAAATTCTGACCGCTAGATGGCTCTCGCAAACAGTTAGTCAAGGCTTCGGTTATATAAGCGTATTGCGGTCGTTAGAAGCTTTCATTCCATAACAATGGGTCAAAGCAGCTCGACCGTTGCTCCTGAGCAGCAACAACTGATACAAAACGATACCAAAAAGTCGCAGTGGAAAAAATGTTCGGGAAAATTTCTAAAAACACCTGTTCTTTGCCCGAGCAAAAGGGTTATAAAAAGTTCTAAATATTTACTAGTAGATAAGAACCGCTGTCCGAGTGATGCAGGCTGACAAGCAGCAGGCTGCCCGCTGCCCGCCGGCCGACTTCTTGCCGCTGCCAGCTGTCCGTTCGCTGCCGGCGGCCCGCTCCCCGCCCCCTCAGGACCCTCATTGCGGCTGGCCTAGAACGAGGCAAGACCTGACCATGATCCGGAATCAGTAGGCCGATTCTGGCTCAACCCGGTTTTCCCGTGCGGGTGAGTCAGAACCGATTCTGGATCAAAAAAGGTCTGGGTTATTTGGTCTCGTGCAATGACGGATGAGCCAGAAACCCTAGGTCGGTTCTGGCTCAAACAGGTTGCGACTTGATATGGGTTATTGACTCCCATGCAATTGCGGATGAGCCAGAAACCCTAGGCCGGTACTGGCTCAAACAGGTCGCGACCTGGTATATGGGTTAATGACCTTTACGCAATTGCGGGTGAGCCAGAAACCCTAGGCCGGTTCTGGCTTATCTATTTGTAATGTTTCGCACAATTCAAGATAAGAATAAGAATGTAGATGTATTAATTGGGATGAAATTTCTATGACTAATAAATATGCGTTTGATACTGTTGATCGATTGTTTCAAGATTTATGTCAAAATAGAAAACCATTTGGTGGTAAAGTAATAATTGTCTCTGGTAATTTTAGGCAAACATTACCAATTGTCCGTCATGGTAGTAGAGCTCAAATAGTAGTATCTTGTGTGAAAAGTTGTAAAATATGGCTACAATTTTCATTATTGGAAGCTACATAAAAATATTAGAATATCTAACGATGACATCTTTTTTAAGAAATGGTTTTGAAATGTAGGAGAAGGTCAATATTCTACCAAATTCTAAACAAATAATAACCTTTTAAAAATACCACCTAATTTTTTATCTAGTGGTAAATGGTGATTTAATTACTGAAATTTTTGGAATCTTATTTAATCTGTTTGACATTTCTATGAAAAATAGAGTAATTTTATGCCCGACAAATAATCATGTTCTTAAAATGAATAATGAAATATTAAATCGATTAAATGGTGACTCCAACGAATATTTAAGTATTGATACTATTGTAGATGATGAAAATGAATGTTTGCAAAACTGTATACCAATTGAATTTGTCAATTCACTAATTCCAAACGGCCTTCCGCCACATAAACTGATTTTGAAGATAGGTGCTATTATAAATTTGGAAGATGGTCTCTGTAATGGAACGAGATTAATTGTTAGATATTTAGGTGAATATGTAATTAAAGCAGACATAATTACTGGAAATAAAGCTGGTATTACAGTTTCAATACCACGAATAGATTTGAGCTCTTCAAAAGAAGAAATTCCATTTAATATGATCAGAAGGAAATGCCCTATAAGACTGGGATTTGCAATGACTATTAATAAATCACAGGGACAATCATTTCAAAATGTTGGAATTTATTTACCGTCGCCAGTATTTAGCAATGGGCAACTGTATGCTGTATTATCTAGAGTAACTTTAAAAAATAATTTAAAAATTCTTTTGATTGAAGAATCAGTATACACTGAACATAAAAAGGACAAAGCAGATTTTTTCAGAAAAAACGGAAATGAAATGGCAAATATTTATACTAAAAATATAGTCTACGAAGAAATATTTTATAACGTCTAACGTTTTATTTATATGTTTCAATTTTTAAAATAATAATAAAACATAATATCAAGTAGTACTATAAACAGCAGCAACTACACATGGAAACGCGTAAGTAGCGCATAAAAATTAGATATGCAAAATATCATTTTATTCTTATATTCAAAAAATAAGAATAAAACATATTCTTTACAAATTTATTACAAATGTGTATATAAATTGCAGCAGAGCCTAACCTAAGAGAAGTGCAAGTAGCGTATAAAATAATTGGTTATTATTAGTATATTTAATAAGGTACATTTAAAGATGAAAATGAAAATAAAAATCAGTAATGATAACGAATTTGAATAATAGCACTATAAAAAAAATCAGCTGATAAATCTGATGATTTGTCAGATGATTTTTCAGCTGATTTCTCATGTCAAAATGTCACCTGATATTCTGCCCGGATGCTGTCAAAGGCTTACGTAAATTAAAAATCAGCTTCTTCAGTATTGGAAATCGCCTGTCAGGATCTTTTACCCTCAGATGAGTTCAAAAATGCACGTTTGGAAGCATTATGCACAATTTTTCAAATTTTACAAATTTTGTACATGAGATATCAGCTGAGAAATCAACTGAAAAATCAGGTGATTTCTCGGTGAGATCTCAGGTAATTTTTCATCTGATTTGTCAGCTGATTTCTCAGCTGATATCTCATGTACAAAATTTTTAAAAATAGAGAAAATGTACAAAATGCTTCCAAACGTGCATTTTTCAACTCATCTGGGTAGTAAAACATCCTGATAGACAATTTCCAATACTGAAGAAGATGATCTTTAATTTACGTAAGCGTTTGGCAACATCCAGCCAGAATCTCAGGTGACATTTTGGCATGATAAATCAGCTGATAAATTATCTGACAAATCATCTGATTTATCAGCTGATTTTTTTTGGTAGGGAGAAAGTAAAATTGCAGCAATTACACGCAAAAGCGAGTAAGCAGCGCATATAATAATTGGTTATTACACAAATATTTAATGAAGTATATCAAAATAATATATTTAATAAGTGTATAATAGGTACATCTAAAGTATATTTATTGTTTAAAGAATTTCAAAAAATTTTAATGCGAGCAATATGATCTCTAAGTCTCAACTCTGTATAAACGCAGAGAGCAATTTTTTGAAATTAACAAACAATTATACTAAACATGATACTTAACCCATACTTTAACTCGTCATTTTAACTCTTTTGTTAAACCTTTTCTTAACACTTTTTAACCCTTTTTAAACCTTTTTACCCCCTTTTTTAACCATTTTCAAAACTCTTCTTTTAAACCCTTTTGAACCCTTCTTAACCTTTTTAACTCTTTATTTAACCCTTTTTAACCCTTTACTTAACCCTTATTTAACCCTTTACTTAACCCTTTACTTAACTATTTACTTAACCCTTTACTTAACCGTTTACTTAACCCTTTATATAAATGAACTACTGGGTAAAGATGGGCGGCCGGATGGACGGACGGACATTTTGGCTTTTTAATATATAGTAGAAGAGTAGATGTTACCATGTTCTGTAAGTAAAATGCAAACTTTTTTCTAATCAATATGCTACAAAAAAAGTTTAGTAATTTTGAGTAAAAAAAAATGACAAAATTTGATTTTTCACTGAAAATTATTAAAATATTGATCTAAAAATTTAGGGACATGTTTTCTTCACCAAAAACTGTAGATTCGCAAAGTATAAGCGATTATGTTAAAATTTTGAGCTGTTGACTTCGTGTGAAGTATCCCACAAATAAAATAAAAAAGGAATTAATACGCCCGATGATAAAATTTAAAAATATACATTAATCACACCGTATATCAAACAAAGATCATAGAGTAGAAATATTGTAACTGTCAAACTTTTTTTGTTGAAATATTAATCAAACAGAAACGTGCTTTTAAGTAATAAATTTAATATACGTAAATAAATCAGTATCAAAATTGTTTAAAATATCATTTTCAGTAATAATATTAGAATAAAATATTAATGAATTTATTTGATAACGTTTGTTCTCAAACGTTTTTTCTCAAACCTTTTTCTTCAGATATGGGCCATCTCATCTCAAATATCCTCTATTTCGTTAAAAAATGATGTCCCTTCTATTGATTGACATATTGCAAGTATTTAAGATACGAAAACGAGGAAGAAAAATGATAAAAGTATACAGTAAAAGCTAAAGTTCAAGCTCTGATTCGTTAAAAAAATATTGATTTTTGAGGAAATTATAAGCAATCAAAGATAGCGTAAGAAAATGGTTAAAAGTTTGCCTTCATTTTTCAAGCGATTAAATGAATTGTATTTTTAACCATTTTCTTACTCTATCTTTGATTGCGTATAATTTCCTGAAAAATCAATTTTTTTTAAAGAATGAGAGCTTATATTTTAGCTTTTACTGCCTACTTTTATAGTTTTTTTCCTCATTTTCATATCTTAAATACTTTCAATGTGACAGTCAATAGAAGAGGCATCATTTTTTAACGAAATAGAGGATATTTGAGATGAGATTGCCCATATCTCAAGAAAAAGGGTCTATGAGATGAAATTAGAAACACTGGGCTTCATTTTTAGGTTCCAGAAATTGACTCTCCAATGCCCGCGAAAATCCGTTTCTCGGAGGGTGTGCACTCTCCTTCTAAGTAATAACTTATAATTCTCACTTTGCAATTGTATTGCAATGAATTATACAAAATAAATGTAATAGACTATGGTACAAAATCTACTTTTGTAATACACAGTACTTTGTACATCATTTTTAACGATTTAAAAAACGTTTCACTTTATACTTGGCATTTACAATAAAAAAGACAAACAAATACATTTGTAACTCGAACATTCAACAAATCGAAATAAATACCAAAATAATAAATCTTGTATATAAAAAAATGTAATGAAATAACAATTAGCAGTTATGCTGCACAAGAGCACCGAGACCGAGAGTATATGGATGAGCACTTACTCCACCCCCCAAAAAAAACAAAGTAACAATAACAACATACACTTACATATTAACATATAACAATATTAGCATACATTTACATACAGTCTTTACTTGTGTTAAAAAAAACTACGTAAATGAATTTAAATATTGGCAGTTGTTTGCTCCACATTTACAAATGATCACTTTTCCAGGAAATCTACAATACTTAGTATACTTTAATAATCAATTAATTCTTACTTTTTTGTTTACACCATTGTCTCTGACACTCTTTATTTTTCATTTCAAGATAGTTATTGTAACCGTATTTATGATTGCTGCTAAGTCTGCGAACACGGTCCACTCCGCGACCGATAAAACCAAGTGCCCCGTACTCCGAAGACTGATCGAGCGGAAAATTTCATCCATCAATTATGGCGGCAGCTAATTCCTCGCTACTGCGTATTTGTCACCTCAATGCTCAATCGGTCGAGCTTCACTTTGCAGATATTATCCATATCATTCAGCAACATCGCTTTCACGTAAATGCTCTTGGCGAGACTTGGCTAAAGCCAAACAGGTCCTCGAAGTTTTTGGAAATTCCGGGGTACATATTTCATCGTGTTGATAGACTTAGTGCTCGCTCGGATGGTGTTGCTTTATACGTTGATGCCTCCATTGACTGCAAGATACTCAGTCAATCAGTGTAGTCACTCAATTACGACAAACAACTCGAATTCCTATTGTCGTTGCTTCAGCTGGACCCGTTTAAAATATTATTAGGTGTCGTGTATTGCCCTTGGAATAGCGGATTCTGGTCAGATATCGAGGATGCCCTGATCGATTGTATAGCAGCTTCAGACTATATTATTTTAGTGGTTGATTTTAACATCGACTGGGGCAAATTATATCACCGTCGTAAAATGCTGTGTAGGTCGCTCGACACATGCAACCTCATACCACTGCTATTCCAGCCTACTAACCACACTAAACATCTCGACTCCTCCACTCACACAACCATCGACTATATCTGCGTAAGCGATCCTTCAAAAGTTACGTCAACAAACCAGCTACACTGTCCGAGGATCTAAGCCCACGATATCATATTCGTCTCTTTTAAATTCCTGGTACATCCGTGCAGTACTCGGGAGATTTTCAGGAGATCTTTTCGACATTTTGACTCCATCCGTTTTCTTAGCGATTTGGAGAAGGTCGATTGGCATGCAATCGTAAACTTTAGTAACATCGACGATAAAGTCAACTTATTTACCAGCGCCATTCACGAGACTTACGATACGCATGCTCCCTATCGCGCAGTCAAGTATCGAAGAAAATCCTCCCCCTGGTTCACATCCGATTTAAAACAGCTGATCAATTCACGCAACAAGGTATGGAGTGTTTTTAGGAAATCTCGTCGGGAGGTTGACCACCTAGCCTATAAGACTCTTCGAAACGGGGTTAAAACAGCGACTCTTAACGCGATCAGCAGCTACTGCAGCCAAAAGTTCCGACACGCCAGGTTCACTAACGAAATGTGGAAATGTGTCGACGAACTCGGCCTCTCATCGGCGTCGAGGAAAGCATTCACCCAACCAACTGATGTGGATTCCCTCAACAGTTTCTTTACCGGCAGTGGCACCTCCACCCCTATATCTGACGCTCGCTCCACTGTACGCATTTCGCCCGACAACAGATTCTATTTTTCTAGTGCGAGTCCTCTTGATGTAATAGCGGCAGTAACATCAGCGCGCTCCAACGCTCGTGGACACGATGAGATCCCTCTTTCTTACATTAAAGAGTGTCTATCTGTCATCTTGCCTGTTCTCGTCCATATCTTCGAGTACTCACTGCAGTCGCGCACCTTTCCCGATGCTTGGAAACAAGCGATTGTTCGGCCGATTCCGAAGCGCTTTCCACCGCACGAAGCTAGTGATCTACGGCCCATTAGCATTCTCTGTGCTGTCTCTAAAATTCTCGAATCCATCGTTTTCAAACAAATCAACGAATACACCTCCAATAATAATCTTCTAGATCCGCTTCAATCTGGTTTCCGCAAACTCCACAGCATCCACACAGCACTCCTTAAAATAGTCGAGGGTTTTAGGGAAGTAATGATAAAGGCGAAATAGTCCTCGCTACAGCCATAGATCTGACCTAAGCCTTCGATCGACTGAATGCTAATCTATTAGTCGAAAAGCTGTCTGCCATTGGGTTCTCTGACCCAGCCTGCACTTGGATCCACTCGTTTCTATCAGGTCATTCGCAAATGGTAGTTGGCCCGTCGAGTGAAACATCTTCACCGCTCGCTAAGAGCTCTGGAGTACCACAAGGAAATTTAAATGGTTCACCTTCCTTTTCTTTGCTCGTCAATGACGTCGGCTCCGTACTTCAGCACTCCTGTCACCATCTTTACCCCGACGATTTGACTATTTACTATCACGTTAAAATCTCGGATATGCACAGGATTGTCGAAAAAGTTCAGGAGGACCTCAATAACCTACAGTCTTGGGCAAGCTCCAACGGTCTTCTTATTAGCACCAAAAAGACCCAGGCTATTTGGTTTGGGTCAGCTTATTACGTTAACCTACTCAGGGGTTAGCCCAACCCCGTCTTATCATCGGGGGCGCCCCTGTACAATGCACCGGCTCAGTGAAAATACTTGGAGTCGTTCTAGATAGCACGTTATCCTGGTCCCCTCACGCAGCGTTCACGACTAAAAAATGCTTCACAGCGCTATCTCGCTTTAGGAAATGTCAAGAGTCTATTCCGCAACCGATTAAGTTAATGTTAGTCAAGTCCTTAGTCTTTCCAAATCTCGACTACTGCGCAAGTCTCTTCCTCGATATGACGGACGAGCTCTGTCGCAAAATGCAGCGCTGCAAGGACGCTGCTCTTCGCCTCGCTCTGGGGCTTCGCAAGTTTGACCATATCTTTTCCTCGTATGCGGCGTGCAAAATTCTTGTTTTTACTGCACGTCGCGATTTCTTATACGTGTGCCTCGTAGCCTCTATCTTGCGCGTTTCCGAGCCTCGCTTAGCCGAAAAATTCTCTTTCCGACAAGTGGATCAACCCGGTTCGAAAAGGCGTTCCGCGCTCGACCTGAAAACTCGTTCCCTGCCCACTCCCTGCATCGATTACCTCCTGCGCTCGTTCACATTCGAAGGCGTGCGATTGTGGAATAAGCTACCGCCAGGGCTGCGCTCTCTGTACACGCATGTTCGCTTTAAAGAAGCCCTAGTGAAATACGAACTATCCATTATAGCTATATAACTACGTGTATACCGGCGTTCTCGGTAAAACATCTGCGTTTATTGTTCTATATCACTTTCATTCTTATTGTTTTTTTTTATGATACTCGCTATTGTTATTGTTATGATACTCGCTTAAATATTATCTATTGTACTTTGTCTTTACTTTACTGTTATAATTATTATTATATATTATAACCGCTACTCTTTCACCATTTGCGCGACTTGCAGAATATAGTGTTCTTTTTGAAAAATGTACTCTCACTGACATGTGTAATATATGCCGGACTATGTAGGACCTCAGGTCTTTAGTCCTTGATCAATAAATAAAATAAAAAAAATTTGTGGAGCGAGAGAGAGAAAAAGATAGGTTCACGCACGCGGAAATTTCGGGCGTGGAGAGAGAGAGAGAAAGAGAGAGAGAGTTGTGCGCGGCGTAGAGAGAGAGAGAGAGTGACGAGGGCGAAGACTTTCGCGCGAGAACGCGCTTGATTCGGGGAAACGCATCGCGCTGAGAGTTTATGCCGCGTACCAGTGTGACCAGGTTGTGGCGATAAATCGCCACTTTTACATGCGTAGTATTACGATATATATTGTTTACCTGGCTACACTGCCGCGTACCGCGGGCGCGTGTTGATGAGAATTTTGGTTCGGCCTTGCGCGCGGCGAGAGTGTAGATAGAGTGAGAGAGACAAGTTCGTGTGCGTGGCCATTCTTGAAATAGTGTTGCGGCGCACAGTGGGACTAAACACCTAATTTCCTGACTAAACCTCGTCTTCACGCGAAATGTGCATAAAAAAAATTTCTACAAAAAGTCTCTTCTGCAAAAGGTTCTCTTTGGAAAACCGTTTCCCTTGAGTCGATCCATAATGATTATCAATATGAAACCGTTGCAGTTTTAGCGCGTTGTCTCAAAAATTCGATTTGCCTGTTGAGTTGACATGAAATACACGATAATGCATGTGTCCCTCGTATATATAAATATATAAATTTGTATAACGTTAGTTTCCAGGACCCCATGTTACTGTATACCTATACGTGGCTAAAGAAATAATGTCTCTTATGGGGGCCGATGTCCTCAAAACTGACGTTAAACATATGTAGATTCATGGACTGTCCCCAAAACTAACAAATGTCCCCGAAACCAACGTTAAACATCTGGAATGTCCTGGAAACTAACATAAAACATAAATATACATTTATATTTACGATACATAAAAATATACATTTACATGCTTTTGCTTCCTGAAAGAGGAAGCTTTGTAAGGGTGAAAAAAATTTTTGAAACAAAAAATGTTCAAAAACATGTTTTAAGACAAGTCTTAAAACAAAACTTAAAACATGTTTTTGAACATTTTTTGTTTTGTAACGCGTGTCTAGCCGCGATTTTAATCTACCGCGCGAAGGTAGTAAGCGCGCGCGCGCAACTCCTGCGCAGCCGAATCGAGGCGCGCCGCGCGTAGCGAATCAGTCTCGCAACGCGTAAAATGCCCGTCATCCGTCGCGAAGCTGCTAACTGGTTCCCGCGAGAAAAGGGAGCCAGCTTCGTGTAGACTCTCGTGCTGTGCACATCGTCGGCGTACCATATCTCATATTTTAGTGTCCGCGCCGTCCTTTTTATTTTTATTACCGCGAGTGTAGAGTGGAGGCGCCGACCTGCAAGCGTGCGAGAGCAAGAGTGAGGGCAAGTCCGTGCCACTTGTGCCACGAGCGAGAGACGGCATCGAGCCAGACTGTCAACCCTTATAAGCGAGAGCGAGAGAGAGAGAGCGAGCGCGCAACTGCCGAGAGAGCGAGAGAGAGAGAGTCGAGTGCACCGGCTGCTCCTTAGATCGGTAAGTTATATTCTCATCTCGCGTATTCCATGTAAAAGGCTTGCACGGAAATCGCCCCGTGCAAGCTTTCTGTGCCGTGTACGTGCGAGTGTGTGTCAGCTCGCCGTACTTAACACTGCGCTCGAGCATAGCAGCTTCGCCGTGCGCCGTGTAGTTCGCGCGTTTGAATGTTAACGGTCGCGCGCGAACTAACTCTTTGTTCTAATCAGCACAGGCGTTGTGCTTGTTGAGATTAGTAATTGTAAATATATTGTGATATCTAGTTACTCGTCGCGTTGTTCATTACAACCTGTCCTTCTCCCGGATACCGCCGCCTCCGCGGGAAAACGACTCCGCCGGTCGTTTTCATATCTGAGCATAGCGGCCGCGCGCTTTACTCTTCGAGCGCGCGCTTTTCACTCAGCGATGCAATTAGTTGGAAAGCGAAGTTCGTGTGCGATCTTCGCGTTGTTTTCGGGATTCCAGGAGCAGATCCCCGGGCAAGTCATTTTAGTCTGATACCCGCGGCACCGTGTTCTAGGGCATCGCTGGCCTGTGGCTTGTTGGGATTTTCCCCCCACTAGCCATCCCGTTACAACTGGCGCCACAACGTTTTGGGGGTGGAGAAGGACCTGCGGCGCGTACGTGATTCGCGGCGAAGCTTGGCGCGAAGAAGCTCAGCAGCGTAGCTGAGCGTAAGCTGCACACAAAGGCTCTTCGTGCCGCAGCTCGTAGGCGCGTGTGTGCGTGTGCGTGACACAGCCGTGCTGTTGCGAGAGTGCGGTCGAGAGGTTAGGCGTGCGATAGCCAATAACCCTCGACCTAGTGTGCCGACGAGGAGAGATATTGATCGCGGAATTTTTGGCGCGTTGAGGAATTATTGTTAACAATTAAAGTTTTTTTTAATAACAATTAATTTTTTAACGACAAAATTTTTTTTTTAGCGATAATTAATTTTTTTAATTAATTTTTTTCTCGTCTCGAAAATTTTTTTTTTCTTCTCGTCCTCTTGTATTTCCGATACGAATTATTTTTTTTTGGACGAAAAATAAAATTTTTTTCTTTTATCGTGCAGTTAGAAGAAGATCGAGAGAAAGTCGGCAAGCACTCTCGGAACAAAAAGTTGACTGTGCGCCCGAGTAAAAACTCGAGCGCAAAAATCCCCTCGAACTTAAAAATTGTTTTTATTTTTTTTAGGTGAAAATTGTATTTATTTTTTTGTGTTTTTGGTGATATTGTCCGTTTTGACACATATATATATATTTTTTTTCACATATATTTATTTTAAAATTACAAGTGCGAGTAGTGGAGCGTAATTAATTACAAATCGTAATTACTTACAGAAATAGCTTTTATTTTTTTTTAGAGCCGCATACGGGAAATCCTCGTACATTATCGAGGTTAAGAGCAACCGCCGTAGCTCTTAGAAAGTAACCCGGGTTCGCGTTGAAAAAGCTAGCTCACGGGTTGAAAAGGCAAACTCTCTCTGCCATCAATCCGGATACTACTCGCGCTAGTAAAATAAGTTCGTGGGGAAGCGCACAGCCAATTGACACCATGGCCCGATCATCGCAGTTTGCGGAATCTGCGATACTCAATTGGGCGTATACACAGCCCGAAGAGGAAATTATCGAGGCCATGCAAGCCCTTGGTCTGCAGCAGTCAGATCTACAATCAGTGAATATGCTGACAGCGATCAAGTGGCTTATGGGCGATTACAGTGCCGCCGATTTCGTGCCAGAGCCGGAGCTGTCGGAGAAGCAAGCGTTTGCTAAACGCGAGCAGTCCCGAAGGGCGTTCATCGACTTAACGTTGATGAACAAGTCTGGGTCGACTATTGTGGATCCCAATACTGATCCAGACCAACCGCACCCGTTCATTACGCTCCTTGATGACCCGATAGTGATGCAAAAACTCTCGGAGTCTCGGAGGATGAACGCTCTACAACAAGCACATAATGCAGTGGTGGAGCCAGCGGATGAGGCAAACGGCCAGGAGGGTTCCGGGACAGAGATATTGAGCTCTGCAGCACCCACCGGGGCATCTCCAGCCGAAGCCGAGGGACAGCTCCAACAGCAACAGCTCCAACAGCAACAGCTTCAACAGCAACAACTGCAGCAGCAGCAAATGCAGCAACAGCAAATGCAGCAGCAGCAACTGCAACAGCAGCAAATGCAGCAGCAGCAAATGCAGCAGCAACAAATGCAACAGCAGCAGCAGATGGAGCAGCAGCGACGGCAGCAACAGCAACAACAGCAGGAGCAGCAGCGGCAGCAACAGCGAAAGCATCAAGAGCAGCAGCGACAGCAGGCGTTGCTAGAAGAGCAGCGCAGGCAACGACAATTCCGGCGGAGTCAAGAACAAGAGTCGTTGTCGGCACAAAATGGGCAGCACGCGTTCAGGCAGCAAACGCGAAGTCCACCGCAGCCACAGAGTTTTGAGTGGCCAAGTGCGGGGGAACAGCGTACCGCAGGGATTGCTGTGGGAGATAACGTAGTCTCAGAACAGCTGCTGTCGGTGATCCATAGACTCGTCAAAGAGGTGGAAGAGCTCAAAGAGAGTGTGCGAATACTCCAAGAAGCTCGACACCCCCCCTCAAGCACGCGCTTGGAGGGAGTCCAACTACCGAGTGCGGGCAGGGGACGAGGATCACCACATGTGAACTTTCAGGACACGTTCACATATGTGAATTTTGACAGCAGCAGCCCCAATACTGAATCGCCAAGGGACGCTAGGAGGAATAGCGGAAGAAATCCTACACAGCGTCAGGCGGGGGTGAGCGCTACACTGAACCAGTCTACGAGGCAGACGTACGTGCCTCAACAGACGAACCGTGATGTGGGCCAAATCGTAAGGAAATGGCACATCAAGTTCTCTGGGTCCTTGAAGGAGCAGAGCGTCGAGTTATTCCTCACGAGAGTAGAGGAATGTCGAGCTCTAGCAAATCTGACGTACGACGAAGTACTCTCGTCATTGTCAGAGCTCCTGAGTGGAGTAGCGACCACCTGGTATAGGAGTAACCGTCATACGTGGCGATCTTGGCAAGACTTCCAAGAGGCCATAATACACATGTATGGCGGTGACAGGGGCCATCAACAGCGAATCCTAGCGGAGATAAACGCGAGGACTCAAGGCAGAAACGAACTCACGAGAGATTACGTAGTGAATCTGCAAGCCTTGATTCTCAAGTTAGTTCCGGTGCCTAGCATGCCCCAACAATTGGACATGTTGCACCGGAACATGCGGCCAGAACTGCAAAAAATGGTGATGCGTAATCAAATTACGGATTACCGAGGGCTCCTGGATTTAGCCCGGGAGGCCGAATTAGCGCTCGCGGCAGATAAGGTGTATCACTCGCCACCACCGCCAGAGCGCACTTACTTGCCAGAGTTTGCCTACGTACCTACAGAGCCAACTACGGATCAGCGGAAAAAGCAGAATCCAGGAGTGGCGGCGATGGGGCAACAACAGCAGGAGCCTCGAGAAAGCCTCGAGGCTATGTTCCGTCGGGTGATGGCCGAGTGTTTGTCAAGCTTGACAAAGAAAGGCACCGACGGAAATAGTGGGCAAACGCCAAACCCACAGTCGTTCAAGAAGCTCAAGAAAAAGAATAATTGGGAGAACAGGCAGCGGGAAGGCGGGCAAAGTAATAATCAGCCTAGTGGGGGTAGTAGCTCGACCCACCAGGCTAGGCCGCCAAGTCCAAGGAGTAATGGACCTCCACAAAGGCCAGAGTACCGAAGGGGTTACGGCAACGAGCAAAGGGGAAGCGACCGCAACCCCAATGCTGCTGGAAACCAGCAGGGAAACGGCCAAGGGGGCAGGTAAACACGGCCACACGCCCGCCCCCAGCTCTCACATCAGCGACCGAGGGTAACTCGGTTCAATTGCCTGAAGGAGAGAGCGAAAAAGTGCCCGCGACTCAGCAGAACGAAGCTAACCAGGAAACATGCTCGCGATGGTGGCTTCAAGTAGGTGTAGCCGGCTACAGGCTACGGGCACTCTTCGATACTGGAGCTTCCTGGACTGGGATGAATTCCATCGGCTTACAGCTCGCTACAGCCTGTGGAAAAGAATTAATCCCGGCCAGCGGCCTAACGGCACGGGTAGCTAATGGGCAGAGCATAGCAGTGGTTGGCTATGTGTATCTACCCATGGTCGTGGCAGGCGTGTGCAAGGATGTGCGCGTCGCAATCATGCCAGACCTAGACACGGAGTGCTACTTGGGGGTGAACTTCATTAAGAAGTTTAGCGCCGTCTTAGATCCCACTGACAATACGCTGCATCTCAAAGATGATGATGCAAGCGTAAAGTTAGAAGTAGCCTCCATAACCGCCAATAATACCGTGTCCGTATCAGCTATAGGGTTGGAGGACCCAACAGAAGAGCAGCGCAAAGAAGCGGAAGCTTTAGTAGCTGAGCTGATGGGAAACGGCCTGGCACCATTAGGGTGTACTTCGTGGGTTGAGCATGCAGTAGACGTCGGCTCCACAAGACCCATAAAACAGAAGTACTACCCAGTATCTCGAAAACTCGAGGAAGAGATGCACAAGCAGGTGGAGGAAATGCTACTCGCGGGTATAATAGAACCTTCGACAAGCGGCTGGTCAAGCCCTGTGGTAATGGTACGCAAGTCCAACGGGAAGTTCCGTTTCTGTGTGGACTTCAGAAAAGTGAACGCAGCGTCAAGGCCAGACGCATATCCGTTACCATACATGGAGAGTATCTTACGCAAACTGCAGAAAGCGCGATACATATCCACGTTGGATTTAAGTAGTGCGTACCACCAAATACCACTAAATCCGGAGTCCAAAGAGACTACGGCCTTCACCGTGCCAGGCAAAGGGTTATTTCAATTTACAAGAATGCCCTATGGTCTTTCGTATGCCGGAGCGTCCTTTCAGAGGCTGATTGACAAAGTCATCGGCCCCGAACTCGAACCTTTTGCTTACTCGTATCTCGATGACATAATAGTAGTCACAGAAGCATTCGAGGAGCATAAAGAGGTTCTAAAAAGAGTTCTAGATAGGATAAAGGACGCGGGCCTCACAATAAATCGCGAGAAGAGTGTCTTCTGTCGCGATGAGGTCCAATATCTCGGGGTCATAGTAAATAGGGATGGTTTTAAACTAGACCCCGAGAAAATAAAGCCCATTATGGAATATCCGGTGCCGAAAAACCTCCGTCAGCTGAGACGCTTCCTAGGAATGGTCTCGTGGTATAGAAAGTTCTTATCAAACTTCACCACAATTGCTGAACCACTGACCGAACTAACGAAAAAGGATCGGAAATACGAGTGGTCAACGGCACAAGAAGAGGCCTTCCAAAAACTAAAAGCGCTAGTTGCTTCTGCACCGATTCTCCACAGACCGGTATCTAACGCACAGTTCGTGGTGCAAACTGATGCGAGCGATACAGGACTTGGAGCGGTGCTATACCAGATAATAGACGGCGACGAAAGAGTCCTAGAGTTCGCTAGTCGAACTCTGAGCGCGGCCGAGAAGAATTATAGCGTGACGGAACGAGAGTGTCTAGCAATTCTCTGGGCAATCAAAAAGTTCCGTCCGTATATAGAGGCCTATGACTTCAAGGTCATCACGGATCATAGCAGCTTGAAGTGGCTCCGTGATCTCCGAAACCCATCAGGCAGGTTAGCAAGATGGGCTTTGGAACTACAAAACCACAGTTTCACAGTCGAACACCGAACGGGCTCTTTGAACAATGTCCCAGATGCCCTTTCGCGGATGTTCGAGGAAGAGGAGCCAGCGGTCGCCGCGTTAGAGCTCGGACGCGATACAAATGACCAATGGTACCTCGAAATTGTGAAAGAGGTTCAACAGCGGCCGCGAGACTTCCCCACGTTCAAGCTGGCGGGGGGGAGACTGTACAAGTACGAACCTGATGAAGTCATAGACGAGTCTCTCGGCGACGATGATGCATGGAAGTTAGCAGTCCCTCACGAAAAGCGACGCGAAGTACTGAGAGAATGCCATGACTTTCCAACTGCTGGGCACTTGGGCCGCGAGAAAACGCTAGAAAGAGTAAAGCGGAAGTATTATTGGCCACACATGTCTCGTGATGTAGCCAGATACGTGAGCCAGTGCCAAATTTGCCAGCAGTGCAAAGTCGAACAGCGCGCTCCAACAGGATTCATGGGACGCCGAATTACAGAGCGTCCATGGCAAATCGTGGCCAACGACATTATGGGGCCCCACCCAAAAACCACGCACGGCCACGAATACATTCTCATATTCCAGGACTTGTTCACACGCTGGATTGAAGTAATTCCGATAAAAAGGGCAGATGGTAAATCGGTAATTAAGGGACTCAACGAGCGAGTATGTCTGCGATTCGGAGTCCCGGAGGTGTTTCTCTCAGACAATGGGACTGAATTTAAAAATGCACCATTAGAGGCATTCTTAAAGGAGAGAAACGTGCATCACACGTTTACACCTCCGTATCACCCTCAGGCCAATCCTGTCGAGCGTGTGAATCGAACGGTGAAGACAATGATTATGTCTTACGCAGAGGAAAATCACCGGTCCTGGGATGAGAAACTGAATGAGCTGGCGTTCGCGTACAATACTGCCGAACACAGCTCCACAAAGATAAGTCCTGCCATGCTCATTTACGGCCGACAACCTGACCCACCGGAGACACTAAGGCGGGAGGAAGACAGGTTAGCCGAAGAGCAACGGCAGCAAGAGGCGATAAACAATTGGGTGGTACGTATGGACAAGCTCCGCGAATTGCACGTTCGGGCGGCGGCCGACGCGCAAGCGGAGCAGGCGAGACAAGCCAAATATTATGACGCTCATCGTCGACATCCAGAATTCTGTCTAGGCGATCGTGTATGGAGAGAGAATAAGGTACTATCCTCAGCAGCTGAGGGGATTTCTGCCAAATTAGCCCCGAAGTACGCGGGGCCCTACACGATTGTGAATATTCTAGGCGAAAACACCTATGAGATCCAAGGTGAGGATGGTCGAACGATACGTTCCGTCCATGCGCAGCAACTCAAGAGATACGTCTCAGCAGAAGTAGCCCAGGCGCCACCAGCGAGGGACTCTTCAGCCGAACGTAACACGTCAGAGAGACGCAGAGTTAGCCGGGGAAATGTACAGCCCCGGGCGACGGCTAAGAGGCGCGGTCCACCTCGTAAGACCGCGCCATTAGTTAGGCCAGGAAAGCGTGCGAGCGATGGCCGGCCTATGCGTGTGGCCGGTCCAACAGAACCCAAGCGAGGCCCAGGGAGGCCAAAGGGTTCGAAGAAGAAGCCCGTACCTGCTGATGCCGGACTAATTAGTCTTCGTAGAACCCGAGCGTATAAAAAGCAATAATTGTGCCGTCCAACTTGTGTCGTACGTACTAACCTGTGTTCGTCTTAATTTTCCAGTCCTCAATCTCACTCCTCCCCGGGATCGATTTACCTGTTTCAGGACATGCAAGGCCTGACTCCCGAAATAGCGGAGACGGCGAAGAAGGTGATCGCTGGATTAATCCAGTGCAATCCTGACCCCGCCGTCATCGATTTTTTGGAGCAGGTCGTGGAGGGCATCGACGCTGTGACACTGGCACCCCAGCCAGTGGAAGAGCCCTCCACC
Source organism: Torymus aiolomorphi (assembly GCA_036365515.1). Lineage (NCBI taxonomy): Eukaryota > Metazoa > Arthropoda > Insecta > Hymenoptera > Torymidae > Torymus > Torymus aiolomorphi. The sequence continues at coordinate 249,969,853 of CM070874.1, forward strand.
GTCATGATCGAGGAGATAGAGGCGCCGAAGCCAAGAAAGAGACCTTCGGAGCCGGCCTGGGCAGAGGCCGGTCCCAGTCCGCTTCGGCGACCTCGTCCCCCGAAGGAGCAGCAGGAAAGCCGGAAAGAACGGCTTTCGCAAGAGGCGTCGGTCCGAGCCTCAGAGACGGCGCCGGAAGGAAACGCCGGCGCGGCTCGGGCCGACGAAGAAAGGAAAGAGAGTTCTCCGACCCAGGCCCCCAAGTGGGCACCGAGTGATGAAGTCGGTGCGGCCTGGGTCCCAGTGGAGAAGGCCCTCGAGAAAGCGCGGCGCCTCAGCAAATCCTCGCGCGCTGCGGAGGACGCTGCCCTGGCCGCACTGGAGGTCTTTCTCCAGTGCCACGGTAAGGCCGGCGAGCGGCAAGCCGGCAAATGGGTCGGAATGGCCCAAGGCCGGCGCGAAGAGCTCGCGGTCGCCGCAGAGGCCAGGGCCGCCAGGCTGCGCCGAACAGCCTTCCAAAAGGCGGAGGAGGCTCGCCTGGCTCGTGCGCAGGAGCGCATGGAAGAGGCCAGGCGAGCCAGGGAAAAGGCGGAGGAGACGGCGCGCCGGGTCAAGGAAGAGGCCCAGCGCCGTCTCCAAAAAGAAGAAGAGCGCCTTAGGAGGGCGCTCGAAGAAGAGCGAGCGGCCCGGGATGCGCTCGACAGTAACGCGATCCCCCGGTGCTTCATGTGTGGCGAGCTTGGGGTGAAAAAGTCAAAACATTGCCCCAAACCAAGCTCGTCACAAGGGGCGCCGATCGTATTCCCGGGCCAGTTGAAGAGGGGTGAGGCCATGAAGTTTTTTTTATATTTTTTTAATAAAAATTAAAAAGAAAAACCTGTGATTCCGATTCTTCAATATTCCTTTTCGAACCTCCTTCTCCTAATCATTACTATCATATTAGTAGGTACGACGACGGCCATGATTAGCAGAGCTGCTCAAGGTCCCCTAAGCAGCGTCTGGCGGGGGGGGGTGTAACGCGTGTCTAACCGCGATTTTAATCTACCGCACGAAGGTAGTGAGCGCGCGCGCGCAACTCCTGCGCAGCCGAATCGAGGCGCGCCGCGCGTAGCGAATCGGTCTCGCGACGCGTAAAATGCCCGTCATCCGTCGCGAAGCTGCTAACTGGTTCCCGCGAGAAAAGGGAGCCAGCTTCGTGTAGACTCTCGTGCTGTGCACATCGTCGGCGTACCATATCTCATATTTTAGTGTCCGCGCCGTCCTTTTTATTTTTATTACCGCGAGTGTAGAGTGGAGGCGCCGACCTGCAAGCGTGCGAGAGAGCAAGAGTGAGGGCAAGTCCGTGCCACTTGTGCCACGAGCGAGAGACGGCAGCGAGCCAGACTGTCAACCCTTATAAGCGAGAGCGAGAGAGAGAGAGAGCGAGCGCGCAACTGCCGAGAGAGCGAGAGAGAGAGAGTCGAGTGCACCGGCTGCTCCTTAGATCGGTAAGTTATATTCTCATCTCGCGTATTCCATGTAAAAGGCTTGCACGGAAATCGCCCCGTGCAAGCTTTCTGTGCCGTGTACGTGCGAGTGTGTGTTAGCTCGCCGTACTTAACACTGCGCTCGAGCATAGCAGTTTCGCCGTGCGCCGTGTAGTTCGCGCGTTTGAATGTTAACGGTCGCGCGCGAACTAACTCTTTGTTCTAATCAGCACAGGCGTTGTGCTTGTAGAGATTAGTAATTGTAAATATATTGTGATATCTAGTTACTCGTCGCGTTGTTCATTACAACCTGTCCTTCTCCCGGATACCGCCGCTTCCGCGGGAAAACGACTCCGCCGGTCGTTTTCATATCTGAGCATAGCGGCCGCGCGCTTTACTCTTCGAGCGCGCGCTTTTCACTCAGCGATCCAATTAGTTGGAAAGCGAAGTTCGTGTGCGATCTTCGCGTTGTTTTCGGGATTCCAGGAGCAGATCCCCGGGCAAGTCATTTTAGTCTGATACCCGCGGCACCGTGTTCTAGGGCATCGCTGGCCTGTGGCTTGTTGGGATTTTCCCCCCACTAGCCATCCCGTTACAGTTTCAAAAATTTTTTTCACCGTTACAAAGCTTCCTCTTTGAGGAAGCAAAAGCATGTAAATGTATATTTTTATGTATCGTAAATATAAATATATATTTATATATACGAGGGACACATGCATGATCGTGTATTTCATGTCAATCCAACAGGCAAATCGAATTTTCGAGACAACGTGCTAAAATTGCAACGGTTTCATGTTGATAATCATTATGGATCGATTCGAGGGAAACGGTTTTCGAAAGAGCGATGCAAAAGGGATCCAAAGCTTTTTGCAGAAATTTTTTTCATGCACATTTCGCGTGTAGGCGAGGTTTAGTCAGGAAATTAGGAGTTTGGTCCCACTATGCGGTGGTTTTCGGCTTGCGAGCGAATTCCCGTGCAGCCTCGTGCGCGGTGAGAGTGTGGAGAGAGTGAAAGAGAAGGCTATGTGCGCGGCGATTCCTCGAATCGCATCGCAGAGAGAGTCTGCTTCCGCGCTAGAGTCCACGGAGGATATAGGGCACGGCGAAGCGGAGAGAAAAGAGAGAAACAGAGGTGTGTGAGTGAGGATCGCGTAGTGGTTTTCGGGACGGTTTTGAATCGCACGCGAGAGGCAGTACAAGGAAGCCTTCAAAAATTTAATTTTAGAAAGCCTTTATCAACAGATTAATAACTTGCATTTGTGTAGAATTAAATCAAAATAAGTATAATGATTCTATAAATTACTTTTATTTTTATATGTTTGCCAAACATTTATTGTTTATAAACTAACAAATGCATCAATATCAATTAGTATTTATATATTAATTTAATATTAAATTAATATTAAATAATATTAGTTAATTAGTACTATTCAATTTTAATTTAATTTATATTCAAACTATAATTGGAATATTCATCAGGAAATAAAAAATATTTCTTGCTGTTGTGTATCATATTGCTAATAGCACAATGTATAAAATAATCAAAGATGTTTGTATAACAATTCATGATGTACTTATGCCAATATTCTTTCCACCATTAACTGAGGCAAAATGGTTGGAAATATCTTCTGGCTTTACTAAAATTTGGAATATGCCAAACTGTTTGGAAGCACTTGATGGGAGGCATTTTCGTATAAAGAAACCTCCTCACTCTGGATCTATATTTTTTAATTATAGAAACTATTTCAGTGCTATATTGCTAGCAACGTGTGATGCATTTAGAAGGTTCACATGGTATAATTTTAGAGATTTTGGTAAGCTACATTACTTTCAATACGTTTATACAATTTTAAATACATGTTTTTTAATGCGTAGTATCTTTATGGAACACAAATTTATTGCATTTTAGGTTGAATAAATGATGCTAGTATCTTTAACAAGAGTGATCTATATGAAAAAATGACAAATGGAAGTTTGCAAATTCCAGCACCAACTCTATTAACAGGCAGTAGCATACGAATGCCATTTTTTTTATTGGTGATAACATCTTTGCTTTACAAAAACATTTTATGAAATATTTGTAGAATCCAGTGATGGGTAAATACGTGAATCTGACTCAATTATACATATGTGTATTATACGCGAATTATACGTGTATAATATACGTATAATTGAAAAATAATAATGGCGGCTGTCAGCGCGCGAAACGCATGTAAATTCAAATAAATAAGACCAACTCCAACTTCAATTTGACCGCACTCGGCTTGTTGTCTAATTTTGTTGTCTCGTCTACTGCGTACTGCCTATTGGAGAGACTGGAGTCAGTTAAAAACGGTTAAATTCAAAATGGAGGAGGATGCGGGAGTGCGGATGCAGCGGGGCGCAGAACGGAGCAGAGTGAGGAGCAGCGCGGAACGGCTCTTAACCAATTTGTCAACTGATTAATATTTGTCAAAAAGCCTATTGTTTTTTTAAATGAAGATTTAATTTTACTTTACATACTAACAGTGGGAGCCCTAAGCCCATCAGGTAGGCTTCACTAAACAACTCAAGCCTACTTTTATACTACTACCATTAGGACTTCTTACGTCCACGTTGTTGTTTCTGGGTGACGTTAAAAGTAAGATTTAGGATAAAAGCAGATTTTTCATGTAAAAACTTACTTTGACCATTAAATAACCTTCAAAATTGACCTCTATCCTTAAAAGTTAAAAAATGAACGGGTTTTGAGCGGATTTTTAGTATTTTACCTTGATTTGACCTTCTAAAGGTCATTTGAAGAAGATGGAAAGTATAATTTTGGATGTAAAGTTTCCTGCTCTTTAAGAATTCGGTATAGGGGTTCCCGTGAAAAAAATCACTTTGACCTTCAAATAACCTTGAAAACTAAGATGAAGGTCAAGATGCTTAAGGTCGTTGGCTCACAAGCTCACTGAAACATTTACTTGCTCACAATCCCCAAAAGCTTAAAGTGTATACGAGTGAACGTATACGCGAATTTATATTATCAGAGTTTGTCAGCGAGAAGAAATAAATGGAAATTAAGAGTTTTTGTTCCAACCGTTCCCAAAGGCAAGGTTAATACAAGAATATGATGTAAGCGTGAAATGTATAATTGAGCACGTAACCAAGTGGTGTAGCAAATAATACGAGAGCTTCTCGTATTATGGGCAAAAGCAAATGTGATAGAAATTGAGCAATAAGCAGAGCAAAGAATAAGTAAATGTGTAATGTAGTGCAAAGTATGAGGCAATAATATGTAAGGCCGAGTGCAAAGCACGTGCCTTTACTTATATACTCGGGGTGATGTTTTTCATTGCGGGTATCGCGTTGGCGCTTGCCATCTAGCGGACACTTGCGGTACTACAATCCCGAATATACCACCCGCCTTCGTCCATGCAAGAGACGAACAGAAACAGTTAAGCATTAAACAGATCTGAGAGCTAAGATTAAGCAGCTGCAATTGGAGACTTTGAGGTGTTAAGTTTGGCAATAGGCCCGCTAATAATCCATCCGAATACTGTGCGTTGTGCCATTGGAGTTTCGGAAGGTCCTTTGACCATTCCGTCGAGCAAGATCTCTGAGAAGATGTCAGCACCAAGTAAAATATCAATTTCAGCAGGTGTTTCCCTGAAATCGTCCACTAATTCTAATTCCTTCAAATGGGTCAAGGCATTCTTTAGTTTATGACAGCTTTGCGAGTATTTAGTAATAAAAGAAAGTACTAATGCGTTTAACTGCAAATGTGTTGTAGTGTTGAAAGCGGGTGTAAGTTGTAAACTTGTGTAGCCCTTAGCCGGGATATGAGAATAGCCTCCAATACCACTTAACAGCACTGTCGTGACAAAGTATGGCTGTTGAAGTTTCTTTAATAACACCTCGGATACAAAGGAACTTTGGGATCCCGGATCTATCATAGCCCGAGCAGTATGCATTCTGCCATCAGCACCGCGGTGTTTCACCAACGCGGTAGCCAGAAGAACAGGTTCTGTACTGGAGCTTTGTTTTGGCAGTAAAAGAAGAACCAGTGAAAGCGACGTGATTATGAATTGGTTCAATCCCTGCTAAAAATAATCTTATGCTTTATCCCGAGATTAGTCACGTATCAAATCACATGCCTAGTCATATATCTATCAGCATGATAAAATAGAGCTGATTAATCACCTTCCCGTCACTTGATTAAGTATGTGATTCATAACCGGTTTAGAATGGGTTCACGCACATGATTAAGCAAGTAATTTTGCATATGCTTTATTACATGATTACGGAAAAATTTTGTGTCTCAATTACTCAGTATGTGATTCAGCATATTATTAAGCACATGAAATAGTACGTATTTAGACAAATCATTATGCACGTGATTTCATACATGATTATGTATGTGACTTAGCAAAAAAATATGTTCTACTTCATTGCTCGTCACGTCGTTAGGCATATGATTTAGTCTGTGTTTCAATATGTGTTCTGGCACATCATTAAGCATGTGATTATAATAATATGATTTGATAGATGATTTCGGAAAAATTTTACGTTTGCATTAATCGTTACATGATTCAGCATATTATTAAGCATGTAAAATAGTTCGTATTTAGACAAATGATTATGCACGTGATTTCACACATGATTATGTATGTGACTTAGCAAAAAAAATGTTCTACTTCATTTCTAAATAACATGCTGAATCACGTTCTTCAATGATTCAGACACAAAATTTTTCCGTAATCATGTTCAAAATCATATGCTTAACGACATGATGAGCAATGAAGTATAACATTTTTTTTGGTAAGTCACGTAAAAAATCACGTGTGAAATCATATGCATAATCATGTGTCTAAATACGTTCTATCACACATGCTAAATAATATACTGAATCACGGAATGTATAATGCAGACCCACCATTTTTCTGTAATCATGTACAAAATCATATGCAAAATCACTTGCTTATTATCTGTCTGTATACATACTAAAACATAGGCTAAATTATAAGTCTAACGACGTGACGAGCAATAAAGTATAATTTTTTTTTAGTAAGTCACATACGAAGTCATAAGTGAAATCACGTGCGCAATCATCTGTCTTAATACATTCTATTTCACGTGCTAAATAATATGCTGAATCCTGTAACGAATAATACAGAACTAACATTTTTTTCCGTAATCATGTAATCAAGTACATACATAATCAAGTGACGGGAAGGTGATTAATCAGCCCTATTTTATCATGCTGATATATATATGATTAGGCATGTGATTTGATACGTGACTAATCTCGGGATAAAGCATAAGATTATTTTTAGCAGGGATGGAAGACTCATGAGCACTTGTATTTGTATCTTCGTGAAGAAGCGTATGGTGCTGGTTGTTGCACACGTTACATCTCTTTTCGGACCGACAGCTACTGACCGGGTGAAATCCTAAACAATTTGAGCATAGTTTCTTTTTGTTCACAAAGTCTTTTCGCTCACTCACGGTTTTGTCTTTAAAGGCGCCGCAACGCATAATGAAGGCACACTTGGCGGTAAACGTAGCGTGAGAGCTAATTGGTCTGTTTGCTGGAGTTTGAGATTTATTTAAGTTAGGTACGGAGGTGGTTTTTAAAAAATCAATACGTTCAGTAATGAACAGACTAAGCTGGGCAAAAGTGGGAGGATCGGCGCTCTTACTGACTTGCTTTTCCCACTCGTATAAGGTTTTGAAACCAAGCTTATGAGTAATGATAGGCACGAGTAGATCATCCCATTGGTTGGCTGGCCTTTTGAATTGCTCTAATGCAGAGATTGCGTTGGGAGTTGTGCTAAGAAGGGATTGTAATTAAGATGGTGACTCGGAGCGTATGGCAGGCATTTCAAGTAACGTTTTAGTATAGATGGCAATAAGTCGACGTTTGTTTGTATAGTGGTCTTCCAGCTTTTTCCAGGCAATAGGGAAGTTGAGGTCGGTAATTTGAATTGCTTTGAGCATTTCAGCTGCTTCTCCTTGAACGTGTGTTTTCAATTGTTGTAATTTCTCTGAATTAGAAAGTCGTTCATCTTGGATAATAGTAGCTTTGAAAAGATCTTTAAAATCTAGCCAGTCGGTGAATTTACCGGAAAATGTAGAAACTTGAGTATTCGGTAATTTTCTTGTGGAGGCTTGTTTGCTGCACAACAGGTACATTAGCTTGTTGTGGGAATTTTTTGAGATATTGGGCTATAAAGACAGCTGAGTTGATATAGCCGTCTTCTATTAAACCATAGCAATCATTGACAAAATAATCACTCTGGCTCGTGCTTTCAAATTTATGAGATAGGATAATAGTGTGATTTTCTTGGAATTCTTTCCAGTTTTTCTCTAATATCTGTAGCTTAGCATCGAGAAGCTCACGAGTGATATTGTCCTTGCCGATTTTCTTGATATTGTCATTTGAATTGCAGATTCGCTTGAACAATTCGTACTGACACTCGATGATCTGCATAAGTGAAAAGATGACATTTTTTAGCGAATATTATGGGAGATCCTTGAGTGTTATGAGAATTTATGTGGTGTCTCCGCCTGCCGTGCAGAGTGGCAAAGGCAACGAGATCAATCACACGATAGATTTCGTTAGGAAGTCGTAAATCTCCAACGAACTACTTGCCACAGGTTGTAAGTCTCTGGCAATTGAAGAAAACACTCAAAGAAACTTAGTTTTTTCCAATTATTTCTCTTGTTTAACAACCCTATCCGGCTCGAAGGGCCAAAAATGTATACGAGTGAACGTATACGCGAATTTATATTATCAGGGTTTGTCAGCGAGAAGAAAAAAAATGGAAATTAAGAGTTTTTGTACCAACCGTTTTCAAAGGTAAGGTTGATACAAGAATATGATGTAAGCATGAAATGTATAATTGAGCACGTAACCAAGTGGTGCAGCAAATAATGCAAGAGCTTCTCGTATTATGGACAAAAGCAAATGTGATAGTAATTGAACAATGAGCAGAGCAAAGAATAAGTAAATGTGTAATGTAGTGCAAAGTATGAGGCAATAATATTTAAAGCTGAGTGCAAGTCGCGTGCCTTTACTTATACACTCGCGTTTGTGATGTTTTTCATTGCGGGTATCGCGTTGGTGCTTGCCATCTAGCGGACACTTGCGATACTACAATCCCGAACATAAAGAAAACGGGCATTGGGCGAATTTTCAGTATTTAACCTTAATTTGACCTTCTGAAGATCATTCTGAAAAATTGAAAAATATCATTTCGGACGTAAAATTTTCCGCTCTTTCACAATCCGGTCTCAAAAAAGGGTTCCCATTTAAAAAAATCACTTTGATCTTCAAATAACCTTGAAAACTGAGTTGAAGATCAAATCTAACAGAACAGAAATTTGTCCCTCTTTGTCGCGAACAACTTTTGTAGAATAATTTTTTTTTTACCTATTATTTTGGAATATATTTGAGTAGATTACTTAAAATGGCCAACCGTGTATATAAATATACAAAATTTTGACAATGCTTACTTCACATGTTATAATTTGAGAAACAATTGAAAAAAAAATCAATAAAACCCATGAACCTTTTTCATTTTTTATCCGATTTTAATTTGCAAGGTCTCATTTTATTCCTTGTTCAATTTCAGGGGGAGGTAGCGAAATAAAAATTGGAAAATTTTCAAAACCTTCAAAGTTATAAGCAATTGTTAGTAATTATGTGACTGAATTTTATCTTTTTTTCTTCTTTAACAACCCTTATGGAAAAAAAGAAATGTATAAAACCGTATGCAACCGTACAAAACTGTATGAAAACGTATAAAACCGGATCTAAACATTGGTTTTTGGACAACTTTATACGTTTTAATACGTTTTGATATGTTTTAATACGGTTTCATACGGTTTCTAACATTTTAATACGGTTTTCTACGATTTGCAACGATTTTATACAATTTCATACGGTTTTTTACGTTTTACAGAATTAATAAAACGTAAAAAACGCAAAAACGTAATTAAGTTTTTATAAACATAAAAACATAATTTATTTATTTACTTTTTCTATTTATTTTGTTTTATTTTGTAAGAAAATGTATTAAACTGTATGTTGAGTTTATTTCATATTTGATTCGTTTTCCCCTTAGTTTTTCTAGCTTGTGTGAGCACCTCGCGCACTCCCGTTTTGATTGAGCATCCCCCCCTCTCTCTCGAAGAGGAGGGAGAGGGGAGGGCGGCTGCCGGCGTCGCCAGCGGCGCTGGGCGCGCCATTCGCGTACCGGACTCTGCCCGGGCACGACGTGCCTGACTGCAGCAAGACGTCCACGTGACCATCAAGCGCCTTCACCCACATTCCTCTCATCGGAGCAGCGATTTTGTATTGTATTCGTTGGGTCTACCCCCTGTATCAAACCGAGTGAGTACGTACACTGAGAGCCTGTAAAATTATATTCGATCGCAATAAAGTTAAGTTACGCGTCAAGTTTAAGAGTTTCTTTCCCGTCCAACTCCATACAAAATTTCCTAACATTGGTCCTTCGAGCCGGATGCGACGGGCAAGGAGCTCTCAAACTTGACTTGGACGCACTTCGATGCAACCTCCTGCATCGGGATATACATTCGTTGACCACGTGCCACGCCGATCGCGTTCCCGCGCTCAACGCCAGTTTGTGCGCGCTCATCTTTCCGACCACCCGCGAGCGGCGCTGATTACGCATCACCATGCGGTCGCCTTATCGAGCCTTCTGCTGCTTCTCTGATCTCTCCATCTCTCTCTTATGCTCGCGCGCACTGCCCCGCGACGCTGTAACCCTCGCGTGTGGTCGCGCCTGCCTTTCAGTTCGCACTCTCCTTGCGCAATCTCCATTTGTGCCGCCCACGCACGGCGGGCGGCATCGTCGCGCGTCCGCGTCCCCACGTGTCCCTCTCTCACTGCCTCGCGCGCTCGCGCGTGCTCGTGCTTTTCTCTGGCTCTATCTCGCGTACGCGCGAGCTCGTCTTCCATTCCGCGCTTCCTTCGGCGGTCTGTCTCCCCACCTCAGCCTCGCTCGCGCGTGTCACCTCGCCGTGCTGCCTTCTTTACTCTCTCGCGCTCTCGCGCCACGCATCGCGGCTCTCTCTCTCTCTCTCTCTCTCTCTCTCTCTCTCTCTCTCTCTCTCTCTCGACGGGTAAGTGTCAACATCTTTGAATTTTGCTCCCGACTTTTTCGTGCATTTCTGAAATATTCTTTCACTCCTTGGAGTGCTTTGTTGACAGAAAAGTGGCTCCACCGGCTCTCAAGCTCCTCGCCTAAGGGCCCATGTTTTACACGGTGTCCTATGAGCCAGGAGTTACTTTTCTATTGAAGACACTTGCCCTAACCTCCAAGGCTGGCAATCATAGCTACCATCAACGAGCAAATCCCGGCTTTCACCATCGGTGAGTGTTAACTCCATCACCAGCACCAACACCACGTATCAGCATTTGCTGGCCACCACTCCTCCACTGCACTGCACCACACTGCAAGTCGGCGCACGGTTCCTACTGCGGCAGCTGTCTAATCATCCCAACGGCGAATTTTGAATTCAGCGGGCCAACCGACAGCAGACGGAAAGCTGTCAACAATCACAGAGGCGATCGTGTGTTATTGTAGTGGAACATGGAGAAGAGGTGTGCTGTATGCGGTGAGTCATCGATGAGAGTGCTGGGATTATGCCCGATATGTGGCCAGCCGTGTCATGCCAAATGCTCCGGCAAGAAAAAGAGTGCCCCGTGTGACCTATGCCGCATTGCGGAGCAGAGACCAACGTCAGCAGAGGCGTCATCCTTCATCAAGCCGAAGAGTGCGCAGGTGAGCAAGCGTGCATCGTTGTCGCAACGACGCACGCCCAATACATCTAATATTGCCGCCTCCCACCATCATACGCCTCTCGGCTCATCGACACCGGCTGCCAAGCTCTCCGCGCGTAATAGTAGCGCGCATGGGTCGTGCGCGCTACTCGCTACCAGTGTGGCTAAGTCTGCCGGGCAGGTAGCTGGAGCGCAGGGGCCAGGAGCGCCAGAGAGAGGTGCCGAGCGGGCCAACTGCCCACAGGCGCAGTCTGCTCTGAGTGAGAGTACCGGACGGGTCACCGACACTCAGGCGCCAAAAGACGCATCACAAATCTGCGAAGTTACGGGAGATATTTCATCGGCAGTGGCGAGCTCAAGTATTGCGCAATCTTCCGCCACCAACCAGGTACTACCCCCGCTGCTGGGGGATGTAAACCTGGTTGGTGTGACAAATGTTTTAATTCCTGTAAGCACGCTGGAGCTCTTTTTTCAGCGTTTCGACATGCTCGAGAGGCAGTTGGACGAACTCAAGCTCCTTGGCAGCCGGAGCCCCGCGTCGTGCAGCGCCGACACCACTCACTGCGATGAGGGTCAAATCAACAATGCGGAGCTGCCCACGCGGGTCTCTGTTGTCGAGGAGCAGGTGAGCAACCAAAATTGCTTACTTGAGTCCCTTGATTCCAAGTGCCAGCTGCTTCTCGAGGCCAACTCTTCACTAAAAGATAAATTAGACAAAGCGTTTAGCAGCTTCGAAAAGCTCCAGCGTGCTCACATGGAGCCAGCGAATTTAAATAGCTTAATTTTTAATAGTCGTGAAGTAGGTGACATTGGCAGCTCTACTTCCGCTGCCAGCACAAATTCAGTGCTATTATGCCCGTCCTCTCAGCCGGGCCCTGGGGCCTCTTCCGCGTGTTCTGGGATTGATGGTTCTGAGTCCTCCGAGGTGGTACTTAATGGTATTTTAAAGAAGGATTTTGTATATACGGAGGTATTAACCAACCAAATCGCCTTCGCGGTACTCGGAACCATTTATCCCCCATTAAACAGCGATAATATTCTTGGGACGCGTGTCTTGGTGGTCCGGAACCCGTCTGAGAGAAATGGAGGTGAGGCGGCGGGAGGCTTGGGGTCGCGAGCAGGCGCATTGCCCTCCTGCATAGTAAGACTCAGCAGCCCGAGCCTGGTCAGGGATGTGATGCGAGCTAAGCGCTCGCTCGCCAATTCTTACTTTACCACAAGTAACATCGATCCCGAAATGCTTGGCCCGGTTTTAGCTGCTTGTGTGCCACACCATAAAATATTCATAAATGAGATGTTGCCCCATGATAAGTTCCAGGAATTTAAGAGCCTGAGGTCCATCGCCCAGGGGCTGGGCTTTAAATATGTGTGGCACTCGGGTGGTAGATTCCTGGCTAGGCATAAGGGGGGCGAGCGTGCGCATATCTTCGCCACAGCATCCGACCTACAAGTCATTCAAACGACGTGCCAGTCTGCTAAAAAAAACATCTGCCCAAAAGCAACCCGTCAAATGCTGCAGCCACTAACAACGACATAGTTGTTGCGAGGCAGGGAGCAGAAGAGGTTGTTGGGTCGGCGCCTACATCATGACTGGGATCGACTGCTTGCAAGGGGACGGGGGGTGGATGTCCTCTCAAGGCTGGGTTTCTTAATATTAACTCAATCAGACCTCGTATAAATAAGCTCCGTCTGTACCTGGTTGAAGATCCCTCCTACCACCTCTTTGGCATAGCTGAATCTTGGCTTGGACCTGACGTTGATGACAGTCTCATTCAGATTGATGGCTACTCAGTGCTTAGGCAGGATCGTAATATAAATGGGGGCGGAGTTGCTCTGTATGCACGAAACGACTTCACCATCACGAAACTGGCGTCATCTATGACTCAGGGACTGGGAAAACCCTCAATCCCTGAGTACTTATTCTGTCATGTGCAGCAGGGTTCCTTTCCTCCCATTTTGGTCGGTGTCATTTATAGACCTCCACACATTGCCATGCAAAAGGACACCGACCTTTTCGATGTTTGGCGCGACCTGAGTAGTGAGTATAGTCACAAGTTTATCATGGGGGATCTGAATGGTGACTTGTCATCGGCGTCCGATGCTGATGCATATTCCATCAGAAACCTTGCCACAGAGTTATCATTACATATTGTGCAGCATGGCCCAACACATCACACGCCCACGTCTCACAAGTGGATTGACTTAATCCTCACGGACGAAAACGACGAGGTGCTTGACTATGCGAATGAACACCTGCCCAGTTTCGGTAAGCATGCTATCATTGATGTTAACATCAACTATTTTGTGCCAGCGCGAGTAAGGAAGTCTTTCTCCTACAGAGATTATAAAAACGTATGCCCTTCATCTCTCAATGAATTGCTTGCGCGCTGCGATTGGGTAGGCATGAATTCGATTGAATCCGATTTGGAGGGAGCACTAGATTCCTTAAACGCAAACCTTAACTCTGTCATAAACGATTTAGCGCCTTTAAAAACTGTGAAACCCAGTCGAAATAATGCTCCTTGGATTGGTCCTGAGCTGAGGGAACTAATCAACAAACGTAATGCGGCCCATAGGCGTTACAAACGCACTGGGCGAGCGGCGGTGTTCGATGAGTTTCTTCGGCTCAGCAATGAGGTCGACTCACGCTTTGCTCAAGAGCGTAACTCCTTCCTTCACAAACATCTCTCAGACGCTCTTGATGCTAACAAGGATATATGGAAGGAAATGCGTAAACTCGGCCTTATTCCAAAGCGAAAAGAGGAGGACCTTTGCGGCTTCACGCCGGGAGAGTTAAACGCTCACTTCGCTGGAATCTCCGTATCCCCCCTTGAAAACATAGAAGAAGCTATGGACACTATTTTACTAACAAGTGAGGAGGGCTTTTCCTTTAAACAGGTTACACTGAGTGATGTAATTCTTGCAATTTCTCACTTCTCCTCACAGGCAAAAGGGGTGGACGGAATTCCTCGGGAGGTGGTCGTGAAGGCTCTCCCTGTCATTGGTGACTACTTGGTCAGAATTTTCAACTCCTCCTTCGCTCAGGGAATTTTTCCGGGCTCCTGGAAGCAGGCACAGGTAATTGCACTCAAGAAAATTGCATCGCCGTCTACAGTCTCGGACTTTCGTCCTATAGCACTACTCTGCTTTCTTTCTAAGGTGCTTGAAAAAATTGCCCACAACCAAATCACGGAGTATCTTAATAGCAATAACTTACTTGACCCCCTCCAGGCCGGATTTCGCAAGCACCACAGCACGCAGACGGCACTTCTCAAGCTAACCGACGATATACGTATAGGCATCGACAACAGACAACTGACGTTACTGCTACTGTTCGGCTTCAGCAAAGCCTTCGACACCATCTCACCAACAGCGCTTCTGCGTAAGCTCTGTCGGCTGGGGTTCTCCAGGGCAGCTCTCCTGTGGATTCAATCATATCTGAAAGGACGTACCCAGATAGTCACCTCAAATAGCAAAGGTAACTCTGACTGGTTAGAAACCAATTTGGGAGTTCCACAGGGATCTGTCCTGGGTCCACTGCTTTTTTGTCTCTACGTTAACGACTTACGTGACGTACTTGACGGTAATACTATCAGACATATATTTTACGCAGATGACCTTCAAATCTACTTACACACGACAAAAGACGAAATTCTGGAGGGTATTGATCGGCTGTCCCATGCGGCGCAAATGGTGGCTGAATGGGCGGCGAACTCGGGCCTGCACCTCAATGCTGGTAAGACCAAAGCCATTGTATTCGGCTCCAGGGTAGGAGTTAATCATATAAACTCATTAGATCTGCCAGGTATTGGTGTGCGGCCTGGAGAACGCATCCCGTTCAGTAGCGAAGTTGCGAGTCTCGGTGTTACACTGGATAGTAAATTAACATGGAAACCGCACATTGACCAACTCACAAAGAAAGTCAATAAAGCCCTATACAGTTTGCGGTTTATTAGGGCGTGTACCACCGAGATTCTCCGCAAAAGATTAGTCGAGTCCCTAGTTCAACCCCACCTTGACTACTGTACGGTGGTCTACTTGGACGCGTCTGACGAACAGCGAGCGAGAGTGCAAAGATTGAGCAATTCATGTGTGAGGTACGTTACTGGGGCTAGGAGGGATGAGCATATCACCCCTGCTTGAGACGTCTGGGCTGGCTCCGTATGGACTCACGCAGATTCTACTTCGTAGCCCTGCTACTATATAAAATAATTCGGATGCGTGAGCCCAGTTACTTGGCTGCCTTTTTACGGTGCACAAGCCTAGGCCAACAAGCAGGGGAGTGCAGCCGGAGCTTGCTTTCCCTGCCTTGAACTATAAGACGGGTGATAGAGCGTTTCTGGCTCAGGGTGCCCGCTTTTGGAACTCCCTCCCCCTCCCTGCGCTACCTTCCATCACTTTCATCATTCAAGAGGGCTGTGCGCCAACACCTGCTTGATCTCGACGCCTAGCCTCTCTATAAGGATGCTTAGAGCTGCCAGTGCGGGGACCTTTATCTAGTTTAGTATTAGACTGCGGATTAACTTTGATCTGTGATTTTTTGACTAAGCGGCTGTGATACCTTACTGTGATATTTTATGAAATGGTTAATGTATAACTGTAATATTTTCCTTTTAGCGTATAGTACCAGCTGTGATATTTTCTCTAGTTTTATTTATTTATTTTGTCTTAATGAAGGGTCCTCGTGATTTTTAATGATTTTTATGTATTTTATTTTTATTTTATCATATGGTTCTTTTTTATTATTTTTTTTATCGTAATTGAAGGTCCTCGTAGACAAACATATTTTTATGTATAATTTATATATTTGTATCAGGTTGTATTACTTTTATTTTTATATATTTTTATTATATCTTATTTTACTGTATTTTATTTTAAGTTATACACTGTATAAATTCTGTATTAATTATTTTGCCGCGAAGGCAAATAAATCGTCTCTCTCTCTCTCTCTCTCTCTCTCTCTCTCTCTCTCTCTCTCTCTCTCTCTCTCTCTCTCTCTCTCTCTCTCTCTCTCTCTCTCTCTCTCTCTCTCTCTCTCTCTCTCTCTCTCTCTCTCTCTCTCTCTCTCTCTCTCTCTCTCTCTCTCTCTCTCTCTCTCTCTCTCTCTCTCTCTCTCTCTCTCTCTCTCTCTCTCTCTCTCTCTCTCTCTCTCTCTCTCTCTCTCTCTCTCTCTCTCTCTCTCTCTCTCTCTCTCTCTCTCTCTCTCTCTCTCTCTCTCTCTCTCTCTCTCTCTCTCTCTCTCTCTCTCTCTCTCTCTCTCTCTCTCTCTCTCTCTCTCTCTCTCTCTCTCTCTCTCTCTCTCTCTCTCTCCCCTCCCCCTCCCCCTCCCCCTCCCTCCCAATTTAGAAGACGCCCACCTCCAGCGAATCGTCTGGAGCCCGTCGGCCGACGAGCCCGGATCTCACTACGTCCTCTGCACGGTGACTTACGGAGAGTCCTGCGCGCCATATCTCGCGCTGCGAATGTTGAAACAACTCTGTCTGGACGAGGGAGGTTCGTTTCCCGAGGTGGTCAAGGCAATTCAGCAAGAGCTCTACGTTGACGACTTTCCCTGTGGAGCCGGTAACATCCAAGACGCCTTCCGTCGACGCGACCAACTCCTCCAGTTGCTCCGAGCTGGCGGCTTTTAACTCAGGAAATGGGTGAGCAACCACCCCAGTCTTCTGGAGGACCTCCCAGCGGAGGACCGCCTCCGCCCCAGCTGGCTTGAATTCACGTCTGACGGTCCGGTTAATGAGCTGGGCCTCGCCTGGGATCCGGTAGCGGATTGCTCCAGATTCACGCCTCCATCACTCGACGAAAACTCTCCAGTCACGAAGCGTCAAGTCCTCGCCGAGATAGCGCGATTGTTTGATCCTGCGGGGTGGATCTCGCCTGTCGTAGTCCTAGCCAAAATGTTTATGCAGGATCTGTGGCGAGCGCAGCTGGATTGGGATGGCAGCCTCCCAAAGAACCTCGCCTGCCAATGGAAGGACTTTAGGCTCCTTCTGCGCAATATAACCGACGTCAAGTTGCCGCGCTGGTTGCAGTGGACGCCATCGTGCCACGTCCAGCTACACGCCTTTGCCGACGCCAGTCGTCGAGCCTTCGTAGTCGCCATCTACCTCCGAGCTGACACGGGCGGTGGTGCTGCCAATACTATCCTGGTGATGGCCAAGACGAAGCTCGCTCCTGTCCGAAGTCTGACACGCAGCGAGCTACCTCCTTCCCGGATGACGATTCCCCGGCTCGAGCTACGTGCCACTCTGTTAGCAGCTCGACTGCTTCGATTCGCGTCGGACAGCTTGGGAATCTCCTCCACCGACTGCCACGCCTGGAGTGACTCCCGCATCGCTTTGCACTGGCTTTGGTCCGAGAAATCTCTCAACAACAACTTCGCCGACGATTACGTCAGCCAGGTACACGAGATCATGCCTGATTGTCGTTGGCGCCACGTTGCTACCACCGAAAATCCCGCCGACGTTGCCACGAGAGGTTGCGATCCCTTGAGACTCAGCGAAAATCAGTTGTGGTGGTTTGGCCCCCGATGGCTCTCCGGCCCTCTAACTTCCTGGCCGTCCGTAGTATATGACCCGCCGATGGAGCCCATCGCGGAACGACTGGTTTCTCTCACCACGCACACCCCAGCAACCGACTTCGCTGACGGCTTCTCGAATCTCGACCGGTTGCTCCGAGCCCTCGTCCGCTGTCGTCGATTGTTCCAACGTCGTATTGAGCGACTATCGCCCGCGCCCCTGGACCCGATTACAGCCGGAGAACTTGATCGCGAGCTTCTGATGTGCATACAACGAAGACAACGACAGTTCTATTCTATACGACAAGCCCGCTCAAGACGCTTCTCCCTTTCGTCGACGATTCCAAGATTCTGAGAGTCGGCGGGCGGCTGGAACACTCCGTGCTGTCCTTTCAAGGCAAGTGCAGACTCGCTGAACTCCTAATTGACTGGCCCCACACGCGAGCCCTTCATGGCGGATTACGTGTAACGTACGCGTACACCCTGCAACGCGCGTAGATTGTGCGAAGAAGAGTCAGAATCAAGGCCCACCTGCGCCGCTGTGTGGTCTGCGCACGGACTGCTCCCCGACCACTGACTCAACTGATGGCCCCGTTGCCCGCTCCAAGAGTTACCCCGTCACGACCGTTCAGTCGCAGTGGCGTCGATTACGCCGGTCCCTTCCAAGTCCTCAGCTCGAAGGGCCGCGGCATAAGGTCATCGAAAGGGTATGTGGCTGTGTTTGTATGCCTATGCACTAAGGCCGTCCACCTCCAGCTGGTCGGCGACCTCACAACCACGAGCTTCCTGGGAGCTCTCAGTCGGTTCTCCGGGCGCCGAGGAAGACCCACCGATTTGTGGAGTGATAACGCCATAACCTTTCGGGGCGCAGACGTCGAGTTTCGACGATTGTTTGAGGAGGCCTCGATCAGCTTCAACAAGGTTGCTGACTCACTCGCCTCTGAGGGCATCAAGTGGCAGCCAATCCCGCCCTCCCCGCCTCACTTTGGGGGACTGTGGGAGGCCGGCGTCAAGTCAATGAAGAGACATCTCCGCCGAGTCGCTGGGCCAAGAAAACTCACCTATGAAGAGTTTTCGACCTTGCTCTTCGAGATTGAGATGGTCCTTAACAACCGCCCTCTGGGACCCGTCTCGGGCGATCACGGTGATGTGGATCTATTGACTCCCGCTCATTTTTTTATAGGTGGCCCTCTCGCCGCCCAACCACACCCTACTGATGCAGACGTCAATCTCGACCATGCCACCCATTGGCGACTAGTGAGCGCAATGCGCGATCGCTTTTGGGCACGTTGGAGTCGAGAGTACTTGAACGCCTTGCAACAACGAGTGAAGTGGTTGCGTCCCCGTGAAAACATAGCCGTCGGTGATTTTGCCATCGTCGTCGATTCGTCTCTGCTTGAGCACCATGGAAAATGGCCGCTTGCGCGAGTACTGGAGACCTACCCCGGACATGATGGACGAGTCAGAGTCGCCAGAGTGCGGACCACTGGCGGCGAATTCACAAGGCCGATCACGAAGCTCGTGCGACTGCCAGTCTCGGAACCCTTCTCCGGGCAGCTTCGGCTGACGCCGCTCCCGGACACTACCCGCGCCCCGACCCCCTGCAAGCTGCCAGACCTTCGGAATCAAATTTCGTTCCAGAAACGAGGCGGGCGGCATGTTGAGTTTATTTCATATTTGATTCGTTTTCCCCTTAGTTTTTCTAGCTTGTGTGAACACCTCGCACACTCCCGTTTTGATTAAGCACCCCCCCCCTCTCGGCTGGAGAGGAGGGAGAGGGGAGGGAGGCTGCCGACGTCGCCAGCGGCGCTGCGCGCGCCATTCGCGTACCGGACTTTGCTCGGGCGCGACGTCCTGACTGCAGCAAGACGTCCTCGCGACCATCAAGCGCCTTCACCCACATTCCTCTCATCGGAGCAGCGATTTTGTATTGTATTCGTTGGGTCTACCCCCCTGTATCAAACCGAGTGAGTACGTACACTGAGAGCCTGTAAAATTATATTCGATCGCAATAAAGTTAAGTTACGCGTCAAGCTTAAGAGTTTCTTTCCCGTCCAACTCTATACAAAATTTCCTAACACTGTATAAAAATGTATAAAACCGTATAAAAATGTAATAGATTTGAAAAAATCTACGGAAATATACAGAAATATACATTTTTATACGGTTTCCTATGTTTTATTACATTAACCTTTTTACAAAGTTGACATAAAAGAATTTCTGAATTTTAAGAAAATGTATTAAACCGTATAAAAATGTATAAAAATCTATAAAACCATATAAAATATGTCCAAAAACCACCAGAAAGGTTCATTTTTATACGTTTTTACATGTTTTCCTACGGTTTCATACATTTATTATTTCCATACAGGAATATTCAAATTTAAAAAAAAAAAAATTTTTTTGTTACTTCAAAAACCCTTGTTTCATACTATATTGTTTCCCAAGTTATAACATGTGAAGTAAGCATCGTAAAAAATTTGTATATTTATGTATATATATATCGCTCCGGAGCCACCTTAAAAGCAGTAGACGTCTATAGACTTGCGGCAAATTTTTTGCACACTGTTTATCAAGGTCGACAATTCGAAGGAAATGAGCAATTTATTAATAAGATGGAAAATTTTTTCCCAACAGAATTAACAACTGAACTAGGAAGAGAACAACTCCAACAATACAAAAATAGAGAAGCAATTTTTGGAAGACTGTTTCAACGAAATTATCAATCTGGATTAAACTTTTGGAATGCAGCTAAAAGATTGGTTCCTGAACTTAGTGCATTAGCAATCAAATTGCAAAATATATGTGCTTCAATCTGACAATCAGAGCGACTTTTTTCGGAGTGGACGTACGTTCACTCTGCGCGAAGAAATAGATTAAAATCAGAAAGATCGACTAAATTAATTTCTCTATATTATGACAAAAGATTTAATGATAATATTTTTTTATAGAAAACGATTTTGTTGTAGATGAGAAATCTATTTTAATAAAATTACACAAGTTTTATTCATTTAACACTGTTACAAAAATTTGTATATTTAAACAATATTTAAACAAATTATACAATCATATAATATACAATAGAATTTAATAACATTAAAAACTATCTTAAATTAAGTTTGTATTAATATAATTTATATTAAACAAACGTATTTGTTTTCTTTTCTTTTTCTTTAACAAAATAGCTGATTATTTTCATTGCTTTTAAATAATAAATAAAAATCTAAAAATCCATTTCAGTAATTTTTTGTTATAGCAATTACTTACGCCACCCCCCAGATAAGTACAAAAATTTATGTTTTGAAGCGATTTTAGCCATTTTTTACATTTTTAGAAATTTAACACATGAGATCTCACGTGAGATTTCACGTAAGAAATTTTGCACATGAGATTCCACGTGAGATCTCACATGAGATCTCACGTGAGATCTCATGTGCAAAATTTCTAAAAATGTAAAAAATAGCTAAAATGCTTCAAAACGTAGATTTTTTAACTTATCTGGGGGGTGGCGTAACCTAATACGAGACTCCTAATTCCCAGAAACTGATTTTTTATCATTGAAGGAATTTTAGCAGCTCATGGTCCAGAATTTCAGATGAGATGTTGGCGTGAGATCTCACGTGAGATCTCATGTGAGCTCTCACCTGAGATCTCACGTGAGTTTTTTCAGTAGGGATGCAAAAAGAGGCCTTACTTAGACATGCGACGGTGAGGGAATCGATTAATTAAAGAAGTCTCATACCTAAATAGCCGGGGAAGGCGAGGTCCACGCAAAAAAGGGAGTTACGTATAGACGTGCAACAGTAATCGAGACGATTATTTGAAAAAGTGTATCTACCGACTATTTAGGTTTAAGAATTTTTCACATAATCAACTCTCTTATGCTGCCGCACGTCTGAATAATACCCCTTTTTTGCATGGACCTCTCGTCCCTCGACTAGTTTGATTTAAGACTTTTTTAATTAATTGAATCGCTTACTCACATACGTCATAGTCGAAACATAAGCAAAAAACCTAATTGAAAGTGATACAGGCAGAAAGGTGAGGCTTTTTCCTTGAAATTGGCATGGAAGTAATATTAAAAATAATTTTTTTTTGTGATTTTGTCGAAGCAAAATACTTTTGCAACTATAATTCACTCAATTCGGCTAATCTGTAAAGAAGAAGTGATCCAATAAATATGAGAACGTGTAAAATTCGTACTACTTACATATAGTATATTACGCACCAAGGGAGGAAAAAACTTGGACAGTCCACAGCTCGTGTAAATTGCCACCCTCGCCTTCGACTCGGGTGGCAATTTACACGAGCTGTGGGCTGGCCAATTTTACTCCCGTGGAGCGTATACTATTTTTTTGCCTAGCAAGGCCGGAAATACAACCTTCGCTATCGGGCGCCGGGAGCGAAAGTGGTACTTTCGGCCCGCTAGGCAAAAAAAGTCATTTATGTGTCCCTTTTGGGAGAAGAAGCTTTAAAAATATGATTAGCAATAATCAATTTCATTGATCAAAACGAATTTTCTGTTTAGTTTATGTCAAACTTCCATATAAAATTCCAAAATCATTTACAGATAATGCATTACAATGTAAAAAAACATCCTTTTTTCCTTCGTACCTAGTATTATTCATAGAAGTTAAGAATTAAATAAAGCTTTTATATATTTCAAAACATAAATTTTATTAATTTTTAGAGTTTATGAGTTTCCTTGTACTATTTTTTCAATATTGGCGGAATTAGGTTAGGTTTCACCTAATTTGGCCAAAACGCAGATGCGATTGAAACCTAAAATAATAATAATCGTTTCGCTTATGGTAGCACGTGTACGTAATTCTCTTATTTTCGTGGACCTTGTATACCCCGGCTATTTAGCTTGAGGAATTTTTCAAATAATCGTTTCGCTTATTGTCGCACGTCTACGTAACTCCCTTATGGGCGTCAATATCGCGTTCCCTAGTTGCTTGGATTTATACATTTTTTAAATAATCGTTATGCTTACGGTTGCACGTATATATAACTCCCTTAGTTGCGTGGACTTCACGCTCCCCGGCTATTTAGGTTTAACAATTTTTTAAATAATCGCTTCGCTTATTATCGCACGTCCACGTACTCCCTTCCTTACATGGATCTCGCAATACCCGGCTATTTAAGTTTAAGAATTTTTAAAATAATCGTCTCCCTGCTGAAAATGACTACCTCGATATCCCCAAATCAACCCACCTTGTAACGTATAGTGCTTTGAAAGTTCGCGCGCATTCACCAGAAGCGTATGAAGACCTAGCATGTAAGGCTATATGTATGATAATCGTCGAATTACGGGAGGGCGCTATTATCAATAGCGCTCATTCGAGGAGACACAAAACTGGCGAACAAGGTGCGCTCGCTCTCTTTTCTTCGCCGCTCGTCGCCTCAACAACTTCGCTCCGTACTCCAGCGCCCGACAGACATCGTGCGCCCCGATCGACTCGCTCTTCTGCCGGAACCGAAAAAGACTCGACGCCGTGGCCGACGATACGCATCCTCCAAGTGCAGCTGAATTCAGCTACCGACTGGTAGCATTGCAATCAGCGTTTAGAAGAAGCCTGACGTTGAAGACTGCCATATCCAGGACGAGCGGCGACCAGCCACGGAAAGAGCCAACGAGATCGAGCCACGTTGCGCGCCCGCTGGTTAAGTACTCAAATATTACTCATACATGCGCGTCATATATTCCTTCGATTGCGTTGATGTGATGTATTCGATATGTGATTCTAAATTAGAATGAGAATTAGATAGTAAGCGAAGTAAATCGTGATCGCGTCGTAGATTATTTCCCCACCGCGAGTATCAAAATTGTTCATATCATCTCTTCTCGTAATAATAAAGGAATCGTATTATTTTCTATGAATGTACTTCTGCGACATTTTCTTTCATTTAGAATCACGTTATCCAATTCCTAATCACGTTCCCTGACATCTTTCCCAATATATATATATATATATATATATATATATATATATATATATATATATATATATATATATATATATATATATATATATATAAATCTATCTATATTTTACAATATATATATGTAAATCTATCTATATTTTACAATATATATATATGTAAATCTATCTATATTTTACAATGGCGCCCAACTAGTCGATTAAGTTAAATTAGATTCAAACGCCCTGGGTAAACATCAACAAAATATGTATGGAAGATAACGCGAGTTCATACGTTACTAGAGCGGGACGCGTGACTAGAAAAAGACATCGATTTCCAACGACACCGTTGCAAACAAAAAAATTAAAACGAACAAAACTGACGCGATCAATAATAAATACAGCAA
Source organism: Torymus aiolomorphi (assembly GCA_036365515.1). Lineage (NCBI taxonomy): Eukaryota > Metazoa > Arthropoda > Insecta > Hymenoptera > Torymidae > Torymus > Torymus aiolomorphi. Next base: position 249,993,915 of record CM070874.1, read on the forward strand.
TGGATGGAGAGAATCACGAAAACATCCAAAGATACGGCGCCGAATTGGAAGCGCTTCGAGCAAATCCCGCACTCCGGGAGCAAGAGCTTCAACAGGCAAGGCAGGCGATGAACGAGATGGCTGCCCATCAGCAAAGATTTCCACAGCTACAAGCTCAAATAGCAGCACAACAGCTGGAGCTAGAGCAGCTCAGACAGGCCCAGCAACAACGGCAAGAACAACAAGTACACCAACAACCATAACGCCAACAAGCCAACATTGCTGCAAATGCTCTAGGAGCAATGACACATGATCACCGCGCCGAAATAAGCACGATTATAGGTAACATGCAATTAAGCCAAGTTAATATTAAAATCCCTATATTTCATGATGAAAATTTGCATAATCCGTCCGAATTCTTGGAAGATTTCAAAAAGTTTTGTCAATTGAAAAACATTAATGAAGAAAAAAAATTAAATATTATAAATTTGTTGCTAAATGGAAAAGCGCGCGTATGGTTCGAACTGCGAAATCTCCCCTTTCTAAATTTTACCACGTTTGAAACAGCATTTACAGAAGAGTTTTTAACCGTTCAGACGCGAGTTAAGTTCAAGGCCAAGTCGTTAAATAAAAAATTTAACCCCGAACAAGATACAAATGTACAATCATTTTATTACAATCAATTACGCGAAGCAAATTATTTAAAACCAGTAATGTCCGATTTTGAAAGAAATTACTCAATCATACAACAATTACCACAAAGTACGAGAAAAGCATTAGCATTTATTAATTATAATGATAATAGCGCAATCGCTCAGGTACATGGGAACCTCGATGAAATATTTCAAGAAAACCAACGTAATTTTGATCGAAAGAAAAATAATTTTAACTATCCAAATCAAAATAATACCGAGTGTGTGAAGGTTGCGCAATTACATACAAACAATAAGTACAGAGGCAGTAATCGCGGCCGGGGAAGAACGTATAGCAACACAAATAGAGGGTACAACGCGGATAATCGTAATAATGTAAACACTACACATTCTTCATATCACGCAAATTCACTACCCGACACACACTTTCCACCTCCGAATTACGGGGCAAATAACGAGAGAAATCAGTATAACACGCAAAGTACATCCAACTCGAATAACAATTTAAACTAAGAACTGACATGCTGCATACAAGTGGTCCGCCAACATGTCATAATAAATATGATTTTATCGATTATTTTAAACAAGGAGTAATAAGAGATGAGGATCACGACATAAATAAAAAAATTAATAAAATCCCGAAATCACCACACATTATGTGTACATTGAATAACAAAAGAATTCAATGTTTAATAGATAGTGCCAGCCAAGTAACCGCGATATCGGGGAAAGTTTATGAAGATTTATATAAAAATAAAAAAATATTAGAATTACCAGTAACTAACGTAACTGTATCCGTAGCAATCGGGAAAAAAACTACTTTAATTAACAAACAAGTGTATATAGAATTTGAGATGGATGGAAAGGTAATGGCACACATTTGCCTCGTTATTTCTTTTCTAACCAGTAATGTTATACTAGGTAACGATTTTCTTTGTGCAAATGGTATAATTATCGATTATTGGCATAAGATATTTTCATAAAAAATAAAGTCATTTCCGATGAGCTGGTGTCGTTTGATAAAAGTGGGTCAGAGAGAATCCTGCTAGAGAAGGAAGAAAATAATACGCGTATATACATTTTACAATTTAAAAATAGCGAAAAAGAAAAACTTGAATATAATAATGAAAGAAGGGTTGATATAAAGAAAAACAATGATAGTCTACGCACTGATAAAAATGATAATGAGGTGTCAAACCAAAAGGCTATAAACATAGATATAATAAAATAAACTAAGATGGTAGACAATGAACAAATTAGCGACATCAAAAATATTGAAAACAAGTCGACATGTAATAATTTATATATTAAAGAAATTTATATAGAAATGTATAATGAATCAAAAAAAATTCTTAATAATGAATTTAAAAACACGATAAATATAAATGGAATTCAAAATAATACTAATGATGAAATAGATTTCTCTGAGCAACTAAAATCAATCGCGGATACACTAACGACACTCGGTGAACCGAAGAAACAAATACTTTTAAAACTTTTAAATAAGTACAAACAACTATTCTCAGATAAACCAGGATGAGCTATAGGCTACGAGCACAAAATTCGGTTAATTAAAGAAAACCCAACCATAAATAGGACGTACTCAGTACCATTTGCGTTGAGAGAGGCCGTTGCAAAAAGTATAAAAGAAATGTTCGATAGCGGTATTATTGAAAGGGCTACGAGTTCATACGTAAATCCATTAAGAATCGTACGGAAAGATTATGGGGAAGTTCGAATCTGTCTTGATGCGCGTACATTAAACTCTTTTGTCGAAGATGATCACGATTCTCCTCCAATCATCGAACAGTTAATGCAAAAGTTTTATAGGTGCAAATATTTTTCTAAAATAGACATGACCGCCGGATATTGGCAGATTCAGCTGCACAAGGACTCGAGGCCGTATACGGCATTTATTTTTGGTACATCGATGTACCAGTTCACTAGAGTTCCGTTCGGATTGAAAACAGCGGGATCTGCTTTTATCCGTGCCCTTTCAATTGCGAATGAATGTAAAATAACGGTAGATGAATTTCCCATAGAATCAAATGATACAAAGCATGAGTACGAAGACGAGGAGGTAATTGCAAACAATATAAATGATAATATATCTACATATATCGATGATATGGCAATTGCAACGAAATCATTTAAAAATCATATAAAAATACTTAATATATTATTTGCTAAATTATTACACAACAACTTTACGATTCGATTAGATAAATGTATCTTTCTAAAAGAACAAATACTGTTTTTAGGTTTTTCTATGGCAATTGATGGCATAAAACCAGACCCCAGTCGTATAAAAGTTATAGAAGAATTCGAGGCACCAAAAAAGTCTGCAATTACTATCGAAGATTCGTACTCAAGCATAGCGAAAGCATAAACCCCTTCCGAGAATTATTAAAAAAAGACGCGACATGGCGATGGACTAAAAAGCACTCGGAAGCTTTTAACATGTTAAAAAAGAATTTTGCAAGCTCGGTATGTTTAAGCCACGTGATTCCTGGCGCGTTATTTAAGGTTCAAACAGACGCAGCTGTATCGGTATAGGGGGAATACTTTTCCAGATTGACAATGACAATAACCATCGCATAATATCTATCGCGAGTCGCTGTGTGACATCCACAGAATCTCGTTATATGACCACCGAGATAGAATTACTAGCAATCGTTTATTGTGTAGAAAAATTTAGAGATTATTTAATAGGCCGGAAATTCGAAATAATTACCGACCATAAAAGTTTAGTTTTTTTAAATTCGACAATTTTTCATAACTCTCGTCTTATCAGGTGGAATCTTTTACTACAACAGTACTCATACACCGTGTCATATTGTCGGGGCATCGATAATTACGTTGCTGATTTTTTAAGTCGAAACCCGAACTCCAGATTCAATGAAGAAAGTAAAGATTACTTGATGATTGCGTCACTGCACGAGTTTTATTCGCCAAATAATGACCTTGATGAAATTTCACCGTTAGTTATAATGGCAATACATACTAATGATGAATCATTAAAGAGAATACTTAAAAATCTAATACTGCTGCAAAAAGATGATGAATTTTGTAAGCACGTATTATTAACTCGATACAGTGATGATAATTATCAAGTCTATCAAGAAATCCTCTTTCATAAAGAAAAGGATAGTCAAAATTGGCGAATAATTATTCCAGTAGCTATAAAAAATCAGATTATACAACAAAATCATGTTAAATTAGGTCATCCGGGAGTATATAAGACATTGGGGCATTAAAAAAAATTCTATTTTTGGAAATCAATGAATAAAGACGTAAAAAATCACATATTATCATGCGATCTTTGCCAACGCGTCAAATACCTGTCGATCGCGATGGAGGGTCCGTACCAATTAGTTAATTCAGATCGTCCATCGGACTTAGTAACTGTTGATTTCATTGGTCCCCTCTCTCGCGGTCGAGGGGGAGTTGAGTTTATCCTAATAGTATTGGACGCGTTTTCAAAGCTAACAAAACTCTACCCTATGAAAAAAGCTACCACGATCATGTCACTTAATAAAATTATAAATAACTACATCCCGGAATGTGGGGAACCTAACCGAATATTAAGCGACCACGGTACACAGTTTACCGCTGCGCGTTGGAAAAATACCCTTGAAGCCGAAGGCATAAAGGTCGCTTATAGCTCGATTAGGCACCCGCAGTCCAACCCAACCGAACGCGTAATGCGTGAAATCGGTCGTCTCTTTCGCACCTATTGCAGCGAAAGGCATACGGCGTGGGCGGATAACGTAAAAAAAATAGAGAACCTTTTAAACATCACAACACATTTTTCTACAGGATATACACCAATCGAATTACATTATGGTAAACCAATTCAAGATCAAATTATGAAAATCATTAACTTCCCTAATAACGAACAAATAAAACATGACTATATGATAACGCTCGCGAAAGAAAATACCGAAAAGAACTTCGCAGCTCGCACCAAAGCGCAAAATATATCTAAAGTGCAATTAAAGGTAGGCGACCTCGTTTTATTGAGAGTAAGACATTTGTCGAACGCTCTCGATAAAGTAACAAAAGAATTCTTTCATCTTTTCGAAGGTCTCTATGAAATCTCCAAGACAATCGGTCAAAACGCATATTTACTAATAGACCCCAAAGATGGCAAAACAGAAATAGGTACCTATAATCGCACTAATTTGCGCAAATATTATCTAAAAGAGTAAAAAATATTATATATTAATGCTGTATACACGAGAAAGCGGACAATAATTATGTACGATAACGACATTAAAATGTGACGGATAGTGTATAATATTTGTATGTAAATAGTAGAAATAGTAAATATTAAGACATCTATGTATATAGATACTGCGACGAGCAGTAAGAATTCTATCTAGCTAAAATATAAAGGACTAGTGCGCACGGAATGAAATTATTTAATTGCGACTAAAATGAGCGATATTGGAAAAAGTGAACCCGGGAAGAAGAAAAAACATAGATTTAGTTGTAAGAACAATTCATTATGATGCAAATTTTGTTAAAGATAAAATCAAATTCAAGGTCATTATAGAAAGAAAAACATAGTCTAGTTAAAACAAATGTAAGTTTTCAAGTTGGATGTATGTTATTATTACTTATAAACTAATGATTTGAAAGTTAAGCTAGCACCAAACTTTACCAAAATATTGCATCATAATATACTGTAGATTGTGATATAAATTGTAAAGACTTGTAAATATTGTAATGCGGTTTAAGCGAATACTCGGTTCATATATGAGTTTGTCATATCTAGCGTTATTATTAAGTAAATAAGTGATAACAAAAAGACATAATGAAAACCAAAATATTGTATTAATCCACGACGATCTCCCGATTTAAACAGCATGATTCCATTATTATAAAAAACTTATAAAGCATTTATGAATGTTTGAAATTGTATATATGTTGAATATCATCACTCGAATCTTGGAATGGGAGGAGTATGTAACGTATAGTGCTTTGAAAGTTCGCGTGCATTCACCAGAAGCGTACGAAGACCTAGCATGTAAGGCTATATGTATGATAATCGTCGAATTACGGGGGGGCGCTATTATCAATAGCGCTCATTCGAGGAGACACAAAACTGGCGAACAAGGTGCGCTCCCTTTCTTTTCTTCGCCGCTCGTCGCCTCAACAACATCGCTCCGTACTCCAGCGCCCGACAGACATCGTGCGCCCCGATCGACTCGCTCTTCTGCCGCAACCGAAAGAGACTCGACGTCGTGGCCGACGACACGCATCCTCCAAGTGCAGCTGAATTCAGCTACCTGCTGGTAGCACTGCAATCAGCGTTTAAAAGAAGCCTGACCTTGAAGACTGCCATATCCAGGGCGAGCGGCGACCAGCCGGCGGAAAAAGTCAACGAGATCGAGCCACGTTGCGCACCTGCTGGTTAAGTACTCAAATATTACTTGTACATGCGCGTCATATATTCCTTCGATAGCGCTGATGTGATGTATATATCGATATGTGATTATAAATTAGAATGAGAATTAGATAGTAAGCGAAGTAAATCGTGAGCGCGTCGTAGATTATTTCCCCACCGCGAGTACCAAAATTGTTCATATCATCTCTTCTCGTAATAATAAAGGAATCGTATTATTTTCTATGAATGTACTTCTGCAACATTTTCTTTCATTTAGAATCACGTTATCTAATTCCTAATCACGTTCCCTGAGATCTTTCCCAATATATATATGTAAATCTATCTATATTTTACAACCTTGATTTACGTTGATTACACAGGCACACAAAAAAAAAGTGGTCTGTTACTGAGACTTGACATACCCCCTCTTATGCATTTTGACGCGCTGAATCCGAATCCAAAGGCAGATTTGTGCCATCAGTTCTTTTTAAATCGTGGAAAACCACCCCTAAATCGAAAAATCCGGTATATTCCGCTTTTAACGTTGGGAAAATTTGTGAAAACTGCCTAAAAATTACTGCAGATCTAAAGCTATACACATTTTGAGGCGCTGAATCCGAATCCAAATGCAGATTTGTGCCATCACCCCTCAGTGCTTTTTAAATCGTGGAAAACCACCCCTAAATTGAAAAATCCGGATTATTCCGCTTTTAACATGGCGCAAATTAGTACAAACTGCCTAAAAATGACTGCAGATCTACTGCTATATATACTTTGAGGCACTGAATCCGAATTCGAAACGAGATTTACTACATTCCCTCTACTTTTTTTTCAATCACGGAAAACCACCCCTACATCGAAAAATTCGAAAAATTCAGCTTTTGACCCTTTCAACCCCTAAACCCTGAACCCTTGAACTTATAACTCTTAAACCCTAAACCTTGAAGCCCTCACGCTAAAACCCTTTAATCCTGAACCCTTTAATCCTGAATCCTTTAATCTCCAAATCTAGAATCCTTAAACATTGAACCCATAGCCCTTTAATCCTCAACCTTTTAAACTCTTAACCGTTGAACCCTGAACTCTTAAACCCTTAAACCCTTAAACCCTCAGATCCTGATCCCTTAAGCCCTCAACCGTTAAACCCTGAACCCTTAAACCCTTGAACGATGAACCATTGAACTCTGAACCCTTAAAGCATCAACCCTCAAACCATTAACTGTCCCTTAAAACCCTTAAAAAGTGAAAACTGAAACCCTCAGCTCTTAAATCCTCAACCATTAAACCTTGCGTCTTTAAAAAACTAATTCAATTTTCTCTTTTTCGCTTATAGCGGGTTCTTTTATCCTCAAATGACCTGCGTAAAGGATTTCTGGATCTTTTTGTATCACCTGGGTTAGTTTCTCTTTCCAACATCTTGCAGTAGTCAGCCATCATATTAATACCTCAAGTGCCTTGATATCTCCTCTCCATTTCTATAAGGTCTTCGTGAAATCGCTCACCTTGCTCTTCGCTGTAGTCACCTAAGTTTTCAGGAAAGTATTGCAAATGGGCGTGCAAAAAATGTAATTTCACACTCATCAAACAACCTAAACGTTCGTAGTTATCGAATAAATCTGAAACAATTTGTTCATATTCCTGACTTTTCTGATTACCTAAAAAATTTTCAGCAATACTTTGAAAGCTGAGCCATGCTAACTTTTCTGTTTCGTTCATTGTGTTGATGACATTAGGATCTCGAAACATTCTTCGAATTTGAGGGCCGTCAAAAATTCCTGTTTTTATTTTAGCGTTACTGAGACCTGGAAAATGATCTGACAAGTATTGGAAACATGCCCCTTCTTTATCTAATGTTTTAGTAAACTGCTTCATTAAACCAAGTTTAATGTGCAGTGGAGGAAGAAGGATTTTTAATGGATCGAGCAATGGTTCTTGAAGCACGTTGTAAGTACCTGGATTAAGCGCATTTCTTTTTGGTCATTCTCTCTTCCTGTAATGATTTATGCGATCTCCGCTGTCCCATAAACAGAGAAAGCACGGAAACATTGTAAAATCTTACTGTTGTCCTAATATGATGGATATGATTTATTTTCTCTAGGATATACTTCATATTTTCATAACTTTCTTTTAGTTTCGTGGAATGAGCTATTGGGATGCTTGCGTATTTATTTCCATTATGCAGCAAAACTGCCTTTAGACTTTGCTTTGAAGAGTCTATGAAGAGTCGCCATTCACTGGACTTGTAAATATTAGGATTTAATTCATTAATCAGACTCTTTACATCTGTGCAATAAACTAATGTTTTATCCTCATCTACAGTGAAATATTTTGTAAACTCTTGTTCCCGTTTTCTATAAACAGAAGATTTTGTTCCAGGTTCTACTAATTCCCGCCTTTTAAATTCCGCTGCCATGAATTCTGCAACATCTTTCGAGACGCCAGTATTGCGAAAAAAGTCATTTAAATCTTTTTGGTTAAATGGTTTAGGATTGCATAACATAACAGAATATGGAACATACTTGTCTTTACTTTCATCCATTCCACATTCACTAATCTCCATTAATTCACTTTCACTGTCATCTTCATTTTTTCTTATGACGTCTTCTTCAATATCTTCTTCCATAAAATCTTCTTCTACATTCATAAGTTAACCAGCATCACAAATAGTTTCCTCTCTTTCAAATCCATTGGATATATGAATATCTGATTTCGTAATGGGTTTTATTGTTGAAGAGACATTAGCGTATTTTATTTTAGATTTATTTCTCGAGTTAAAGCCGCTTGTAATAGTTTTGCAAAAATAGCAGTCATCGCATGACTGTGGTTTCTGCCATATAGTGGGCGTGGTCAATTGTAAAACTTCCTTTCCATTGCTTTTTTTTCATCGATTCAACATCGTGAGACAAGTCATCCACCTCTGAAGAGCTGCGGTGGTATGATGACGACGGCTGCGGGCCCGCTTGCTCACTCTGACCAGTCGCCCTGGGTTTCTGAAGCACTGCATCGTGAATATATATCACTTATATCTGCATCCAGGGCACCTCCCCGTGGTGACGGTGGGCAACGGATAAATTTTTTGCTGGTTTTTTTTTTTCACTTCGGTTTTTTGTATAAATTTTTTGTATATTCTGGCAAAGTTCCTGCAAAAGGGCGTTTCGCCGTCATGGCAGATATAAGTAATATATCTATTACGATGCAGGGTTTCGGAAACCCAGTATCGGCGACTGGTCAGGGTGAGCAAGCGGGCCCGCAGTTGTCGTCATCATACGACCGCAGCTCTTCACAGGTGGATAACTTGGCCAGTGTTGAGTATAATGCCACAAGAAACCCCTCAAGTACCCACGATTGCCTTGGAGAACCAAATCGGTTTTTCTACATATGTGGTAAATTTGAGGTAGCAAAGTACCGCAGACCTATTACGGATTTAAATAGAAAAATTTTTCTTGACTGCTTCAAAATGCAGATACCTGTTGAAAATACATGGTGGGTTCCTCAAGTGATGTGCTGTACTTGTCTAACGATGTTGAATCGATGGAAGAAAAGCAAAGGAAAGAAAGTGTTACAATTTACCACGCCAACTATATGGCAGAAACCACAGTCATGCGATGACTGCTATTTTTGCAAAACTATTACAAGTGGCTTCAACTCAAAAAATAAATCTAAAATAAAATATGCTAATGTCTCTTCAATGATAAAACCCATCATGGAATCAGATATTCATACATTCCAATGAATTTGAAAGAGAGGAAACTATTTGTGATGCTGGTGAACTTATGAATGTAGAAGAAGATTTTATGGAAAAAGATATTGAAGAAGACGACATAAGAAAAAATGAAGATGACAGTGACAGCGAATCAATGGGAATTAGTGAAAGTGAAATGGATGAAAGTGAAGACGAGTATGTTCCACATTCTGTTAAGCCATGGAATCCTAAACCATTTAACCAAAAAGATTTAAACGATTTTATTCGAAATACTGGCGTCTCTAAAGATGTTGCAGAATTCATGGCAGCGGAATTTAAGAGGCGGGAATTAGTAGAACCTGGAACTAAATCTTCTGTTTATAGAAAACGGGAACAAGAGTTTACAAAATATTTCACTGTAGATGAGGATAAAACATTAGTTTACTGCACAGATGTAAAGAGTCTGATTAATGAATTAAAACCTAATATTTACAAGTCCAGTGAATGGCGACTCTTCATAGACTCTTCAAAGCAAAGTCTAAAGGCAGTTTTGCTGCATAATGGAAATAAATATGCAAGCATCCAATAGCTCATTCTACGAAACTAAAAGAAAGTTATGAAAATATGAAGTATGTCCTAGAGAAAATAAAATATGAAGAACACAAGTGGCAAGTTTGTGGAGACTTGAAAATCATATCCATCAATCATATTAGGGCAACAGTCAGGTTTCACAAAGTTTCCATGCTTTCTATGTTTATGGGACAGCAGAAATCGCATAAATCATTACAGGAAGAGAGAATGGCCAAAAAGAAATGCGCTTAATCCAGGTACTTACAACGTGCTTCAAGAACCATTGCTCGATCCATTAAAAATCCTTCTTCCTCCACTGCACATTAAACTTGGTTTAATGAAGCAGTTTACTAAAACATTAGATAAAGAAGGGGCATGTTTCCAATACTTGTCAGATCATTTTCCAGGTCTCAGTAACGCTAAAATAAAAACAGGAATTTTTGACGGCCCTCAAATTCGAAGAATATTTCGAGATCCTAATTTCATCAACACAATGAACGAAACAGAAAAGTTAGCATGGCTCAGTTTTCAAAGTATTGCTGAAAATTTTTTAGGTAATCAGAAAAGTCAGGAATATGAACAAATTGTTTCAGATTTATTTGATAACTACGAACGTTTAGGTTGTTTGATGAGTGTGAAATTACATTTTTTGCACTCACATTTGCAATATTTTCCTGAGAACTTAGGTGACTACAGCGAAGAGCAAGGTGAGCGGTTTCACCAAGACCTAAAAGAAATGGAGTGGAGATATCAAGGCAATGGGGTGTTAATATGATGGCTGACTACTGCTGGATGTTGAAAAGAGAAACTAATCAAACTGATAAAAAAAGATCCAGAAATCCTTTACACAGGTCATTTGAGGATAAGAGAATCCGCTATAAGCGAAAAAGAGAGAATTGAATTAGTTTTTTAAAGACGCAAGGTTTAATGGTTAAGGGTTTAAGAGCTGAGGGTTTCAGTTTTCACTTCTTAAGGGTTTTGAGGGACAGTCGACCATTAGGTTTCAAGGTTGATGTTTTAAGGGTTCAGAGTTTAGTGGTTCATCGTATAAGGGTTGAGGGCTTAAGGGTTCAGGTTCTAAGGGTTTAAGGTTTTAAGAGTTCAGGGTTCAACGGTTAAGGGTTAAAGGGTTGTGGGTTCAATGTTTAAGGATTTTAGGGTTGGGGATTAAAGGATTCGGGGTTAAAGGGTTCAGGATGTAAAAGTTCAGGTTTAAGGGGTTCAGGATTTATGGAGTATGGTTTAAAGGTTCCAGGTTAAAGCGTTAAGGGTTTTAAGGTTTCAGGTTTAAAGGTTCCAAGTTAAAGCGTTAAGGGTTTTAAGGTTTCAGGTTTAAAGGTTATAAGTTTAAGGGTTCAGGGTTTAAAGGTTAAAAGGGTAAAAGCTGAATTTTTCGAATTTTTCGATGTTGGGAGTGGTTTTCCGTGATTGAAAAAAAGGAGAGGGAATGTCGTAAATCTCGTTTGGAATTCGGATTCAGTGCCGCAAAATATGTATAGCATTAGATCTGCAGTCATTTTTAGGCAGTTTATACAAATTTGCCTAATGTTAAAAGCGGAATATTCTAGATATTTCGATTAAGGGGTGGTTTTCCACGATTTGAAAAGAACTAAGGGGTGATGGCATAAATCTGCCTTTGGATTCGTATAGGATTGAGCGCATTTCTTGTTGACCATATAAGGGTTCGGAGTTTAGTGGTTCATCGTTCATGGGTTGAGGGCTTAAGGGTTCAGGATCTAAGATTTTAAGGGTTCAAGAGTTCAGGGTTCAACGGTTAAGGGTTTAAACGATTGAGGGTTAAAGGGTTGTGGGTGTAATGTTTAAGGATTTTAGGGTTTGGAATTAAAGGATTCAGGGCTAAGGAGTTCAGGATTTAATGGTTCAGGTTTAAGGGATTCAGGATTTATGGATTCAGGATTTAAGGGTTCAGTTTAAGCGTTGAAGGTTTCAAGGTTTAGGGTTATAAATTCAAGGGTTCCGGGTTTCAGAAAGGGTCAAAAGCTGAATTTTTCGAATTTTTCTGTGTCAGGGGTGGTTTTCCGTGATTGAAAAAGAAGAGAGGGAATGTCGTAAATCTCGTTTCGAATTCGGATTCGGTGCCTCAAAATATGTATAGCAGTAGATTTGCAGTCATTTTTAGGCAGTTTGTACTAATTTGCCCAATGTTAAAAGCGGAATAATCCGGATTTTTAAATTTAGGGGTGGTTTTCCACGATTTAAAAAGCACTGAGGGGTGATGGCACAAATCTGCCTTTGGATTCAGATTTAGCGCCTCAAAATGTGTATAGTTCCAGCCTGCAGTCATTTTTAGGCAATTTATACCAATTTGCCCAACGTTAAAAGCGGAATATTCCGGATTTTTCAATTTAGGGGTGGTTTTCCACGATTTAAAAAGAGCTGAGGGGTGATGGCACAAATCTGCCTTTGGATTCGGATTTAGCGCCTCAAAATGTGTATAGCTCCAGCCTGCAGTCATTTTTAGACAGTTTATACTAATTTGCCCAACGTTAAAAGCGGAATATTCCGGATTTTTCAATTTAGGGGTGGTTTTCCACGATTTAAAAAGAGCTGAGGGGTGATGGCACAAATCTGCCTTTGGATTCGGATTTAGCGCCTCAAAATGTGTATAGCTCCAGATCTGCAGTCATTTTTAGGCAGTTTATTCAAATTTTCCTAATGTTAAAAGCGGAATTTCTGGATTTTTCGATTTAGGGGTGGTTTTCCACTATTTAAAAAGAACTGAGGGGTAATGGCACGAATCTGCCTTTGGATTCGGATTCAGCGCCTCAAAATGTGTATAGCTTTAGTTCTGCAGCAATTTTTAGGCAGTTTATAAAAATTTTCCCAACGTTAAAAGCGGAATATCCCGGATTTTTCGATTTAGGGGTGGTTTTACACGATTTAAAAAAAACTGAGGGGTGATGGCGCAATTCTGGCTTCGGATTCGGATTCAGCGCGTCAAAATGCATAGGAGGGGGTATGTGAAGTCTCAGTAACAGACCACTTTTTTTTTTGTGTGCCTGTGTTATGCATCGATTTACCTCGAATCAAGGCAACTCAAGGCAGAATCGAGGTAAATCGTGGTTGATTTGAGATAATCGAGATAATCATTTTCAGCGAGGTTTGCTTAGTGCTGCACGTTTACGTAACCTTATATGCGTCGATCACGCCTCCTCTAGCTACTTGGGTTTAAATGTTCTGTAAATAATCGTTTCACTTATAGACGCACGTCTAGGTCATTCCCTTATTTACATGGATCTTGTAGCCCCCGGCTATTTAGGTTGAGGAATTTTTCAAATAATCCCCTACTTAAAAAAAGGATTGAAATGGATTGAGAAAAACAATCCGTTTCAATCCGTTTTTAGGCACGACCGCTTCTCGGGAGAGCCTTATAATTTCACCAGAGCGAAAATTGTTTGACTTCAAAAACTAATAATTTGATACAAGAAAAGTTTTTTCCAGTCAAAATGAGTGCGTTTTAAGCGTATTCTGTGATGTATGTATGTCTGTACGCCCGTATGTACGCAAGTTCCTCGATTATCTCAATCGGGATGGCGGGAAAATACTCCTCTAATTATACCTAAGTGCTGGTTCTCAATTGAGATAGATCGATAAAAAATTAAAAAAATGCGAGCACAAAGAAATATTTCAAAATATCGATTTTTAAGCTTAATGAATAGAAAAATTAATTTTAAGCTTATATCTACAGGTATATCTGCTAAAACTAATAAAAATACACCTTTTTTTGTTGGACACTTTTTTCTACGAGCAATATTTGCAAAGAAAACTGCGAAAAACGACAAAAAAGGTCAAAAATGGACGATTTTCTGCTATAACTTAACAGGATTTGATTTTACACAAAAATCTTGAATGTAAAAGTTGTAGATTATAATAAAACAAAACTTTTTTCCATTTAATATTTTCATATAAAATCAACTCCTGATGAGTTACACTTATAAAAACTATTTTAAACGCTAAAATATACATAAAATGGACGATTTTCGGCTATAACTTGACAGAATCTTTCTTCACACAAATTATAAATGTAACAATTGTAGACTATAACAAAACAAAACGTTTTCCTGTTTAACATTTCATGTACAATCAATTCCTAATGAGATAATGCGATAAAATCAATTTTAAACGCCTAAATATACATAAAATCAACATGATGAAGTATTTTCGGCTATAGCGTCTCAGGATGTAACTTAATGGAAATATGGTAATGTAAAAATGTAAAAATTGTTAATTATAATGTAAAACAAAACTTTTTTCCATTTAACATTTTCATGTACAATTATTTCTGAATCATCTAAACGTATAAACATGATTTTTTAAAGCTTCAATACACTTAATATAGTCAAGTTTCGCTTATTATTTAATAGAATACGATTTGACACAAATATTAAATACAGTAGCTGTAAATAAGATCGAAAAAATCAATAAAACATTGGAAAGTTCATATAATTATAAACAAGGATTTGACTTTTAATAAAACTGTTAAATACGAAGGATATAGATAATGTTTAAACAAAACTTATTCTCAATTGATATTTTTATGCACAGACATATCTAGATCGTGTAAACCTATAAACACGATTTTTAAGGCCTTAATACAACTAGTATAGTGAATTTTCGCTTATTATTTAACAGAATTCGATTTGACACGGAAATATTCGACACAATAGCTGTAAATAAGATCGGAAAAATCGACATGACATTCCAAAGGTAATATAATTACAAAAACATAATAATAAGATACAAAATTACATTTGATTACAATATTCAATGGGATCAACACATTGGAAGAATAATTGAAGAAACGAAAGATCTACTTTCCTTGTTTTACAGAAAAGGAAAATATTATGCAAACTAAAACGTTTTTGATACTACATTACACTCTTTTGAATAACATTAAAAATTATGTGACAATAGCTTTATATATGAATAGTCTAAGACCATTACAAAATTTACAAAAATAGAATCTTTAAAATTAAATAAAAAAAAATACTTTTGTGATTGAAAAATGCTCTAATATTGAATAATTATTTTGCGATAAGTCCGTTTTCTATGATTATGAAAAATAAAAAGTATAAGATATCAGAGACTAATAATTAATATCAAAAATAAAATTATACATATACCAATAAAAAAAAAATAAAGCAATAACTAACAAAAACTTCTACATAGAAGCTGTCAGAACTTATAATTCCTTGTTAAATGATTTAGAGAACTTAGTATGTAGTAGAATTAACATTAGAAAAATGTATAAAAATTGGGTTAGTAAATATATATAATTATGTTATCTTACTGTCTTGATAACAAATTTGAGAAATTCGATATAAGATTACACAACTTAACCTGTTAACTATGTTCATAGGACCTAAGCGATTAAACTAAAAGAATCAAAATTGTCTAATATTATATAAGAACATGTTAAAGTAATATCATATTTATAAGAAAAAACTTGTGTAATGTATGTGCTATAGATTTTGTAATATGGTAAATTTCAATGTATAAAGAATGCAATGTATCTAGCTGACTCTGTCAGTCTTAGTGTGGTAGAAAACTATTAAATAGGCAAGTGTCACTGAGAAGTCTGCGAAATACATAATGATGTATTTTAATACAACAGACACCCTGAGGCGAGTTCTTACACCCTGACCAAACTTAGAAATTAATCAGACGAGCTAATATTACCAGCGACAACTACCTACCCGTATCACATTTAACCACACATTTAACACATTTAACACATTTAACACATTTATCACATTTAACCACACCCAGCACTTTCATGATATCCTCCAGTTCCTTATTACCTATACCTATCCCCTCACACTCTAGAGCACTAACACTCAAAGGTCACTGATAGAGCTGCAGAAGTAGCAAAATATGGCTGGACGGTCTAGGCTAGCGCTACTCCACAGATGCCAGTCTGCTGAGAATCATCTAACTAATAGCCATCCACTATATCAGTAACTCCACCATCTGGGAGGAAAGTACTGACAGAGACCGTCAATTGCGTCTCAATGTCAGGGACTGCGTCAGCCTACGAAGTACATTAATAGCAGATCAGCCACTACTCTGGAAGGAAAGTGAGAAGAGTTGGCACCTAAAAACCACATATGACTAGTAAATAGATGACACATTACCATAAAACATTACCATAAAAAAGAAACGTCTGCAGAAATGGTTGTAGTTCACTCGCTGCACCAGCTATCTGTAACAACCAGAGGAGAAGGACTAGTGGAAACCTTCACTCGTTTCATTGCTGGAAATAGCTCCAGCCTGAGAATCGCTCAAGACACAAGCAGCAAATTCACTGTACACATAGTCATCCGAATAAAAGCCAAACATGGAAAGTTGAGCACCTAAAAACCACATATTTTTTTTTTTTTTTTTTTATATTCCAAGTTTATTTACAATCTGTCTTGATAGACATTAAGTAAATTTTATACACATATTTACAATAGCTTGTAAGTATTTAACCCATCGGTTAATACTTTAAAGAAAACAAGAGAAAAACAATTGGATAACAATTCATTAGCAGGACTCATCACGTTGATACATAAATTATATAATCATACAATTATGGTTTTATATTTTTTAAGTCTTGAGATGGTTCGAGTTTCTTCAAGTAAATTAGCTGCCAGTTGGTTGGATATTCGGTTAATCTGTCCGTATATCTTCTGTAGTGTGTTTTTATTTCTGCTTTGACGGTAGATATATTCAAGTCTTTCCTTATGATATCGTTTGGTACGAACCAAGGGGCATTCACGAGGTTCCTCAGTGTTTTTGATTGGAATCTTTCAATTATTTCAATATTAGATGATGATGCAGAACCCCATAGTTGGATTCCATAGGTCCACACAGGCTTAAGTATACTTTTGTAGATAAGTATTTTATTTTCAAGCGTTAACTTCGATTTTTTCCTAATATCCAGTACATTTTTCTAACTTTTAGATTTAATTGTTTACGTTTGGTCCATATATGTTTTCTCCAGGTCAGGCGACGATCCAGATGCATTCCCAGGTATTTAACTTCTTGGCTTTGTGGTATATTTTTATCATTTAGAGATACTGGAGGACACGTTCTTTTACGAAGTGTAAACGTGATATGCGTTGATTTAGTTTCGTTTACTTTTATTCTCCATTGCTTGAACCTTATGTTAATTTTATCCAGCTATTTTTGTAGTTTTTCAGAGGCCATCTCTGGGCTTGGATGACTTGTAAGAATCGCTGTATCATCTGCATATGTAGCCATCGTAATTTTTTGCAGTTCAGGTATATCAGCAGTGTACAACAGGTATAGAGTAGGTCCTAGCACGCTACCTTGCGGTACTCCAGCACTTATAGGAAATAAATTTGTAACGGTTTCTTTGATTTTTACTTGGAAGGTTCTGTCTGTTATATATGATTCCAGTAGCGTGTAGATATTTTTTGGAAAGTGTTTTTTTAATTTATGGAGCCCTTATGCCAGACTTTGTCGAAGGCTTGTGCCACGTCGAGAAAGGCTCCAGTACAATATTGTTTGTTTTCAAAAGCCTCTTTTATTCTTATTGTCAATCTATGTACTTGTTCGATTGTAGCGTGGGAGTTGCGAAAGCCGAATTGGTGGTTGGGAATTAACTTCTTGGAGGAAATAATTGAATTAAGTCTAATCAGTAGGAGTTTTTCACAGATTTTTTATATGGTTGGTAATAAGCTAATTGGTCTGTATGATGTTACGAAGTCTGGACTTTTCCCAGGTTTTGCGATTAATATTATTTGAGCTACTTTCCACTGGCTAGGAAAGTGTTGCAAACGGAAGACTGCATTCATTATAATGCTGAGAAGTCGGATCGCCTTGGCTGGGAGTTCTTTAATTAATTTACCATTAATCTTGTCATATCTAGGGGATTTTTTATTTTTGAGGGCTTTAAGTATCTTTATTACTTCCTTGATTTTTGCACTCCTAATTGGTTGATCTTCTTGTATATGATTTTCTTCTTGTTTCAATATTTCTTTTTCTTCTTGATCAGAGATCTCTTGAGTTATTGGCTTAAATACTTCTCTGAGATGTTCTGCAAATGCATTAGCTTTCTCAGATTCGTTTCTGGCCCAGTTCCCATTAATTTTCCTGATTGGCGGTATGTGTTGCTGTGGACGTTTGAGATTCTTAGTGGCTTTCCAGAGAGAGTATTCAGTGGCTTCAGTTGCAGTTAGATTTTCTAAGTAGTTTTGTATGCCAATATTTCTTTCTTCTATAAGCAGATTTTTTAGTTCTTTAATTGATTTATTTAATTTTGTTTTAATGTTTTTAGATTTGGAAATTTGCCATATTTTTCTTAGCTGCCTTTTTTCATGGATTTTTTCGAGTATATGTTTAGAGATATTTTGGAGCTTGTTTTTGTGCTCGAGTGGTGGAGTAGCTTCTTTAGCCGCGTTGTGTATTTGTATATTAAATTTTTCTATTGCATTTTCTAGTTCTTCGTTGTTTTTAAGTGGAATATTGCAGTATAGGTTGTTGTTTAGGTATTCTCTGTATATCTCCCAGTTAGTTTTTTTGTTGTATAGATGTGATGCTTTTAATGATGTTTGTATTTGTTGATTTAAGAAAATAATAACGGGTGAATGATCTGATGAAAGATCTAGACTTGATTTAGCAGCGAGGAAGTCAGGGTTTGTACCTTTTATTACGGCGAAGTCAAGTAAATCCGGAGTTTTATTTGTGTCAGTAGGCCAGTAGGTGGGTTCTCCTGTTGAAATCGGGAATAGGTGCTCGGACTGCATAGCTTCATATAGCTGTCGGCCTCGGGGAGTTGGAGTCGAAGATCTAGAACCCCACCATGGATGCTTTGCATTATAATCTCTAGCAGCTATGAATCGTTGCCCCAGACTCTTGAAAAATTTTAAGTACATCTCACGTTTGATGGTATGTTTAGGTGGACAGTATACTGCTGATAGAGTAATCCGTCCTTTAGTATCTTCAAGATTTACACTAGTGGCTTGCAGGTAGTCGTCCATGTTTTTTTCATTTTCATAGTGTTTTATGTTTGACTTAATGATTATTGCTGTTCCACCGTGTGCTTTTCCATCAGGGTGTTTGGTATCGTATATAGAGTAGTTTGGAATTTTCAAGTAGTTTTTACTTGTGAAACGAGTTTCTGAGATTAGTATAACATCAATGTTATGTTCAATTAAAAACTTTTTTAATTCTAGACTTCTTTGAGCTAGTCCGTTGGCATTCCAGATTGCTATTTTGACTTTATCGAATTTTATTTATCATACTTGTTAAAAGATTTAGCATTGTATCCATTCTGATCATCAATTGAAGCATCATTTCTTCAAGTTTATTTGTGTTTGTATTTTCTGCTATTTTTGTTATTATTTGAGATTCTGGCTGTGTTTGTATACATTCTGTTTTGAGCTGTTCTGATCGGTTGCTTGTAGCTTGAGCGTAGAATAAATTAGACTTGATTAAGTTATTACGATTTGATATATTTTCTTGAGTAAGTGTTTTTTCTCTTAGTTTTGGAAATAGCTTTTGTTGCAGTTGTTTGCGACAAAACATCCTTTATAGCTAGCTGGGTGATTTCCTTCACAGTTAGCACACTTAACCTCTTGTGTCTTTTCCTTTATCGGGCATTCTTTAGTTAAGTGATTTTTGGCGCACTTTACGCATATTGGGCTTCTGTAGCAGTAGTTTTTAGTATGGCCAAATCCTTGACATTTCATACACTGAGGTATATCTCTTTTTTTCTGTGGTGGTTCGAATTTAACGACTGTATTTAATAATCTGTCTATATTGTATATTGCCTTGTTGTTATCACTCGGTTGTATTTCGACGAAAAACAGAGGTAATGGTTTCCTTGTATATCTGTCCCTTATATTTGTTATTCTTAAAACTTTATGTTCATGTTGCTCAATTGCACTTTTTGTTTCTTCGAGATCGACTGAAGGATGAATGTGCCTTAACACAGTTTTATAACTTTTGTCTTGTTTTCTCTCGTATGTAAAGAACTCAGTTTGTTTCTTCTTAAGTTCTTCTACTATTATTTTATAGTTTTCGGGTGAGTTAGGTAGGATTTTTACCTCGTTATTGAAAAGTATTTTGATAGTATAATCATTGTCAGCTATTGTGTCAAGCAGTAGTTTTAAAGGAGCTATATCCTCCACTCCACTTACGAAAATCGGCGGTGATTTTTGGATCTGCGCTGTGCTTGCGTTCTTCTTATTTTTCTTAGCATCGCTAGTTACTTGATTAGTTTCCTCTTCAGTTGGCAATTTTTCGAAATAGTTTTTAGTGTCTATAGGTTTACTTAACCAGTAGTCTTTAATGTGAGTTTGCCGCTTTTTAAGATTAGCTTTAATTTCTTCTGGGCTGTTTCTTTGTCGCTTTTTGTATACTGGGTTCCACTTTTCACTGTTATGATATCCATTTGACAGCGGTGAAGCCAAAATGACTTTTTCATTAGCGGCCATATTAGCCAATTTTTTTTTTCAAAATTTTAGATTTTGAACTTTTTCACAGGCTATTTATGCTTTATTTGTATCTACAATTTAAAAACTCTAATTATAACGTTCACTGACGCACACTTACACGGACGTAAGCTGATATTTACATTCTCGGCTAGAGCACAATATAAATACGTCTGCTCAAGACGAGAGCTATTGAATGACTGATGTAAAAAAAAAAAAAAAAAAAAAAAAAAAAAAAAAAAAAAAAAAAAAAAAAACACATATAGCTAATAAATAGATGAGCCAGACAACATTTCCACACCCAAGAAATAGGCTGTAGCAGTGCTCGTTGTTTATACTCCTCCTGCTGCCAGATACCTGCAACAAGAGAAAGTACTATCAGCTCACCCATCAGAGAGGTTAGGAACGAGAAAAGGCTTACTAATAAATCTGCTCTGGCTGTTGACACACTGCATTCCTGTCTCCGGCAAATTATCACCAACCGGCAATTGGCGAACATGATGAAAGGGACGAAATTCACCAGGGCAGCATACTACAGCAGCCGCTGTTATCGCTGGGAACGCCGGGAGCTAAACGACGCGATTGTTGACATCACACACGTACCATGGACACACGCACGCCCGCGCCACGCTGCAGTCCGCACTACTTACTATAGGGCTAGAGCAGTAGCAGAAAGCGCGCGCGATCCATTATACCTATAGGTATAAATATGTCAATATATATCTTAGGTATATACACAGGGAGCGCTCGCGGTCAAGCGGGTCGCATGCGTTTTTCCTAAGTCGCGCAGCCTATATAGTCGCGATAGCCGTTACGGCTGCTGCAATAGTACTCATCCACGCAGCGCTATATGCCAGGCTGCCGTTGCCGAATGCATGAGTGTTGAGCTTTTTTCTTCTGTTTTTCTCCTTTTCGCGGTATTAGTGTAGTGTGCATGATGTGCCGCGAGTATTTTTTCGTAATTGAGATTGTAAAGGTATATGCAGTTAGGAACACCCGCGAGCAGCTATAAGAGTCCCCACCTTTCGTTAGAACTGTATGAAATTCAACTTTAATGTTTTTTTATTAATCGAGAGCAACGAAACAATAGTTTTCCTCATATAATTCAACAGGATTTGACTATACACAAAAATTTCAAATACATAAGTTGGGGATAACATTGAAAAAATCTTCTTTTCTATTTAACGTTTTCATAAATAAAAATAAAAAGAATTTTATAATTTCGATATAAATTATGAAAACAATGTTTTTTAATTTTAAATATACCTGCAATCATGATACTTATATTCAATATTTCTATGTACACTTTAATCATATCAATTAGTACATATTAAATTTATATACATCATAGACTATATTTAAAAATTTATCTAAATATACTTATACATGCAGAATTAAAACGCAAACCTTCTACAAAATAGAAGAAATAAATGTGTAAAAGTAAATGGACAATTTTTATTTAAACTTTACTGTAGATGTATTTATGTTTATTTTAATGATGAAAATGATAAATAAAGTATTACAATTTTTGCAATAATGAAAGTATAAGGTTCTTCTGAGCACTGCGGTCGTGCCTATTATGTAAAAACGAAGTTTTTACATAGGAAGGGGGCGGACGACGAGCGAAGCGAGGAGCAGGTGTGTGTGGGGGCGGGGGGGATGGCCTGCTGAAGGCACTCTGGGGGACGCAGCCCCCTAGTTTGAATCTGTGTAAGTCCATTCTAATCCATTATAAATCCGTTGCAATCCGTAACATATATTTTTTTACGTACTTGGATTGAAACTGATTGAAACGGACATCTCATAAAATATTTCCAATCCATTTTTTGAACATTTTAGGTCCATTTCAATCCGTTTCAATCCTTTTTTTTTAAGTAGGGTCGTCTCGCTTATTACTGCATATCTACGTAATTCCCTTATATGCGTCGATCTTGAGTCCGCTGACTACTTGGGTTTAATAATTTTTTAAATAATCGTCTTCGGACACATTCGGAGTAGGATGACTACACCAGTATTGTAACAGTCACCAGTGAATGAACAGTTTGATATAATATTTAAAATTGTAAAATTTGTACATTTTGTGTAGCAAAATTTCCTTTCATTTTATATATTGTACCTGCTGTGAAATGAATTGCCTTGGATGAAAAAAAATGATTAATATTGCGATATCGTGATGAGAATTAATTATACGACATTCGCTATAAGGGTGACGCAGATGCACTGTAGGCATATGCTAAAGATTTTTTAAAATCGCAAATTTTTGTGCTAAAATCTTACGTCTAAATGAAGTTTCATACTCATTAGTTGATGATTCGACATTATTTTTAAGAAAAAGTTAATTATTTAATTATAATTTAGGTGTTCCAACTTTGGTTCAATTTATACTTCTGAATCTAGTGAACGAACGAACACTTCTTTGCTGGGCCGCGAGTCTTATCCCTGCAACCCAGTGAACGAACGTTATTCGTACCTCAAGCTGTACTGTATGGAAAATCAATAATGTTTAATATTTAATGTTTAGTTTTAAAACATAAAGTGTATCATTATCATCCTGGTGTCAACTTTCAACATTCAGATTGTAAAATTACGGTTACTGAACTTACATAAGTAACATTCACTGGTTTCAAAGTGTTCAGTCACTAGCACCGCGTGTTCATTTACTGGTTTTTAGGAGATATTTACAAATTTCTTTTAAACAAAATTTCTGCTTTTATTCTTTGTCTAAAATTTTGTTACTGACGTAAAATTTGAAGATTTTAAAATACTAATTAGAAAAGATTTTTACTTTTAGCCCATTTTTAAGACTCTTAATTGAATAACAAAAATTACAATTTCTTTATTTGTTCATTTACTGGTGAAGTCACCCTACAACCATATACGTGTTTTCAGAACCGACAACCAAAATTTTTAAAAACTTTTTAATCTAATCATTGATACACAATCTATTTTAATAATCTATACAAAAATAAACCTCTTTTTTCTAATAAATAAGATTGAAAAAACATGTGTACAACTGCTATTCCCGGACACTCTATGTTGAGCTGCGACCTAAATCGGGACGTTACACGAACCCTATGTCGGAACAATACTTCTAAATGTGTTCTGTTTTTTTGTATTGGAAACTATGAGGCGTCTAAAGTTGGACAAAAATTTGATTTTTATAGCAGTTATTTCACTGCTGTCCCGATTTCGGTCCCACTTTTAATTTGTCCCGCATCCGGGTACTTTACCTTACGTAATTCCCTTATTTACTTGGACCTCATGTCCCCCGGATATTTCACTTTAAAAATTTTTTAAATGATCGTCTTGCTTACTGCCGCAAGTTTGCGTAAGTCCTTTAGATATATGCGTTGACTTCCCGTCCCCCGGCTACATGGGTTTGAAAATTTTTTGAATAATCTTTTACGTATTGTCTCCCGTCTACTTAGCTCCCCTATTTGAGTGGACATTGCGTCCCCCGGCTATTTAGATTTAATAATTATTCAAATATTCGTCATACTTACTGTCGTACGCTGATTGGTAATAAAATTATTACCAAATAACCGCAAATGTATAAATAAGCTGAAACATATACAAAAAGAACACAAAGAATCAATTTTGTTTATATTTATCAAAAAAGGAAAGAAAAAGAAATGTTTATACTTACCTGATAAATGTAGAAATACATTTTCTCCATCTTATTTCACGAAATAATAAGAACATTCTTTGATAAACTCCTTACATGTGCGTACAGAATAATCTAATGTAAACATTCCAAGTGACCTAGCCTTGACTCACTCTATAGTTTCTGCTCGCTGTGCTCGCTCGACCACTCTGAAATTACCCGCATAGTGCAATTCTCGCTCGCTGTGCTCTGAAGATAGCCATTCGGTGCAGTTCAGAATCATCGAGTGACCAATCCTAGTAGAAAAGTGCACATGGCGCGGGGCGGGGGAAGCGGGAGACAACTGCTCGGTGGCTCAGTGCGCGTGCACTGTACATGTGTATACTGGAGCCAGGCATATTGATATCGTAGCGGTAGCCGTGGCGGCTAAGACACGCAGCTACTTTTGCCCTAATCTTTTGGATCCAAGTTCGATCCCCGCTCGCATTTTTTTTTTCTTAAACATATGTAAAATTTCTTTCATTATATTATTATTCTACACACATTTTTTTACCTCAATTTTCGTTCTCTTGTATAGAATTCGAATTTTACTTGTATTTGAGATACTTTTTTCCAGAAAACATGGCAAGTAAAATTTGCGTCTTTAAAAATTATTTCATTAAATGCGCTAATTTTATAAGTACTATTATATTTTGGACAACATTTGGTTAGTTAAGAATATTTTGTGTAAATTAATTCACTGAAAATTAATTAATTAAATACATGGTTATATTTATTTTATAGTCAAAATAATCTATATTCAATTAAAATGTATAATTTAAATCAATCACAGTCAAGATTGACTTTTCTTAAGAATGAGGAAGGATGAACAACAACCCAGGCCCACAAAAAAAAATGTGTCTGGTTCTGGGATAGAAACTACTTTTTTCTTATGTATTTTTTTCCGCTGAATCCGAATTCGTCATTAAAAATAGGGGTTCCGCCGTAAATTTTTAAGATAACCTCAAAAAACTGTCGAAAAGCAGTGTTTCTGTGGTAAGAACTTGAGAGGAACAAAAACATTATTTCCTTCACATCAAAAACACTTTGTTTTTATGTACTTTGGCCTGCTGAATCCGAATTTGCTATGGAAAATTTCATGTACAAGAACTAAATTGGCTTACGCTTGCATATATGTTTGTCATCGAACGACCTATGCAAAGGATTTCTACGCCGCTTTTTGTTATTAGATTGTACATCTCTTTTTAGCATCCAGCAATAGTCCGCCATCATGTTCACGCTCCATTTTCATGTCCTGATGAAATCTTTCACCCTGCTCTTCATTGAAGTCCCCAAGGTTTGGTGGAAATTTATCAATGTGTGAATCGAGAAAGTAGAGTTTCAAATTCATTAAGCAACCTAAACTTTCGAAGTTTTCTACCATAGTTTCTACGATGCTCTTATAGTTCTCATCTTTATTATTACCAAGAAATTTGGTTGCAACATCTTTGAAGCTCAACCAGGCTGCGTTCTCGATATCATTTATATTTATAACAAACTCTTCGTACCTAAACATTTTGCGAATTTGAGGTCCATCAAAGATATCGTCCTTCAATTTAACCAGAGATACATTCTTAAAGATGCTTTCTAAGTATCTGAAGCAGCGCCCTTCTTTATCGAGAACTTTAACAAATTGTTTCATCAGTCCTAATTTGATATGTAGAAAAGGTAAAAGAATTTGGCTAGGATCCACAAGAGGACGCTTGATGACATTGCTAGAACCTGGAGTGAGTGATGGCCTCGCTGGCCATACTTTTACATTATAGTGTTTTGCTCTATCACGACTGTCAAACATGCATAAATAGCATGGGTACCTGATTGTTGACCTAGTATCATGGTCAATATTTTCAGGTCTCCGCAAATTAACCATTCGTGCTCACTATACTTTATTTTATTTAAAACCTTTTCGATGTTACAGTATTCTTCTTTAAGTTCAGTTGAATGGGCCAATGGCAACTGATCCAACACGTTCGTAATGTGAAGAAGAACTGCCTTTAGGCTTCGCTTGGATGAATCGATGAATAATCTCCATTCTTCTGGCTTGTATAAATTTGGTTGGAACTCATCAATAAGTCCTTGTACATCCGTACAGTACACTAAATCAGATTAGCCAGTGAAGCATTACCGAAACGCTTCTTCTCGGTTTCGATAAAATATGACGTTTACACCCTGTTCTAATACGTTATAAGACTTCAATTATGAGGCCATTAATTCAGCTGCATCTTTCGCTAATCCTGCATTTCTAAACATGTCATTCAGTTGAGCTTGAGAGATCATTTTTGGCTTTTCTCTCTACCGACGGGAACGTACTCCTCATCACTGTCCGAAGACAGTTCTTCTTAACTCTCGTCGGTTTCACTTTCTGCTTTCGTCAATGAATCACTTTCGTCAGTAACCTCTTTATGGACATTGCGATTTTGTTCTTCTTCTTCTGTACCACCATCAACTTGCATACCATCCATTCCTTGTACAAAGCTGTCTCGTGAAGCCTCATCTATCAAACTTTCGACTAAATGCTTCTGTGGATGAACGACACGTTACTGTTGCATACAATATTTTTTCTGTACGCACCTTATTTATCCCACTTACATTTGTCATGCAAAAGTAACAGTCACTTTTGTCCAATTATTTTTTCAACATAGCTGGTTTTACAAATTTTAATTTATTTTTACCTGCAATGTTTTCGAATTTATCTAACATTTTGTAAGAAATATACTCTCTGGAATTCAGACTACGAAAATAACTTGAAACAACGGCAGGCTGAAGATAAATTTGAAGATTGTTGTATCTCTAAGAGCTAAAAACTGGGAATATTCGAATAGATATTACGTTGAGTTAAATTTGGCGATAAGAAAGTCAATGAAAAAAACAATACAGTCTGATAAGGGTTTGAATCTTCAAATGAAAAGAATCTCATGCACTTCACGTATTTGTAGGGTTATCTCGTGTACATTATTTTCGTTACTTAGTAACTTTAAAATTTATTTACTGAATTCTGCATATGTTTCCTCTGATCCTGCTGCCGCGGAAGACACTGGAACGATGACAACTACCCGAAAGGGATGTGTAGAATGATTCGTTTCCAATCTTCTGTGGTAACGAAGCCAGCGAGGCGCGCTGTCCTGCAGGGGAACGCTAGAACGCGAGGATGATGCCGTAATGTCTCCGACGATGAGTTGACACTATCCTCGTCAAAGTCGGAAAGTCCTCGTACTTAGGCCTGGGGAGGTACGAGGGGACGGCGGACTCACCTGCGATCGGGACAGGAGTTCTATCGTGCTGGTTTTTCAATGAATTTATTGGTACTAAAACTAATTTCAATAAAATTGACATTCCTTCGGGATCTAACCAATAGGTTGATCACGACTGACAAAAGTGACTGTTACTTTTGCGTGACAAATCTAAGTGAGATAAATAAGGTGCGTACAGAAAAAATATTGTATGCAACAGTATCTAGTGTCGTTCTTCCACAGAAGGATTTAGTCGAAAGTTTGATAGATGAGGCTTCACGAGACAGCTTTATACAAGGAATGGATGGTATGCAAGTTAATGGTGGTACAGAAGAAGAAGTAGAAAATCTCAATATCCACAGAGAAGACGATACTGACGAAAGTGAATCATTGATGAAAGCAGAAAGTGAAACCGACGAGAGTGAAGAAGAACTGTCTTCGGACAGTAATGAGGAGTACGTTCCCGTCGGTAGAGAGAAAAGCCAAAAAAGATCTCTCAAGCTCAACTGAATGACATGTTTAGGAATGCAGGATCAGCGAAAGGCACAGCTGAATTAATAACCTCTCAATTGAAGTCTTATAACGTATTAGAACAGGGCGTAAACGTCCATTTTATCGAAACCGAGAAGAAGCGTTTCGGAAATACTTCACTGGCAAATCTGATCTAGTGTACTATATGGATGTACAAGGACTTATTGATGAGTTCCAACCAAATTTATACAAGCCAGAAGAATGTAGGTTATTCATCGATTCATCCAAGCGGAGCCTAAAGGCAGTTCTTCTTCACAATACGAACGTGCTTGCTCCGTTGCCACTGGTCCATTCAACTGAACTCAAAGAAGAATACTGTAACATCGAAAAGGTTTTAAATAAAATAAAGTATAGTGAGCACGAATGGTTAATTTGCGAAGACCTGAAAATATTGACCATGATACTAGGTCAACAATCAGGTTCTACCAAGTACCCATGCTATTTATGCATGTTTGACAGTCGTGATAGAGCAAATCACTATAATGTAAAAGTATGGTCAGCGAGGCCATCACTCACTCCAGGTTTCAGCAGTGTTATCAAGCGTCCTCTTGTGGATCCTAGCAAAATTCTTTTATCTCCTCTACATATCAAATTAGGACTGATGAAACAATTTGTTAAAGCTCTCGATCAAGAAGGGCGCTGCTTCAAATACTTAGAAAGCCTCTTTAAAAATGTAACTCTGGTTAAATTGAAGGAAGGTATCTTTGATTGACCTCAAATTCGCAAAATGTTCAGGGACGAAGAGTTTGTTAAAAGTATGAATGATATCGAGAAGGCAGCCTGGTTGAGCTTCAAAGAAGTTGCAACCAAATTTCTTGGTAATAATAAAGATGAGAACTATAAGAGCATCGTAGAAACTATGGTAGAAAACTTCAAAAGTTTAGGTTGTTTAATGAATTTGAAACTCCACTTTCTCGATTCGCACATTGATGAATTTCCACCAAACCTTGGAGACTTCAGTAAAGAGCAAGGTGAAAGATTTCATGAGAATATGAAGGAATTTGAACGTAGGTGGCAAGGAAAATGAAGCGTGAACATGATGGCGGACTATTGCTGGATGCTAAAAAAGATGTACAATCTAATAACAAAAAGCGGCGTAGAAATCCTTTGCATAGGTCGTTCGATGACAAACGTACACGCAAACGTAAGCCAATTTAGTTCTTGTGCATGAGATTTTTGAGCAGTTTTTTGAGGTTATCTCCGAAACCCGCCGGTCAAAACTTTTTTCATAGCAAATTCGGATTCAGCAGGCCAAATTACATAAAAACAAAGTGTTTTTGATGTGAAGGAAATAATGTTTTTGTTCTTCTCAAGTTCTTACCACAGAAACACTGCTTTTCGACAGTTTTTTGAGGTTATCTTAAAAACTTACTGCCGAACCCCTATTTTTCATGACGAATTCAGATTCAGTGGAAAAAAATACATAAGAAAAAAGTAGTCTCCATCCCAGAACCAGACACATATTTTTTTTGTGGGTCTGTGTAATTATCGTTGGGCGCGCTAGTTCGATTTCCGAAATGTACATATTCCCATTTCCATTCTCTAATCTCTAAAACATATGTTATTTGTAATAAAAGTGAATTTCCATTAAGCAACTAACATTTTAATACAATTTGAGATGCATCCTTAATCAAAGAATAATTATAGAATACCGCTTACCTGTACATCCGAAAGCACGATTGGCCATGCGAATTTACGATCCGGCGGTATAGAAAAAATGCGCTTGTGTTTTAATTAATTTATTCAAGCCTCAAAGAAACTAAAATGAAAATCTCAAGTCAACATCCGAACGGGTTAAGATGATGAGCCTTTGCATTTATATTATATAGATTTATTTCTCTAGTTGAGCATGCTTCCAAATAATTAATTAAACTTTCAATTAATTATTCAGTTTAATAAGAATTGAAACTTCAATCCTTAATTAAACCAGCGATTAATTAAAAATGAATATTTCAATCGTTAATTAAACGCGCGTTTGATTAAGAATTAATATTTCAATCGTTAAGTAAACGCGCGTTTAATTAAGAATTAAATTTATAATCGTCAATTAAACCCGCGTTTAATTAAAAATTAACATTTTAATCGTTAATTAAACCAACTTTAATTAAGAATTAAAAGTTCAATCGTTAATTAAACCCACTTTAATTAAGAATTAAAATTTCAATTGTTAATTGAACATGCATTTAAGGGGGCTAGACACATTTTTTCTGAAATAAAAGAAGTCATATTTTAATAAATAAATGTAAACTAATTATTTCCCACTTTTTACACATAAAATGGGTATATTTGTCTCACATTTTAGACCTTGGTCTAGGGCCTTTATATAGTCCAAAACCATAATTATCGATGTAACAAGTTTTTTCACTGTCCGTAAGCTTTGAAATGTTCCTGCTGATGGATTGATTCCAGATTTGAACTAATTTACTCCTGAATAGTATAGTTTCCTTATCAATGCAGAGATTTAGGATTAAATGT
Organism: Torymus aiolomorphi; assembly: GCA_036365515.1. Classification (NCBI taxonomy): domain Eukaryota; kingdom Metazoa; phylum Arthropoda; class Insecta; order Hymenoptera; family Torymidae; genus Torymus; species Torymus aiolomorphi. The sequence continues at coordinate 250,024,533 of CM070874.1, forward strand.
CAGAATAAATTTTTACATCAGAAAAATTTTTTAAAAATTGAAAAAATTGAAAAAAATGTAAAAAATTTTTTATATTATAAAAATTTTACACACAAAATTTGTTTTTCTTTTTTGATCAAAAATTCCTGCATCGATCAGGAAACTATACTATTCAGGAATAAATTAGCTCAAATCTAGAGTGAATCCATCCGCAGGAACATTTCAAAGCTTACGGACAGTGAAATAAGATGTTTCATTGATAACTATGGTTTTGGACCATATAAAGGTCCCAGGCCAATGTTTATAAGGTGAGGTAAATATACCCTATTTTATGTGTAAAAACTGGGAAATAAATAGTTTACATTTATTTATTAAAATATGACTTTTTTATTTGAGGAAAAAGGTTTCTAGCCCCCTTAATTAGGAATTAAAATTTCAATTTTTATTTAACATTCCTTAACATATTACAAAAGAAAGTCGCGCTGCAAAAGGTGGAGAAATTTAAGAAAACTCGAGTTCAGTCTACGCGACACGATCCTGATTTTGCAGCGAATGCGCGTTTGTGCCGCCCAAACTATATCTTACTTTTCATTAATTATCCGACTCCTGCGACACGTTTTTTGTTTATAATATGTTATAGAATAGTATTTAAGGGGTTATAGCTGGTTGGAATTTTTTTTTTTTCCATTTTTTTTTATTGGCTTAAAGTATGGTAAAACATCCCTAGATTTATGATCAATAATGTCCAAACATGAAAGAAACTCAGACAAATTTTAAAAATCAATTTTTCCAAAGCAATTCTGAGGTGAAAAATGAAGAAATTTCGTCTATTTCGTTGACGGTGCATTTTTGAATCTCGCGGTCATATATATGCTTATATATATTTCGGCGAGAAAAAAGCTGGAGGACGAAAATACGACCTTAGAAGGACAATTATATGGTGCTGGGATAGCAGAGTAAAGGTAAAAAAATTATTACGGCCCTCATTACGATTTCACAAAATTATAAAGTTTTCAAATTTCAAGTGCGTTTATCTCAAAACCAAGTTTTCAAAATCGGCACGCAGTAAAACTCGATGAGTTTTCATCCGATTGATTTGAAATTTTAACTGTAGCTTCTTCATTAGATTATCTGTTTAAGTACACACGATTTCAACGATCGATAAACAATTAAAAAAGTTATAAACAATTTAAGTCGATTTTTTTCGTCGAAAACGCAACTTTTTGTTTGAAAAACCGCCATTTTGCGAAAAAAAATCCTAAAAATATAATCGTGTGTACTTCAACCGCAAAGCTCATGTATATATGAAAAAAATTTTTTTATTGTTCCAGATGGTGATCCAGAGGACTTCTACTGCGTGCCGCAGAGATACTTTTTCAAATACTGCTTTACATTTATTGACAAATAGCCGCCATTTTGTAAATTTTCACCAATAAAAAAATTTTTTTATATTCCCAAAAAAGAGTTGCTTAACCGATTCATATATTATTTATTTATGCTAATTTAAAAACGAGCTCAAAAAAAATATGAAAAAAGGCCTTTTTTTTTTGAGCTCCAACCAGATATAACCCCTTAAGAGCTCTAGAAAATATGCTTGAGGCCTTCTGCTAGAAATTCGGGTCTAGAAACGTCAATTTGGGTCTACATGGCACGATCCTGCTTCTGGAGCGAATGCGCAATATGAGAAATTGGGGGAATTTAAGAAAACTTGGGTATAGTCTACGTCGCGCGAACGCGTATCTATTACAACAGCAGGATCGAGCCGCGTAGAGTATACTGGAGTTTTCTTAAATTTCCCCGCCTTCTGGAGCGCGTTTTTCGTTTATAACATGTTCAAGAATGCTATTTTACCCATGTAATTAAGGATTACATTTTAAAGTAATTACCGAACATGCGTTAATTAACAGTTGAAATTTTAATTCTTAATTAAACGCGGGTTTAATTAACGATTAAAATTCTAATTCTTAATTGATAATGGTATAATTAATATTTTCGCATCCCTGTACTGCAGTTGAAATTTGAATAATTTCAAAAACCATATTTTAATTAATAACAACTCTTCTATAAAATATATAATTATATAAGAATTTGACTCGCTTTCCCATTCTTTAATTTTTATTCTATTTAAATGTAAATAAATGCCAAGTCTTCTGACTTTTGTGACAATTATTAGTAGTACGTAAATATAAAACATTTTATGGGCTAAATTTTTATTAAATAGCGTTAATTATATAAGAGAAGGCAAACTCTCTAACATTATTTTGAGAAATCTTTTATATTTACATTTCCGTACTTCTCCAAAATTGTTGAAAACAATTTAGAAAGTCCCAATAATCTCTTAAATAAGACAATGTGGAAAATTACTTTTTGAAGCTACTGTTACGTCGGGTCTACCAATAAAAGACCCGACGGCAGTTTTAAAAATAAAACTATATTGCTCTCTTTTGAGTCTAGATTTCGAGAAACCTACTAGCTCAGGCTAGAGCCAGACATTAACTAAGTGGACTGGGGTATAAATAAGGGCAGCAACATTTTATGGGCTAAATTTTTATTAAATAGCGTTAATTATATAAGAGAAGGCAAACTCTCTAACATTATTTTGAGAAATCTTTTATATTTACATTTCCGTACTTCTCCAAAATTGTTGAAAACAATTTAGAAAGTCCCAATAATCTCTTAAATAAGACAATGTGGAAAATTACTTTTTGAAGCTACTGTTACGTCGGGTCTACCAATAAAAGACCCGACTGGCAGTTTTAAAAATAAAACTATATTGCTCTCTTTTGAGTCTAGATTTCGAGAAACCTACTAGCTCAGGCTAGAGCCAGACATTAACTAAGTGGACTGGGGTATAAATAAGGGCAGCAACAAGGGCGCGATGCGGCTGAGGTACCGTGAAACAAAATGAAACACGAAGGTAAATTGTGAATTTTTGCCAACTTACCTAAATCTATCGAGAAACGGGAGGTAAATCTCCTGTACTTCGATTACTAATCGAAAACACGATTTATTTTACAAGGAAGTGGGGCTTGTATGTGGGAAAATAAACTAACTAACTGAGAGAAAGATTAGATAGAATTTTTTTTTTAATTATTTGAAGGAGTAAAAAACGGACTTCCACTACTCCTCACCGCGTACGCTCCTGTTTCACCGGTGTGAGCGAGGCAACCGCTATCCCTCACTATTTTCCTCTCCCGACCCCTACCACCTCTTTCCTTTCTATCCTAACAGTTATCATTACACCTTAATTTTAATTTATATTCAGTGTCTTTTTGGAGTTTGCCCAATCACATAGTTGGGCAATTCCAAAATTGACGATGTGTGTGAAACGTCATAGACCCTGTTCGTGATGAGAATTTCAAACTCCTCGTAGACGAACCTAATATGTTATAATATTGTATTTATGGTATGTTTTTTACATATTTTGTCTAATATTGTTTTTTGTATATAAATCTACATGTTTAAAACTATGTTTTCATAGCCCTGAAGAAGAAAGTAACAACACTTTCGAAACGTTGGTGTTATAAATTTATCAAAACAACTTGGTTCAAATAATTATAACCTACGAACGTATTTCAAACACTTCAAAATTTTTTTTAAATCCACTTACTTTTATTTATCCTTCATCCTTAGCGGCTTTTGATGGTCCGTTGTTCCAGCTGCGTGTTTTTGTGAAAAGTGTCGGTTGTTTAACTGATTTTAAAATAAATAAATACAAACACGAGAATCTTGAGTTTTATGCAATCAATTTATTTCAATAAAAAGTATGTGTTACCATTGAACGGTAACAAGGTTAAACAGCAAATTTCAAAAAATTTTAACGGGTCGTAAATATGCTTACAAATGTTTGACAGTGGAAAAAGAGAAATCAGACCGGATCCGAGTGTAAGAAAAATGAACCTCTTCGGTTGAGGGTTGTGAGATGAGTAAATTTGGAAAGTTGAATTTGAAAAAGAAATAGAAAAATCGCTCCCGCGAGTGTTCGTACACTCGGCGGGGCTAGGACTGAGACTGACAAGGAAAGGATACTTGGTGTCCGCCTCCGATTTTCATGAAACTTCGCATATGAGTAGAGTGTCAAAAAATATTCGACACGTAATTTTTTTTATCTGCGGAAAAACATACCTAAGGGGTGAAAGCCGCCCTTAAAGTTCACCCCCAAAAACCATTTTTTTTAATATCTCAAGATGGAATCGGAATTTTTTAATGAAACCAATATCTATTTGTTTCTTATGAAAAGTCGAGTTTTTCGGCAGTTTTAAAGCTGGGGTTGGATCCCCTATTTTTTATAAGGGTAAAAATGATATTTTCCCTTGTATTTTTGATATAAAAATGTTTTAATGAGCTAAATTTGATTGTAAATTGACATGTTATAAAGAAAATTGAAAATTATAGTTGACCTGTTTCGAGATTTAAAATAAAAACACGTTGACGAGGTGAATTACCCCTAATTAATTACCTTTTTGTTAGTGTCTGCCTCAGATTTTCATGAAACTTTGCAACTGGTTAGAGTATCGAAAAATATTTGACACGTGTTTTTATTTTATCTGTGGAGAAAGACATCTGGGGTGAAAACCACCCTTAAAGTTCACTCCTAAAAACAGTTTTTTTTAATATCTCGAGATGAAATCGGAATTTTTTAATGAAACCAAAACCTATTTGCTTCTTATAAAAAGACGAGTATTTGGACACAGTTTTAATGACAAGGAGTTGCACCCCCTATTTTTATGGGGGCGAATATAATTTTTTTCACAGTGTTTTTGAAATAACAAAGTTTTGACGAACCATATTTGGTAAAAAAATGCCATGTTGTAAAGAAAATTAGAAATTATAGTTGACCTGTTTCGAGGTTTAAAAAACACATAGAAGGGGTGAGCTACCCCTATTTAGTTACTATCTTTTAGTGATTAAAAAAAATTAATCACAACATTCCTTTGGATTTTTAATTTTGTAATGCTTATTTTGACTCATATTTACTATTAAAAGTTAAAAAAATAAAAAATATAATTTTAGTGGTGGTGGCTACCCCTATTAACATTATTATTACTAGGTTATGAGCGAAAACTTTTTTTCATTTTTATTAATTTGTACAATGTGATGATTTGTCAATGTAACATATACAAATATTACAGAAATTGGTCAATTTGCAAATTTTATTGAATATACGTTTGACAATAATGGTAATCTGTGAAAAAATGTTTAAAACATAATAGCTTTTTACACCATGCACATCGTATGACTGCAATTCCTCCACATATGTCGCAAATTGGTTCCTCTTGAGTATGGAAACAGAAATCTACTGGATTTTGATGTCTTGGAGGTTTTTTCGTTAGGTATCCACTTTTATACCAGGCATATGTAAAAACATTTTGAAATCTTGGTGAAGAAAATTGATTATGGGTTAGAGATTGTAGTTTGATTATATTATTTCTCTCGTGTAATTTAGCATCATAATTCATAAGAAGTGTTATGCCTGATAATTTTCTTATAAAGCTTTTCCATAATCGAAAACCATATACATCAAGAGGCTGTATCTGACCAGTTGTGCCTTTTGGTATCGTTTTCAATATAAGATTTGACTCTTTCGGTAAAGCTTCTTTTACAGCGTTTTCACATTGTCCACTCCATGAATCTAAAGCAGTATAGGTGAATTCCCACTGTGAATCAAAAATACATTTTGAATCCAAATTTGAAATAGATCCTTGGATAATTTACCGGACGCTGATGCTTCTACGTATATATTTTCTGGTTTGAATAAAGTTTTCATTACTTTAGGTTCAAATTGCCCATGAGCCTCTTTTAAAACTATAAATATCGGGGACATAAGCTGTCCCTCTGCTGATATTGTTGGTTGAATAGTGTAACTATGTGTTGTAGAAGATACCGACTGAACGATGTTTTCTACATTTTTAATCCCCTCATAACAAAGAGTGCGACCACTATGTATCTCTAAATTGTGCATGGCAACATAATGTTGGTTGTTTATATTTTTCTTATAAGGTTATTTTCCTATTTTTGAATATTGTATTCAAAGCATAGGTCATCTCCGCGCGCGCGCAGCGCGCGTTTGATCTAGCCTTCTTTTTAAAATAAAGTTATGTTTCACTGAAATAAAAATATTATAATTACTACAATATTATGTGGCACACACAACTGATTTAATTTATTTTATTTGTTTATTATATGGTAGAGAGAATCGTGCCATTTTAATATAATAAATACATAAAATAATGAAATTGAATATATGTATTTACACTCAAGCGCGCGCACGCACTCACACACTTACACATGCACGCTCATACGATTTCATTAATTTACTCATTACAATAAAATATTATACTAGTTTTATTTAAAACAGTTATTGAGGGCATGTCGAATAAGAATAAGAAACTTTACCGGCCACCACGTGTTTTAATTAAAAAATTAATTTGTAAACATTTATTTGATATAATCTCGACTTCAGGCCTTCGATTTGTGCGGAGATAATTTTCAGAAATTTTGTGGATCATTTTTGTTATAGTATCTGTGAGATATTTGGGTTGAAAAATCTGACGACTTTTTCAGATAATTGTAATTATTTAACATACACTCAATAAAAGGCAAACGAAACATTTATTAATATATCATGATATGATATTTATGTATATAATAAATATTATAAATTCTATTAGTTCTAGAAAAAAAATGAAAACAAGTCGATGTTTTTTTTACAAATATTCTTCTTATCATGGTTATATTAATAAATTGAACATTATTAGAATCATTATTTTATTTTACGTTTTTATAATAATCCTATTTACATTATATCACTTCTTTTAATCAAACTTACTATTTGACTTTAGATATCATTTTAATATTTAAGCTATTTTATTTTTTTCAAGAAAGTTCTTATTTGTTTAAACGTTTCGCCCATATAACTAAAAATAAAATAGCAATACTTACAAGCCCTTTTTAATAATATATTTTCTGTATCCTCAATGCGTAATTTAACATTTTTTTTGAAGAGTATATAATAAAATGTATAATTATATCAATTTAAATAATTGTATTAACACCAACAATATGTAATCAGTTTAATAACTAGCGGGTAGTCAGTCAATACAAAGAAACACTACAAACTGACCACAGTCGAATAAAAGTATCTCTTGTTTACTCGAGAATTATCTCGTATTCAAAGTTTATTTTTAACTCACCAATATTTTTATAAATGTCGTCGCGAAAAAAATATTCGTAGAAGCATCATGACATTGAAAATTGTAATGTAAATTTAATATAATTATAATTATATTGCATATTTCGGTAAGAATGAAATCTTCGTTGATAAAAAAAACTTAAATTTTGATGACATCAACAATACAAGTATCAATACGGGAAATGAAATATTATCCTATGTAACGGCAGGCGCATCTGTGTGTGTGTATGTGCGCGAACACGGAGCTCGGACCGAGCCGATCTCCAACGCACGGTATACACACAGGTAGTTGACCGAAAACATAAACATCCCGTGGCCTTGGAGAAGGCACGGCCGACAATTGCGGCATGAGGATTCGCAAACAGAGTCGGGCTTGTCTTCGTATTTCTCCGGGGGCTTGCGTGTGTGTGTGCAGTTCCTCGCACGTTTAGCTGTGCGAAAAGTACCGAGCGTAACTACGACACACAATGAGCCCCGAAATGAAAACTCGCGACAACCTTGCGCGAGGGGGAAGGAGAGCGATAGACAGAGCCCGGCAGTATCGCTTCTGCCGTAGCTGAGGCAGCTGCTTGTCCCCCGTGCGCGACGACTTAGAGAGAGAGAGAGAGAGAGAGAGAGAGCAGCGTGGCCGAGCTCACTCACGGGAGCGAGTTAGAGAGAGCATCGCGGCCGATACTCGCAGGAGCGAGAGAGAGAGAGAAAGGCGAGGTCCGTAGCAGCGAAGAAGGAGAGAGAGAGACACACACAGCGACGCGCTGCAGCAGGCACCGCCGAGCGCGTTCAACCGCGCCTTCTTGCTGCAACTGAAGAGGTAAGTCCTGGCCAGGCGAGCGCGCACTTCCCCGCGGACGACAAGCGTCCAGAAAGCGGAGACGGGCGAGCGAGCGAGGCCACCGACGTGCGCGTACGTGTGTGCGGCAGAGCACACACGTACTTCGCGTGCGCGGGCGCACCACCCGAATCGGCGCGTACCTAGAGTACGCGCCGCGTGTGTAAATAGTGAACAGCCTCCAGGGGCAATAAAGATAATTCTTTGCTTTTACTTGTTCGCGTATTATTTCACGCATCCTACTTTCAATTCCCTATTCGGTGGCACGGTGAAGAACACCGCCGGCCTCCGCGGTCGCGAGTACGTAGTACTCGCGTGATAACTGAGCAGCTGGAGCAGCATGCTCGAGAGAGAGCGCGACGACGAAGTCGCGCGTTGTAACGGAGCGAAGAGGCGCAGCTGCTGCTGAAAGCAGCCGACGGCGAGCAACAGCACGAAGCTGACGGGCCGCTAATTGTCGAGGGTTGGCACGAGTAAGTGCTCGCGTCTGTCAATTGTTACGCCGTTCATCGGCAAGTCCGCGTTGAGATATAGCGCATCGAGGACAGCTTTTAGCCCGTTACACCTAATATAATGTAAAAAAAGATGAATTTTTAATAGAATTTTACCCAGAAAAATTCTTTGTTTATAAATAATTTCATCATTAATTTCATAAACAAAAAAAAATAATCGATAAAAGTTTTCTTGCAAATTTTCATTTAATGTATTAAATTTTAGTAGTCAATTTTAGTATTTCACGTAAAATATGATTTGAAATAAGCATCTCAAAATTAAAAATCAATAAGAATGTTGTGATCAATTTTTTTTATCACTAAAAGATAAATAACTAAAGTAGGGGTAGCTCACCCCTTCTATGTGCTTTTTTAAACCTCGAAACAGATCAACTATAATTTTTAATTTTCTTTACAATATGGCATTTTTTAATCAAATATGGCTCGTTAAAACTTTGTTAGTTTAAAAACAGGGTGAAAAAAATTATATTTACCCCCATAAAAATAGGGGGTGCAACTCCTTGTCATTAAAACTGTGTCCAAATACTCGTCTTTTTATAAGAAACAGATAGGTGTTGGTTTCATTAAACAATTCCGATTCCATCTCGAGATATTAAAAAAACTGTTTTTGGGGGTGAACTTTAAGGGTGGTTTTCACCCCCAGATGTCTTTCTCCACAGATAAAAAAAAATACGTGTCAAATATTTTTCGATACTCTAACCAGTTGCAAAGTTTCATGTAAATCGGAGGCAGACACTAACAAAACGGTGATTAATTAAATTAGGGGTTATTCACCCCGTCAACGTGTTTTTATTTTTAAATCTCGAAACAGGTCAACTATAATTTTCAATTTTCTTTATAGCATGGAAATTTTCAATCAAATTTAGCTCATTAAAAGATTTTTATATCAAAAATACAAGGGAAAATATCATATTTACCCTTATAAAAAATAGGGGATGCACCCCCCAGCATTAAAACTGTGCCGAAAAACTCGACTTTTCATAAGAAACAAATAGGTGTGGTTTAATTAAAAAATTCCTATTCCATCTTGAGATATTAAAAAAAAACGGTTTTTGGGGGTGAACTTTTAGGGCGGTTTTCACCCCTTAGATATGTTTTTCCGCAGATAGAAAAAAAATACGTGTCGAATATTTTTTGACACTCTACTCATATGCGACGTTTCATGAAAATCGGAGGCGGACACCAAGTATCCTTTCCTTGTGAGTGTGATGCGTTAGACGCGGTGACGAACTAGGCTAAAGAGGGGACGCTGACGCTTCCCTTGTCTTAGACGCCGAGGGATGCTATTGGTCGGTCGGATTTTTGGGACCACCCTCACTCAAAATCGAACGTTTGGATTCGATAATGAGGCGCCATTATGCAAAAACGCTATAACTTAAACATTAAACAATAAGAAGACAATTTTATTCTTTTACATTTAGTAATAAGATGAATAACCCACTTTGATATAATGAGTTTTCTAAATTAATTGAATTTTGGTGCTGAAATTAGTTTAAATATAAAGAATGGGCGGTACCAATATTAATTAAAAGAAAAATGAGTTTAAATATGGTAATTATTAATTTTAAATTGAATATTGTTTAATGAATTGGTAAATAGATAATAATGCCATATAATTATTATAAAAGCTATGAATATTTCGATGAACTGAACATTATTCAAAGTAGTTTATCCATTTATAAAGTTTTTATCGCAAACCAATGTTTTTTTAAAGGTGAAAGTGTACAAAAGCTTTTGCAAGTACATCTATGAGCCTAATTTGCATATAAACAGGTAGATATGTAAAGGTTCTACATGATTAATTTAAAAAATTATCGATGAACTATCAATTTTCTCTGTATTCATTATTGCTTGTGTATAAATGTGAATAGTGAATATTGCCGAAAGAGGATCTAATACAAATTATAATGTAAAATACGAGAAATATAAATATCGTACTATTATGGAGAAATACTTAAAACTAGATACTAGTTTATAGTCAATATAACTGGAGATTTTCGAAAATAAATTGAGACAATTGAGTTTTTGCAAATATGATTTCTATACTCTAAATATTCTAGATTTAAATTAAGATAAAATTTTTATTGTAGCGGTATTAAATTCTATATATATATACATATACTGACTAATTTAATATAAACTCTAGTGATATTAATGTATATATTTCAATTTTAAAATATATAACAACTGAAAATAGCTCAGTTTAAGTATTGTATAATTAATGCTTATAGAATTTCTAGTTATAATAATTTTATTTTATAAACTAATTTGGATCTACTATAATAAGGGTGTGTTACTAAACGTTGAGGTTTTGATTTATAAATTCTCCATAATAGGATATGTATAATTGAAAATTAATATTTGTGCAATTTTAGAAATAGCAAACATAATTCGAATATCGATACTTTCTTATTTAAAGTTATGGTTTTACGAGAACTTCTTCTATTATCTATTTTACAAAGAATCTTTAATGTATAACGTGAATTTCGGAATAATAAAGGTATTAAATTATCTAACTTGATATAAAACCAATACATGATTAGAGTACAGATTCAAATTATTACATATTTTAGGATTTAATGCAGAGTAAAAATAATTAATTTATTAAAACTCGTGCATAGACACATACAATAAATGGATGATATGTATGTATAGGTTTGATTGTGGTCTGAATCTAAATTTGTAAAATGTACGAATGAAGGAAAGAATAATTTCCATTATTCTTAGACAGGAAATATTCGAAAATGCAACACTGTGAAGAAAGTATTTTAAGAGAAAAATATAACATAAGCGTGGGTGGCAGAAAATGCTGGAAAGCGAGAGAGATGGAAACAGGCGCTGTCGTGAGTAATTACAGGATTTCCCCGGTTTAGCCTGTCCTTTTGCCGTTGAACCTCCCACTGCCATTGGATCTGTCTGAGGCAACGAGCTACACGCGTCAGTCAGAAAGTAAGTAACTTTTCAGATTGCTGTCCTTTCTCTTATCTGTTTCAATTGCTGCTGCCGCTTGTCGCTTATTAATTTCGCGAGTGTTTTATTATTATTTAAAGTCCGAACTGCTACTTTCGCGCGTTTCTACTCCCGTGGTTATTACGTGTAGGCGTAGACCGAAACAGGAACATTTATCGCGCCGACTTTACCGTCATCGCGATATTGTAACACGGACGTTACAATTGGGGGCCCAACTCCGGGATTAAAGCGAGAGTAGTGTCAATAATTTTTTTTCCAATCAAAGAAAAGTCCAAACTTTTTTTCCCTTCCTCTCTCTCTGGATTTGAATATTTATAAAAATGGCAACGTCAAGCGGTACTATAGCAAGAAACGCGGAAGCCACTGCAATTTTGAGGCAAGCGCTTGCCGTAACAGATCCAAGCCTCGCGAACCCTACGCTTAATGAGTTAGTTGAGGTACTGAGAATGAGATACCAGGTCGCATTAGAAACTAATCCGGAGAGGATTACAGAAGTAAAAAGGTTGCAATTGTCCCTTAGTGAAACAGTGGAAGCAACCTTAGTAGAAAAAGTATGTCAGGATGAGATTATGATAGATATTTTGAAAGTATTTATGGAGCAAAATATTAGTGTTAAAGAAATAATTAATGCAATAGCAAGCACGGAAAAGTTCACAATTACAGACAAATTACCAGTGTTATTAGAAAACAAGCAGGAAATTACGGATGATATAGATAACTCAGCATTTAAAACCGCGACGGGTACAAACTTAGATAATAACGGACAGTTTAATACTCCGATTTTGGGAAGAGGTAGCACACCGTACACACAAGCGCTTAGGAACAATTTCACTAGCAACATTAATACATTGCGCCAAAACTCAACTTTGGCACCATTGAAAAATCTCTCAATTAAAGATGCGCTCGATTGCATTCCCAAATTTGACGGTAGCAACATTCTACTTAGCACCTTTTTGTTCGGTGTGAGGGAAGCAGTTAGCATGGTGCCAGCAGTCAATGAAATAGACTTGGTAAAACGAACAATGCGCGCCCGGAATGAGAGAATACGAACAAAAATTAAAGCTCATTAGGAAATCAGTACTTTTGAGTATAAACAGTAAGTTCCCAGTTGTAGAATTGTACTTCGAAAATTACGGGGCATCGCTCAAATTAATGTTGGACATGGGCGCCGGTCCGTCACTTTTAAAATTAGTAAAAAACCCGAGAGAGCAATTGTATTTGAAAGCGAAATATTGAATGTTAAAGGCATTACTAAAGAGTCCATTAACTCGTGTGGTAAAGTATCTTTATTATTTCGTGACTTGACTTTGTATTTTCACCTCGTCCCAGATAGTTTTCCGATCGAGGAGGACGGGTTAATCGGTAGTGAGATACTAAGGAAATATGGGGCAAAGATTAATTACGAGGAAAATATTTTAGACATCGCGTCTCACGTAATCACCTTACGGTCTATCGGTAGCATAAATATTATTAAATCAAAAAATGACGAGAGCGTAAAATTAACGCGAGCCGAGCGGTGTAAGGAATCCCAAGGTATAGTGAGTAGGGACAATCACAATTCTAGACAAGCGAAAAATCCCTCAACACTGGTCCGGACGGACAAAACCAGCGCTGTTGTAGGCAAGCTAAACGACCTGAATGTTTTTTGTGATATAGCTACCCCGCATTAACGCTTAGATGTTAATAAATGTTGTTTATCTGGTATAATGGATGCTGCTCCTCAGTACACTGTCACACCTATTGTAAGCAAAATTGATCAGAAATATGTGGGTAAACTGCAGAATAAAGAATTAAATACAAAAACTAGAAAAATTGAAAATTCGGAAAATTTGATTAGCAAAAATAGAAAAAATGGAAAAATTGAAAATTCGGAAAATTTGATTAGTAAAAATAGAAAAAATGGAAAAATTGAAAATTCGGAAAATTTGATTAGTAAAAATAAAAAAAAATGGAAAAATTGAAAATTCGGAAAATTTGATTAGTAAAAATAGAAAAAATGAAAAAATTGAAAATTCGGAAAATTTGATTAGTAAAAATAGAAAAAATGAAAAAATTTGTTTGTAAAAAATTGTCATTTGAAAAAATCGTTCTGTGTAAATAAAATACACGGAAACTTGCTTGATAAAAATAGAAATTTGGAAATTAAATGGCATCAAAGCAATAAATTTCCAAATAAAGTACGAAAGAAATCCAACAAATACGGAAATTTGAAGGATAAGATTCGTAAAACAATTAGGAAAAACATTTTGCTCTGTGAAAAATCGCCTCGGTACGGCGTAAATAGCAAGAAGTCAAAATTGTTAAAAGACAGTTTTGGTGAACATGTTCTTGTAATTGATTTGAATACCTTGAAAAATAGAAAACCCCGGGGAAATTGTAATTTGTTTGGTAATCTTGGTAGAGTCAATAAATTTCTTGTAGAAAAAGATAAGAATAATATTGAGTCTTTTATTGAAAATGATGCTAAAGGCGACAACGCGCGAGAAAACGTTGTCTTGTATAAGAAAGGTGTCGGAAAAATACCAAAAGTGGTTAGAAAAAATGGTGCAGAAATAACATTTGTGGTTAATAAAGTTAAAGCTTTTAGAACAATTTATCATAACCTGCGATGGTGTACTTAAGCGATGAATCGCCGAGCCCGAACACCCGCAAATAAAATAATTCTTAATCCTCTCTTCCTCTCGCTCGCTTTATTCTCACTTACCTTCCAAAAGGAGATTCCGCTGTGACCCCGTCGGCTCGGGCAAGCTACGGTGTTGAAAAGGTTAGGAAGGGTTATCTCGCCAAATAAATACTCAAACTAACTCCAGTTAAAATCTTAGTTTATTAAACTAAAAACCCTGACTACAATTTTCTAAAGTAGCTGACGCATGAATACACACTATTCTATGAGGCAGCTCTCTATCGCACGTTCACGTACCACACACCAGGTGGCGCAACGAATAATTCGCCCCCCCCCCCGCACGCGCCTGTTTCCCAAACGCCGTCGCGCGTTCACGACAAACGCGAAGAAAGCTTCGCGAGCCCGATTCCACAAACCGGACGCGCTCATGAGCCCTTTCTCTCATTCGCCGCAGCGCGATTCCACTAACCGTCGTCCGCGAACTCACTCTCAAACACACTCTATCTCTCTCCACCCGGTCGCGCGCGCAACGAACGCACGAGCCCGTCTGTCGCCGAAGTCGAATGCCGTGAATTCACCAGCCCGCGTACACGAGTCACTCTCTCTCTCTCTCCACGCAACTGCGATGCCTCTCGGCACGATTCTGAGAATCGCCGTGCATACAGAACAATCTCGCTCTTCACTATGTCACTCACCACGCGGATGTAACGGTTCTCGTTACGATTCCGAGAATCGCCACGCATCCGAATCGCTCTCGCTTCGCCACCTCCCTCTCTCTCTCTCTCTCTCTCGGCGTTAGACGCGCGCACCCTCAAAAAGCACCGCCGCGCGATGCTCGGTTGTCAACCGCGACACTCTTTTCTCTCTCTCTCTCCACCGACGTTAGACGCGCGCACTCTCAACAAGCTTCGCCGCGCGATGCTCAGTTGTTAACCGCGACTCACTTTCTCTCTCTCTCTTTCTCTCTCTACTCTCTTTCTCCACGCGAAATGGTGAAATTCTCGCGGCGCGATTCCAAGAACCGCCGCATCCGCGAACCTCTCTCTCTCTCTCCACTAACACTCTCGCCACGCTTCACTATCCGCTCTCGGGCCCGCTGCCCACGTACCTTCCGTCGCACGAAGCCTTGCCCCGGTTACGAGGTTGGACCGCCGATCTCCCAGCTGCTTCTCCTCGCTCCCCAGATACTCTCTCTCCAACTCTCTCCTCGCCACCGCTGCTCGTCGTCGTCCGGCTCTCGACCTCCCTCACCGCTCTTCTTCCTTTCCCCTAGCACACACTCGCAATCACCGCTCGTTCCACCCTTCTCGCGTACGCTGCCGTCTCGACACTGCCGATTTTCCCGCTCGCGCCGTGCAGCCTCCCCCCGCGCACGCGCAGCAGAACGGCGGGTTGCATCAGCCCGGCACGAGGGGCCTGGTTGCGACTACGCCACTGCCGCCCGCGAGGTGCTGCCATCTCGCACCTCGCTGCTGCACCGCTCACGCGCGCGCGAGATTCAAACTCGCCTCAGGCTCCACTCTACTGCTCTACACTTTCTCTCGCTCTCTCTCTCTCTCTCTCTCTCTCTCTGTCTCTCTCCACTTACCTTCTTCTGCACCACGGAGCATTCCGCTATCGTTGTCATCTCTCATGGTCTCGCAAGTTGTCAAAACCCGGGAACAAATAAAGAATATTCCCCCCCGTTGGCTTTCGAATTATTTAATTACCATTCGGCCGTCTGAATCAGTGCGCCGCGAGTCCAGCGAGAAGAAGAGGCATTGGGGCGAAAATACATCGTCACAAACTCCCCCTCCCTAAGGCGGAATACTCCCCGAGATTCCGTTTCTTTAATCTCGGCCGTCTCGCTCCTCTCGCAGCGCTCCGGTCCAAACAGCTTCGCGTATGGAGTTTTTGACTTACCGGGGGGGACTGCACCCCTCGCTTGCTCTCCACCTTGGGCTCTGCCGGGTCGGCCTGGGGTAGCTCTCTCATGCCTCTCCTCCTCTGGTGGCATGGCCGCCCCTACCCTTCCCTCAGTACCAGCCCCGGCTCTCTCTCCACTCTCCACTCTCTCTCCACTCTCTCTCTACTCTCCACTCTTCCCTCTCCCTCTCTACTCTCCACTCTCCTCTCTCCCTCTCTCTCTCTACTCCCTTACCCCCTATTGTCCTCGGGTTTCGGAACAGGGCCCCGGCCAAAAACTCCCAGGAGTACGGCACTCCGGACCTCTAGGGGTAGGTCGCGCAGGCGATCCATCAGCTGCAGCGCCTGTGCTACTGGGTAGATCGCCTCCGCTCGCTCCCCCGAACTCTCGGGGCGCCGCTCCTGGGGGCGTCGGTCCCCCGGCCCCGTCTCCCTCGGACTCGGTGGTAGTGGCACCTCCACCACTGACGCCACCGACGGGACCCGTGGCTCCACCCCCGCGGGCTGCCGGCGTGGAGGGGAAACGCTCCTCCTCCGGAGCCTCTCCACTGGCCCGGGGGATGGAATGGCGGCGGCCGCTGTGGCCCGGGCTCCCTGCCGGTGGGAGGCTGAGAGTCGTGGGCCCTCCCGCCCGTACCGCTCTCGGATATAAGTGCGGTGGGCCACCCAGCAGCGGGGACACACCGTCAGGTCCGCGCCCCGCCGACCGCAATTGTGGCAATACACACTCGGGGGACGCGGGCACTGGATGCAGGAATGACCTACCCGCCAACAATTATAGCAGGCCTTGGGAGGCGGGACGAGCGCCGGGTCAGTGGGGATAGGGAGGAGCTCCCCGAACATGATCCCTCGGGTTTTTACGGGTAGTGCTCGCCTCCGGCTTCCCCCCGACCCAGCGCTCGCCCTTGACCCACTTCTCGGCCTCTCTCTCTCCACCCGCGACGAAGAGGGAGGCCGCAGCGGGGGACCCGGAGGAGGCGACAGTGACCTCAGTGGCGTCGGCACCCCCGAGACATAGTCGCCCACCTGCAGGTGCCGCCGCGGGTTATAGGGCCTCGTCTTCTTCTTTCTCCGTCTTCTCCTTCTCTCTCCCAGCTCTCGTTCGCCTCTTTCCCCCGACGGCTCCCGGGCGACGCTTGCCCCCACGGGAACAGACGGAACCTCCTCCCGACCCCACTCCATGGGCTCCGGAGAGGCCGTGAGGGTCGGCACTGGCAGGAATCGGAGCAGGTACTCAGCGGGAATCCCAGGTTCCCTGTACTCCGACTCCTGCTCCTGGCCATCCGGCCCCGGGCGCCCTGGAGGGGACTGATGAGTGGAGGTCCCATCACTTCGCCCGTCACCGCCGGGGGCAGCGCCCCGATCGGCCGCCAAGTAAGCGGCGAGCTCCAGCTCAGCCGCGCGGCTGAGTTGCTCCTCGGGGCTCCCCTCGGCCGTCGGCTCTACCGAGTCGGCTCTAGTCGGCGACAGAGGGAAGTCTCGTTCGGCGCCACGGGAGGCGAGTAGCCGCCGGGGAATGGCCCCCCGGAGGCGACACGCCTCCAGCTCGTCGCTCACCCCGACGGCCGTCTCCTCCTCTTCTTCTCTCTCCCTCTCCACCGCCTCTCTCGCTCTTCTCTCCACTCTCTCTCTCTCCAGGGACGTTCTCTCCCTTCTCATTCTTTCCATTCTCTCTTTTTCCTGTTCTTCCCATTTCATTCCTTTTAACTCTAGCTCTTTCTCTCTCACTATCCTCTCTTTCTCCCTCTCCTCTTTCTCCACCCTGACTCTCTCCACCCGCTCTGCCTCCAACCGCATTCTTACCTCTCCTTCCCTCTTCCTTCTCTCACTTTCAACTCGCTCACTCTCTCGTCTCTTATTCTCACTCCTTTCTCTCTCCTTCCTCTCATTCTCCTTTCTCTCCTTCTCCCACTCCTCCCTCTCAACTCTTTCTCTCTCATTCCTCTCATTCTCTGTCTCCTCCTCTAACTCTGAGATCCCCGCACACTCTCCATGAATAACGGCGTTTTTCTCCTCGCCCGTCTTGGCGAAAGGTCTCCAACGCTCCTCTCTCACTCTCCACACTCCTTTACCTAGTTGCCCATCCACATTAAATAACTTGCAGAAATCCATGCCCAGTATAATCTCCTGGTCGAGGTTATGTAACGCCTTCAGGGGAAGAGGCGCCGAGTGATGATCGATTTCAAGCATCACGTTCAACACTCCTATGACTTTGGTAATTCCCCCGGTGACGTTCCGCACCGCCGTGGCGCTTTCCTGTAACCTATCTTGGAATCATTCGGCCACGCCGGGGCCTACCAGTGATAGCATCGCCCCCGGGTCGAATAAGGCTTTGTAGGAGTGACCACCAAGCTTCACCATGACGAAATGACGATTCTCCCCGCACAATCCTGCGACTGCATCGGGGTCTTCCTCGGACTCCTTCTCTTTACTAATATCCGGTCTCTCTTCTTCCTTTCCTTTCTCCACTTTCCTTTCCTCTTCCCTCTCCACATCAATCTTCCTGGGCTCCTTCGATGGTATCACCTCCACGGGTGTTTCATCCCCTTCGACTTTTTTACCGACCAAATCGTCCATTATCTCCTCTAGCCATTCATCGTCACTAGACTCCTCACCCCACCCCTCTGCTGGCAGATGGACTGGGGGTTCTGAGTCTTGTTGGTTCCCTTCACTCTTTTTCTCTTCACCCTTCTTCACTTCACTCTTCTTCTCTTCTCCCTTCTTCACTTCACTCTTCCTTTCCACTGGTCTCACCTCGCCTCTTACTTCTACTTCTATATCTCCCTCTGTCTTCTTCTCTCTCCCTTTCCCTTCTCCACTTTCTCGGTCTCCACTAGCCTTCTCGGCCTTCCGCCAGAGTCCCTGGGGAACAAGCACATTTAAGATACCTGTCCCCCAGCCTGCCCGTTTCCCAACTTCGCTCGTAAGGAGGCACAGTTGGGACACGTCTTGAAGGTGACATTCGGCGCGTCACAGTTTTGGCAGCTCACTCGTGGAGGATGAGTAGGCTGATTACGGATGGTGCAGTTTCGCACCGTATGCCCCTTTTGCCTACACCAGAAACAGACCACTTCAGGACAAACGGAAGCCTTATGGCCCACCGCCTGGCAGAGGTTGCAGACCCCCATGAACGGCCTCTGCTCTCCTCCGGTAAGCGGGGCTTGACCAGGTCCAGCTGGACGCCCATAACTGCCTCTTGGAGGATCGGCTCGCGACTCTCCTGAGCCCGGATTCTGAGCCGTAGCTCCCCTCCACGGGTCACCTCCATAGCCGCGTCCTGCACCGTAGGGGGGCCTGGGATTTCCCTGACCCCCTTGAACACCAGGTCGTCCTTGCACCACTGCCGCGTACGTCTTTGCTTCCTCCTCCTCCATTATCTGCGCATTCGACATCTTCGGCGGCGCCGTCTCCGGCTTCGGCTCTCCGTCACTCGCCTTGGCGGAGGGCTGAACGTTGATTTTGGCCGCCTTCTTCGCCGCCTTCGTTTCGCTCAGCTTGGTGGGCTTTGGCGACACGTTCTCATTCTCCACTCCCTTCTCCACGGCTGCCACGGCTTTCTGGCGACCAGTAGTGCCCGTAAACGCTGCTCCGGGCACCCTCATCTTGTCAGCAGGAGGCGGCGGGAGATAGCGACTATCCAATTCCTTCTGCCTCTCTCAACGACGTCCGTACTTCTCCAAATCTTCCATCGTCTCCACAATTTTGTCAGACATCGCCTTCCTGTACTCGGGGAGGATATTCCGGTAGGCTGTTTCCACCAGCTGCCTCTCCGACGCCGGCCGTTTAAACCGAGAGACGATGTAATTGAAATTGGAGAGGTACGGGGCAATCTTCTCGCCCCTAGCCTGCGTCCTTCGTCTCAAATCATCCAACAGATCTTCACGATCGTATTCTGTGACGAACTGATGTTTGAAAGCCTTGCGGAATCCCAGCCAAGAAGGCGTAGCCAGCTTGATAGTTCTGAACCACCTGCCAGCTCTCTTAGTTAAAATACAGGGCAAGGCACCGAGCAGCTCTCGATCACGTAACCCTGCTCCCTCGCGGCAGTCTTCTAACTGCTCTAAAAACTCCTCGGGGTCCTCCTTCTCGTCTCCACTAAATGTGATGCCCCAACTCTTCAATAGCTTGACTGCGCGAGCCTTTTGCTCCGCTGCAGGTGTCGCTCTCCACCGTCTTCTCGGCTCCACTTCACCATCATCCTCCGTCTCGCTGAGGTCTCAACGTCTGCGGCGGGCCAGGCTGCTCCTCTCTGAGTTTCCTTCACTCTCACTACTGCTTGATATCGTGATGCTGCGTACCGCTGACTTCCTTTCTCTTGCGAATCTCCCATTCCGCTTCGGTTCTCGCACTCCCTTATCGAGTGTACCAGGCCTCTTCGATATGTTTTCCTGGCGATTTTCTATTTCTTCCTCATCGCTTAACCGCTCCATGAGGGAAGGATCGATAGGTCTCCGACGAGGACGCCCTGATGTCTTCCTTCTCAGTAGTGACTTGCTTTCCTCGTGATCCGAAGTACAAGCCGGTTGAGGATTCTTTAGAGGCCGGTACGTCGTGCCGCTGCCTCCTCTCTCCGAATATGACGAGCGAAGGCTTCGATCCATCTCCCTTTTCAACTCTATTTCTGCCTCCACGTCACTCGCCTCTCCACTACTCGACTCCACGTCATACATCCGGCGAATCTCGTCCCAGTTCTGGCCTGGAGTGTACCACTCCCTTTGGGGCACCCCCCTTTTCCTCGCTGGAGTCTCCCTTTGAACGAGAGCTGACGGTGCTCTAAGCGGTGTCTGAGCCAGCAGGGCCGAAGGCGGCGGCAACGATTCAGTAGGCGGTAGCCCCCGATATAATCGAGCTGAATAGTATTCCCAAGTCGATGCCACGGGAGGTACGAATCGGCTACTATCAAACGTGGCTGTCACCCTGGGCGCACTCAGAACTGAGACCGAAGTAGTCACGGCCGGTTGTGCCCCTGTCGTCCGCAGGACCGAACCCGCGTTACTCCTAGTGGCTCTCAGCGAGCTAGTGACAGTCACCGTCACTGGCGTAGGCCCCTCCTGCTGGTGCACCATCACCTCCACCAGCTGCTCTCTTCCTCTCTCCACATCCTCGTCGCTCGCCCGCAGCGAGCCTTCACTACTCGTTCTAGCCCGAGGCCAGGCCGCTTCTTTCTTCTTCAAAGTCTTCATCCGTTGAATTTTCTCACCTTTCTCCTCGCCTCTCTCCACATTCACCCCTATAATCTCTTCAATGGCTTCAGACTCTGCCTCGTCGCAGGTGTACCAGGGGACCTCAACCCCCGGCACTTCCTCGCGCAAGATCGCACGCAATAAGCGATCTCGCAAACTCTCCAAGTTACCGCGGCTATTCGCCCTCCGTTCCTCGAGTTCCGCAACCAATTCTGCCGGCTGCAACTGGGCCACAGTTCGGGTCCAGCGCCTGGCCACACGAGATTGCGCCAGCTCCTTCATTCTCACAGCGTGCTCGCCCATGGCTCGCGTCCGCTTCTCCACGACTATTACTCGCTTACGAAAGTCGAGTAGTCCAACTCTCTCTCACTCTTTCCCCCGTCTACTCTCCCTCTGACTTCACAAAGCACTTCTGAACGCACGGCCTCTGCCTGTGCGACCAACCAACACGCCAACAACTCTCCACAATAAATATTCAAACTCATGTACTATATATAATATAAGGGGCAACAAATAATTTAAATATTCAATATATATATTTATTATTCGCACGCTTTACTATCGCTACGCCGCAATTACCGCTAACTCGCCACAACTCTGACGCAACTCTCACACTTACTCTCACTCTATCTCTCTACACTACACGCACTTCCCAACCTTTATCACAGCAGATCTCCCCACAAGGGATGCCAATTTGCGATGGTGTACTTAAGCGATGAATCGCCGAGCCCGAACACCCGCAAATAAAATAATTCTTAATCCTCTCTTCCTTTGGCTCGCTTTATTCTCACTTACCTTCCAAAAGGAGATTCCGCTGTAACCCCGTCGGCTCGGGCAAGCTACGGTGTTGAAAAGGTTAGGAAGGGTTATCTCGCCAAATAAATACTCAAACTAACTCCAGTTAAAATCTTAGTTTATTAAACTAAAAACCCTGACTACAATTTTCTAAAGTAGCTGACGCATGAATACACACTATTCTATGAGGCAGCTCTCTATCGCACGTTCACGTACCACACACCAGGTGGCGCAACGAATAATTCGCCCCCCCCCGCACGCGCCTGTTTCCCAAACGCCGTCGCGCGTTCACGACAAACGCGAAGAAAGCTTCGCGAGCCCGATTCCACAAACCGGACGCGTTCATGAGCCCTTTCTCTCATTCGCCGCAGCGCGATTCCACTAACCGTCGTCCGCGAACTCACTCTCAAACACACTCTATCTCTCTCCACGCAACTGCGATGCCTCTCGGCACGATTCCGAGAATCGCCGTGCATACAGAACAATCTCGCTATTCACTATCTCACTCACCACGCGGATGTAACGCTTCTCGTTACGATTCCGAGAATCGCCACGCATCCGAATCGCTCTCGCTTCGCCACCTCCCTCTCTTTCTCTCTCTCTCTCGGCGTTAGACGCGCGCACCCTCAAAAAGCACCGCCGCGCGATGCTCGGTTGTCAACCGCGACACTCTTTTCTCTCTCTCTCTCCACCGACGTTAGACGCGCGCACTCTCAACAAGCTTCGCCGCGCGATGCTCGGTTGTTAACCGCGACTCACTTTCTCTCTCTCTTTCTCTCTCTACTTTTTTTCTCCACGCGAAATGGTGAAATTCTCGCGGCGCGATTCCAAGAACCGCCGCGTCCGCGAACCTCTCTCTCTCTCTCCACTAACACTCTCGCCACGCTTCACTATCCGCTCTCGGGCCCGCTGCCCACGTACCTTCCGTCGCACGAAGCCTTGCCCCGGTTACGAGGTTGGACCGCCGATCTCCCAGCTGCTTCTCCTCGCTCCCCAGATACTCTCTCTCCAACTCTCTCCTCGCCACTGCTGCTCGTCGTCGTCCGGCTCTCGACCTCCCTCACCGCTCTTCTTTCTTTCCCCTGGCACACACTCGCAATCACTGCTCGTTCCACCCTTCTCGCGTACGCTGCCGTCTCGACACTGCCGATTTTCCCGCTCGCGCCGTGCAGCCTCCCTCCGCGCACGCGCAGCAGAACGGCGGGTTGCATCAGCCCGGCACGAGGGGCCTGGTTGCGACTACGCCACTGCCGCCCGCGAGGTGCTGCCATCTCGCACCTCGCTGCTGCACCGCTCACGCGCGCGCAAGATTCAAACTCGCCTCAGGCTCCACTCTACTTCTCTACACTTTCTCTCTCTCTCTCTCTCTCTCTCTCTCTCTCTCTCTCTCTCTCTGTCTCTCTCCACTTACCTTCTTCTGCACCACGGAGCATTCCGCTATCGTTGTCATCTCTCATGGTCTCGCAAGTTGTCAAAACCCGGGAACAAATAAAGAATATTCCCCCCCGTTAGCTTTCGAATTATTTAATTACCATTCGGCCGTCTGAATCGGTGTGCCGCGAGTCCAGCGAGAAGAAGAGGCATTGGGGCGATAATACATCGTCACAAACTAAGCAACATATAAAAAGCTAAAAATTAAGAAAGTTAGTTTTAGAAGACTTAGTAATGCCATAGGTGAATTAGAACGATCGTTAAGTAATAAAAGTCAAACTAGAAAATTCGGAAATAATAAAATGGCGAGCCGTTCGCCACGCATTAAATTATGTGACAGTGTGCAGCTTTCCCACCTCATAGAAGGCCTGCGTGTAAAAGTAAAAGCGTTGACTCACTCGCAAACAACCAAAAGAGACCCCTTAGTACATTTATATGGAAATGCTTTGACTGTTGTCTGTTACTATGCCATTCCCCTTTTGAGCAAGATAAGAGAGCATCGCGTGACAAGCGACGATATTTCTGCCGACATTTTATGCGTTTTCCGCCATTCATTACATCACATTAAAAGAAAAATTAATGGATTAGGATGGTCGGTTTGAAAAAGCCACGCGGCAACCCGGAACATAATGTGCGTCAGGGGTGGAGAAGCGCTAACTGAAATCGATCGGGTGATGAAATTGAAAGAGCTCTTGCGACTCAAACATTTAGCGGGGGGGTCAGCGAGTAGACATGGAAGCGCTATTGATTAAGTTCGCGGATAGATTTTATTTAACAGGAGATGCTATGCCCGCGACTACCCTAATCGAACATGAAATTCCGACCACCACGAATATTCCAATTAGGATTAAACAATTTAGACACTCACCTATATTAAAGGAAGAAATCAATAGGCAGATCAAGGAAATGTTAGAGAAAGGGATCGTTGAGCCTTCAACAAGCGCCTATTCGGCGCCGGTATTCTGCGTTGACAAAAAACCGGGACCTGACGGCAAGAAAAAATTTCGGGTAGTTGTGAATTTTAGAAAGTTGAACGCCATTATCCCCGATTATAATCATCCAGTGCCTAATATAGCTGACATTTTGGATAAACTCGGAGATGCGAAATTTTTTTCGGTTTTTGATTTGTACACGGGTTATTATCAAATAAAAATTAAAACTGAAAATAGAGAAAAAACGGCTTTTTCTTGTGATCTCGGTTTATTTCGTGTTGTTAGATCACCTTTTCGGTTAAAAACCAGCGCGCCATTATCCCGATATCCGATAGAAATATTTGTAGTTACAAGAGCACAAAAGAAAAGAGAATCAAATAAAAGTATAGAATTAACGAGTAAAATGAATCATGACGACAAAATCAAGATTTTAAATGATAATCGGATAGAAATGAAAACAAAACGAGGCAGACCAAGGAAACCGAATAAAACACATACCAGAAATAATGGAAAAAGAGACGGAAGTACTACAAATAATATAATTGAGAAACAAAAACGCGACAATGTAGTATATTCAAAAAATTCAATTCAATTCAGAAATGACAACAATTTAGTAACACAAGATTATAAATTACTAGACGAAAATACTGATTTATTAATAAAAAATAAAAATCTAAAAATAAATACAAGTCTAAAAAAGGGGGAAATTGATATTATTAATATTGAAAATAGGAAATTATTTATTTTATGTCTCGATATATCAATGACATCAAACATCGTTAAGGAAAATTTAGTAAAGTTATTCAGAATATTAAAAGAAATATTAATTAGGAAAAAATATCTATTTTTAGTATATCAAAAAATATTGAAATTTTAAATATAAGTCAGATAGAGATCGAAGAAATTTTAAAACAAATTTTTCACGATTCGAATATAAAGATAATAATATGTTCAAATAACGTCAACTATGTACAAAATACAGATATTTTCAATATGTATCACTCTTCTACAATAGGAGGGCATTCCGGTATAAATCGAACTTATAACAGAATTAAAGAAGAATATTTTTGGGAAAATTTAAAATCGGATATTCAAAACAGAATAAAGAATTGCGATGACTGTCAAAGAAATAAACTAAAACGAAAAAAAACTAAACAACCTATGATTATAACAGACACACCAATAAAAACATTTGACAAGATTGCTATGGATATGGTAGGACCATTTAATATTACAAAAAAATAACAATAAATATATATTATCTATTCAGGATCAATTATCGAAATTCGTAATTTTAACATGTTTAAAAGATCAAACGGCAGAATCGGTATCAGATGCCTTTATAAAAAGATTCATATGTATTTTTGGATCACCTAAAATAGTATTAACGGACAGGGGAACAAATTTTACTAGCAAAATGATGAAACAAATAGCAAAAAGATTTAAATTTGATAAGATCGAAACAACAGCTTTTTCCCCACAATCTAACGGGTCTCTAGAAAGAGCTCATCACCCATTATGTGAATATCTTAAAAATTTTTCAACAAAAAAATACGAATGGGATGAATTTTTAGAATTTGCACAATTTCATTACAATACGAGCGTACATACTAGCCACAATTTCACACCGTACGAAATAGTTTTTGCTTCTCCTGCTAGAATTCCATCTAGCGAACCAATTAAGAAATCAGAATTATTGCCTACATATAACGGATACTTAGAAAAATTAATTAAAAGCATGAGAGAAATTGCTCAAATAGCAAGGGGAAATTTAATAGTTTCAAAGGAAAAATCCAAAAATTATTACGATAAATTTATAAACCCAGTACAGTTTGATAAGGGTGATAAAGTATGGTTAATTAAAGAGCCAAAACCGGGTAAACTTGAAAAAGATCATTACCAGGGCCCTTTTGCCATATTAAAAATAAATGAAAATAACAGTATCACTATTAATTATAAAGGAAAAGCAAAAACTGTTCACTCAAATAAATTAAGTCTTGTTAACGGCAAGAAAAAATAGTAAGACAACTTTCTGTTTTAGGAAATGGAGAAAATATTATTAAAAATTTTCATAATTTTAACCTTCATCAAATATAATACAGCCATAATTGGATTCAACTGCGGCTCTGCTGATCCAGCAGTAAAAACATACTCCTTAGTGGATACCGGGGAATGCGATTTCCATGAAGAAGATTTGCAAGTATCTAATACAACCATAGAATTATTACAATTAGCGGAATTCAAAACAAGTTATGTAATTCAATGTAAAATAGAAATAAGACGAAAAATATATCACTGCGGAATGTTCAGTCATTTAGGTCCAGTTGAAAACGGTTTACAAGAATATTTGTACGACGTTGGCGCAGAGCAATGTAAATTTATTCATAATACAGGAATATTTAAATATGACAATTCTCACACAATAGCGAATATTAAAATAAATGAGACTAAAACAGTAGAAATCGATCTAGCAGGAAAAATCGAAGGGAAATCTTGTTGAGGAGGCACCTACGCGGATGATTATGGAAGTTGGGATAATGTTCTTGTTCAAGGTCTCATAAAAATTACGCTCATGGAAGAATATGCAAAAGTAAACTTAAACAATAATAAATTACATTTAAACTCGGGAACAACATGCGAATTCTCGGACGAACGTTGCATAGACGCGCAAGCCGGTTATGCATTTTGGTCGCATGTTCCAAACGAAAATTGTTTTGACAACAAATACGATGTTTTATTTAAAGGCACCGTAACAAAAACATTATCACCAAATCAGGGAGTAATGTATACAATAAATACTTATGATATATCTTTTTCTTTAAACGCTGTAGAAAATATTAAGTTTTGCGACAGAATTATAACGAAAACAGAACATCCTAAATTATTTATTTACGAAAAAAGTAATGTAAACATTTTATTCGATAATGATGTGAGTCAACAGTGAGATCTAATTAATTGTAACAGGGCGAATAGTTTTCGGAGCGAGAGAGTTTTCGGCAATGCCGAAAGCTTACCTGTATGCTCTCTCTCTCTCGCTCACACTGCTCCGCAACGATGATGCCTTCCTCGGCGCTGCTCGTCGAGGACGATGCTCGCCTACGTTGCGGCTCGAGCGGCGCCCTGGCAGAATTGCCGGCTCTGCGCGCGCTCGGTGCAATGCCGTTCGCTGACTGAATACAACCGGGTAACTCAGAAGTTACCCGGGAATTTGATATCGTGTGACTCTTCGCGCTCCCGTAAAAGGGGAAAAACGCGCGAGTACCTGGAGCTCAGATGATCGCCGAGGAAGTCGGCGATCCCGCGGAGGCAGCGGTATCCGAGGTGCTCGTAGGAATAACGGCGGAAGGGAAGGGGGCGAAATAATAATTCGCGAACTCTTAACTAAAAACCATACGGCACATTTATTAGGATAAATCACAAAGGAAATTGACGCGTGAAGTCGGAAATTCTGCGCACCGCAATATTTATCCCTCGCGAGGTCAAAATACCGCGCGAGTCGCACGCGTCGCGGGTGTCGCGTTCACACACACTTTCGGCGACGAGGTGTACACTCGTCTCCGTCGCTCTCTGCCTCGCGCGTCGAGGCAGAGGTACGCTCGCACGCGGAGCCTGCAGGCACTAACCTAAGCTCCGGAGGTGAAACTCGGGCGGCTTTCCTCCTCTCGCTTGTCCCCTCTGGTGTGGGCGAGGTTGGTAGTCGTCCCAGCGGGCTGGGGCACGAGGTCGTGGTTGACCCTCTCGATCTCTCGCTCACTCTCCCTCTCGCTGCTCTCCTCTCTCTCTCTCTCTCTCTTTCGATCGCACTCTCTCGCACCTGGACGACGGAGATTTCCTCCACACGTGCGCGCACCGAATCGGCAGAAACTCGAATGAATCGTTCTCGCGCGCACCGTTGCCGATCTGCCCTACTCGCGCCTGCGCATCCCCGCTTCGCTCCTCGATGGCTCGCGCGCGTGGTAGTTCGCCCGCGGATTTCGAACTTCGTTACATAATATAGATATTTTTGCGTATACAAATGCGAAATTTGTACATGTGGAAAAACATTTTCGGGCGCAATTTAAAAGTTTATATTTAAATATTTTAACAAAAATGTGCGAGTTAGAGAGAAAAGAAATCCAAAATTCCTTATCCCTCACATTAAATTTCCGAGATGAATTTGCTTATAATGTTATGCAGAAGCCAGGATACATTGCTAGACTTGCAGAAGAGGTGGTACACATAATAAAATGTACCCCGATTAGCGTAAAAATTCACCATACTAAGGAGTGTTACGAGGAACTTCCCGTAATATCAGAAAACACTACTTGGTTTCTGACGCCGAAAACACATGTTTTGATCAGAATAGGAATACAGATCGAGTGTGATTCAATAATTCCACCCTATTATAAGGTAGACAATAACTGGATAAGTTTGACGCTGTTCACTGTCAAATATCACTGTTTTCAAGCCTAAAATTATCAAAAACTGGATACCGGAAAAACTGAATTCCTTAGCAACAAGTGGAATATACACACAACAAGATCTGGGAAAATTCGAGGAAAGATTACTCTTTCCAATGGAAAAGAAATCCATCGTAAATACCATAGCAAAATTCACACAAAGTGCAAATTCTGCAAAAGATGACTTGATGAGAAATTTTCTAACAGAAAAAATACTCACTCATATTGCTGAAAGCACTTGGAATAAAATAATAGAAAAATATGAAGAATATGAAACAATAAGCTCAGGAATCATTATGACATTAATAATAATGCAGTTAACAAAGATGATAGTAGATCTGATAATAAGAGGATATACACTCCAAAAACTATACGGATGTTCCAGACATTTATTTGGATCAATATTCACATCTGTAACACACTTATTAGTAGTGTTGAACAAGATAAATGATACGGAAGGACAAAATTTTAGAAATAGAAGAGATATGGCGAGCGAACTTCAGGAAATAGTAGTAACGAAACCTACCATATCTATGCCATTAAAAGAAAATCATTCTACAAAAATAGAAGAACACGAATTACAAGAGTTTAAACCAAGAAGAGTTGTAAATCTAAGACCCTTGCCACCCCTCTCACCACGTCCCATTGTAACTAACTCTACAAATTCCACATCCACATCCCAGAAAATACCCGAAGGAGAACTTTTCGGAATTTAACTGATACAAACGATAGAAATATAAAATATATTTTTATTATTACAAAGAGCCCTTAAATGTCAGTCTACGTAGCAAGAATTATTCACCGTTCTAAAGGGGGAGATGTTACGTCCGTGACGTATCCCTAAATTACATTTAATATTCATATTCTCATCAGTAATTTCTTGATCCACAAAATTATGTGATTGCAAATTTATTGACACCCACGTATCAACTAGCATAGAGAAAAAAAAATTCAACACAGGGAAATTGTAAACATTCTTGTACGAAATGAACCACAATTTTAAACGAACCATATTGAAATTATTTAAAAATTTCTCAAAACATTTTATGAAAGACGTTATTGTATTTATAGTTAACTTTCCATCTTATAATTGTAATTTGAAATTATTGTAACAGAAAATTACTGATAGCTAACTATTATTATATTTGTTGAGTCTCTACGATATTCAACATTCTAAGGGGGGGGGGGGAAAGTGTTACGTCTGTGACGTATCTCTAAAACCAATTAACAATGCATATTTAACGCCAGTAATTTTCTGACATACAAATGTCGTATATGCGAATTTCGACGACTATGCACTTTTAACTGTACGGCCTCGCGACACTCCAAGTCAATGAACTCTTCAAAATACAAATACAGCAATTTTTATGTTGCAGCAAGAATAATATACGCTAAATACAACTGTCAATTTAAACAATGCGCACCAAAGTAATTAACAAATTAGGTACTTAAAATTCTAATAGGTGTAAACCATTAGTGAAAACCATTAAAATACCTTGATTCTATTTTAAAAATTAACTTCGATACAAATTTATGCGACGCAGCATTTCGTTTGTATGAAATCATGACTGAGTGAGTCACCGACCTCAAACAATCAAGTTAAATGATGACTAAACCTGAAAACACCAGTGCCAGTGCCAGCAGATAAGGGAAGGCTACAATCAAGAACTTCCATTCTGCCATCAAATTCCCCATAAGAACCGAGATAGGGGGGTCAGAAAGGAAAATTAGTAGATCAAATCAACATTCGAGCAGCCAACCTCAAAAGTACTAAAAGGGGGCAGTTGAAAACTTAAACTTGATAACCATGAATTTAAAATAACCAATGGTCATGATTTTGTTAATCAAAGTATTAATTGTTTAAACCATAATTTATAAGAAATTCATGTCGATCCAAGACTGACGAGTATTATTATTATTATTATAATTATTATTACTAATATTACTATTACTATTATAAATCGTATTATTATTTTTATCATTAAATCAAATTCTGTAACAGAAAATCTCTGATACATTTGTTGAATCTCTACAACGTTCAACAGTCTAAGGGGAGGGGTGTTACGTCCGGAGATGTATTCTCATTTTAAAGAAAAAGCATAATTAGTATCAGATATTTCCTGACACATAAAAGTGAGAATGGAACTTAATACTACGCAGCGTTCTGCTTATGCGACCTTGTGACGTATAGAGTCACCCACTCAAGAAGACAATACATGCAGTTTTTAACATACGGTCGAGCTAGAATCCAAGCCACCGAACTCCGCGGCAGTTGAAAGCCCACACTTTGCAATGCTCAGCATTTCGCAAGTACGACGACCCAGAAAACTTGTAATACATAAGTTGTCAAAAGATGAATTCGATACGTCACCGGGCCCATCTTTAATCTAATTATTTTGTATTATAAAAGAAGTGATGTGTGTCACGCGAATCAGTCACAGCGTACAAGAAACCTGGAGAGCTCCGTCAAACTCAGACGACATTCGAGTCAAGTTGAAATCGTAAGCCTTACTCATCTAGTAAGCAGATTTATAAATTATTGAAATTGTAATCGTAAGCCTTACTCGTCTAGTAAGCAGATCTTATAAGTTATTTATAGTAAAATTATAGAAGCGAGTGTAAATTCTAAACGTAAAGAACAATTATAGAAAAAGAATTGTAAGTAAAATTACAACACATCGATCTACCAGAAGACAGCAGATTGTATTGGTAAATAAATTATTGTATTTTACATAATAAACATACATAAAACCAATTACTATTTATTTCCACTTATTTCCGGACTTCACATATTTAAACAGAGTCGAGTGGTATTGGAGAAAATTAGTCAGGAGGGTAGGGCAGAACAAAAAAAAAGAGAAAATTTTCCTTTTAGCTTTTCCCTCACTCCACAAATCCATCCCTTCCCTTTCTCAAGTCCCAAAAAGGCGGGCGTAGTTCGAGAACTGCCACGCCGAAAGGAAGCATTAGCTCGCCAACACTCGCATCAGCACCACCGTAGATTTGTTTGGTTTCAGCAAATTCGGCCATACAGATCATCTACATTCGCCTTCGCACATCACTGGTGTGCCAGAGCCACTTCAAGCCACTCCAAGCCATTACAAACCATCATGGACCACGAGTGGGAGCAAAGGCCAACGCTGCAGAGATTGGCGTTTGTTTCACCTAATGTCAGGTTAGAGAATCGAGGTGATCGACTCGCACAGCTAGTTTACCTGACGCTATGGGCGTTTGCCAGGGACTGGTTCATCAATGGAGCAGAAGAAGACGAATGATGCGTCGCGCCAGCTGAACGGAGCCTACCGTGGCCCCAAGTGTTGGCACGACGGCTGTGGCGGGACATGAACCGCCAGGACCGGTCGGCGCCCTAAGCAGAGAGGGGCAAGTGCACTGGGATAGGGCCTATTTGCGCGAATCCAACGACTGGTTAGAGTCACGAAGATTCTCATTGGATCGCGTGCTCTTGCCGCACGGAGACGAGGGGTACGGCAGCTGGAAAACGTACGGGAGCTGCAACGAATGTGGCATTGATCTCGCAGCATGGCGAAACTGCCAAGACTGTGTGTGGCATAGCACCAGCTCGGACACCCTGGATGCCTCTGCTGTGAGGACGGGGAGCACATAGGAGCGTTGGAAGAGACGCTGTGCCCAGGGTGCGGAGGAGTGCCAATTCTCCCGGGCTGGGAAGAAATGCCCGAAGAAAACTGGGATGATGCGCCTGAGCACTGGTTGGTGCGGAACGAGTGGGAGCAGCACGAGCCAGCAGCAGAGCCAGACGACTGGGTCAAAGAAAGCCAGTCATGGCAATGGCAGGTCTACAGGAGGGTCCTGTACACCGTGGGCGGTGTTTTAATTACCGTCAACCACCTTTGGCGAATGACAAATTGAAGAAAATATTTGTAATGCAATAAATTTTTTTTGTAACACAATAATAAAAATAAAAAATATAAATATACTATTTATTGTAACGCTTCTCTGATTGTAGTGTCGCGAATAATTGCTGATATTATATCTCCACTACAATCAGTATTTAACCAGTTGTAACGTAACTTAATCTATTTAATAAACATTATTAAATTACACTTGCAGTTAACATTATTTCGCCGAGCCTGTCCTTCTGCCATTGAACCTCCCGCTGCCATTAGGTCTGTCTGAGGCAAGAGTGAACAGTGAGAGGCAAGGGGACTCACTTTAGTCAAGCACCCCGAACAGTGACAGGCAAGGGGACTCACTTTAATTAAGCACCCCAAAGGAAACAATCATTACTACGTCCACGTCGTTGTTTCTGGGTAGCGCAAAAAGTAAGGTTAATATATTTATAACAGAAGCTTCAACAATCTTAAAGTTTCCGTTAAAAAATCATTTTGCCCTTGAGAAAAATTTTTCAGGGTTCAGGATGTGTGGGATTAGCATGCGTGGGGTACGAATGTGTGGGACTGGTGGGTGTGGGGTATGGTTGTGGGACCGGGGTGTAACAGTTCAGCATGTGAGGGCATGAAGTGTATGGGGTTAGGATGTGCGAGTTTGAGTTTTGTTTACTAGGATGTGTAAGTTTTGGGTGTGTGGGTTCCTTTATTAAGCCTACGATCAATTTGAACCAGCTTAGCCTGTGGTTCATGGAAAAAAACGATTTTAAACGGAATTTTCTGAGTTTGACCTAGATTTGACCTTGAAATGACCTTGGAAAAAATTTCTCAATATGATTTTGAACGTAAAATTTCGCGCTCTTTCCGAATTCGAGGTCAAAACTAGGTGTTTCCATATGAAAAACCCACTTTGACCTTGAAATAACCTCAAAGGTCAAGGTCAAGTTCAAGGTCAAAGACGTTAGCGCCATTATGTGGCCCCCTTTGTCCCCTGTAACTTTTGTCTGAACCATTTTTCTCTATCTGGCTTAGGTTCCGAGAAATCCGGATGCGGCGATTAAAATGGATCACCGTGTATACTACGAAAAGTCTATATGAGAGATATTGTGGAGGGTAAAAGAACATTTCAAGAATAGATAGTTTTAAACTGAACTTTAATTACTTCACTAACTAAAAATAGAAATTATCTTATAATTAATCTAAATTTCTAAAACTTAAACCATATCTTAAATATTGATTAATTTTTTTTTTCTTTTTCAAATAATTAATATAAAAAAAAGATGGCCAAGATGGCGGACGAGGGTGTGCTACTTAAGCAGACCCCTCCACCAGAAATTTATTACAAATGTTATCCCGGGACGCCAGTGGGAGTTGTGATATGTGTAGTGTGTAACAATGTCTACCATAAAAGTGATTATAACAGAAAAAAAACACAAAACTACTTATCTGCCATAGAAATAATATGTGAAGAACATAATATAGATGACATAACCTCTAAAGACCCACGTGTTGCAGCAGTGCTACTACGGAGGGAACTAGAAAATCTGAGAAACCAAAATGATCTGATAATGACAAGGAACGATATACTAATAAAAACCACTGCACAGACAGAACAAAAATTAAAACAAGCTGAAGAAGAATTGCTACTAATAAAAGCTAAGGAAATTAAAGGAAATCAAGAATTGACAAGTTTTCCTGAAGAAGAAAAAAATCTATTAAAACAAATAAGTACAGAAGTACACAACAATAATTTCATGCTAAGCCAAATTTTAGACAAAGAAAACTATACCAAAAACAAAAAAACATTTGCAGAAGTGGTAGTAAGTGATAAACAATTAGAAAAGAAAATACAAAAACTAATAGTGAAAAGAATACAGAATGATAATAAAGGAATAAATGTGCCAGATATAAAACCATATATAGCTCACTATATAAATAAAAATTCATCTATACAAGCAAAAAGTATAAAAATCAAGAAAAAAGATGAACCAATAATAAGCTTTATAAATGAGGAGAGTTTGATACAAACTGAGAATATACTAAGTCAAAAGTATTCTGCCTACTACAAAATAACAAGAGAATCTATTAAAAATCCCAAGATGAAAATAACAGGCTTCGACAATTTTGAAGACATGGAGATTAAAGAAATAGAGCAAGATATTAACAAAAGGAACTTCAAACACCTAAACAGCAAATGCAAAGTGTTACATATATTTGAAAACATTAAAACAAAAATTAACACTATATTAATTGAAACACCAGCGGAAGTATATAATCAAATTGTGAGTAATAAATATAGAGTTCATATTGGTTATCAAAATTGCAGAGCATTCGATGACTTGAATCTAACCCCGTGTTTTAACTGTGGTCGATTTGGTCATAGTGGTAAAAAGTGTAAGAATACGAAAATCTGCCTACGTTGTGCTGGAAAACATAACACGATCAACTGTACTACCCCAAACGAACACAATTGTGTTAATTGTATGTACAGTAATCATCAATATAAAACAAATTATAATACTAAACACGTGGTAAATGATAACGAAAAATGCGAGGTTATGTTTGACAAGATAAAGAAGTTAATTGCTGAAACAGATTATCCAGTGAGACCGCACATTCCAAAATATGTAGGTAAAGTAAATTTTCAATCACAGTTACAAAACACTGATACAGCTACCGGTAAATCACCGGTCGTAACGACACCAAGAAGACAAAGTAGAATTTTTATCAGTCCGGCAACATCAGCTGGTAATTTATCAGCCACAACCTCACCAATAAATTACAGAACCATATCACAAATTTATTACCCAACAGACTCAGCAACTTCTGAACTTCTGAATTTTGAACATGGATCAACAACAACTAAATTTTGAAGTTATTTCACAAAAAGAACAAGCTTTTGGTAATGTACAAACACTCAATAAAAGTATCAATAAAGGTAAAAATTTGATTTTATGTGTAAATATTAGAAGTATAAAACAAAACTTTGAAAAACTTGAAACTTTTATTGAATGTTTAGCTGTAAGACCAAGTGTCATTATATGTACTGAATCTTGGAATGTGCAATATACCCCATTGTACAACATATCAGGTTACAAAAGTTACTATAGTGAGAGTAAAATGAATAAAGCAGATGGAGTTATGATGTATATAAAGGATGAACTATCTGAACACACAGAAATTATAGTGGTCGACAACATACGTATCTTAAGCTCGGTTATAAAACTAATTGGCACCGAAACTGTAAGAATCTCAGCGATCTATAGATCACACAATATAAAAAAGTATGAATTTGTTCATAGCCTGAAAAAATTCCTAAGAGACCAATTAAATACGAAGAACCATTGTATAATCGGGGATTTTAACATTGATATATTAGACGAAAATTTTAGTAAGACTGACTCAACAGATAACCTTATAACACAAGAATTTTTAAATGATCTCTTGGAACATAAATTTACGCCATGCTTTACTGAAATAACAAGGCCTTCATCTGATAATAAAAGAGGTACCTGCATCGACAATTTCTATATAAAAACTAAAAATATAAATATTAATTCATTTAAAATAAGGAATCCATTTAATGATCACTACCCATTATTTATAACCATAGATAAATTAGAAATAAATCAGCCGAACATATTCAATATGAAATCAATTAATTACAACAAGTTAAAACATGTTGCAAATAATTCAAACTGGTACTCAATATTGTCTATGCAGGATCCTAATCTTGCAGTTAACGCATTAATTGACATGATAAATAATTGTATTGATGCGTCCACTACCAAAAAACAATTTAAAAATAAACTTCCGAGAAAAAATTGGATTACTAGTGCTATTATAGTCTCGTGTACTACTAAAGAGACACTGTATATCTTATGGAAAAACAATCCCACTTCTGAAGCCCTAAAAAAAGAGTATACAAATTACACTAAGATATTGAACAAAGTTATTAAAGAAGCAAAATTTAAATATGAAAAGGAAATGGTAAAACGAAATAGCGGAAACTCTAGGGAATTATGGAACATAATTAAAACTAAATTAGGGAGAAATAGTGTGCATGATAATCCAATAAAATATATATACTAAAACAATCAAAAAATTGAAAATAAAACTGATATAGCAAATGCTATGAACACCTATTTTTGCAAAATAGGATCAAATTTGAGTGCTCAATTTGCTAATATAAATAATAATAACCTGAAACTTCCAGATAGGAATCCTGAATCCATTTTCTTTCGTCCGACAGATTTTGCTGAGATATACAAAATATTCAATACATTGAAAAATAAATCTGGAGGTGTAGACAATATTAACGCTAAATCATTGAAAATTCTCTCTGAATATATATGTGTGCCCTTAGAATATATCTTCAATTTATGTATTGTGAAATCTATCTGGCCTGACGCGCTCAAAAATGCTGAGGTAGTCCCTATTTACAAGGCTGGTGAAAAATCTAATATCAGTAATTACAGACCAATCTCTTTAATATCGAACATTGCAAAAGTTTTTGAAAAAATAATTTATAATAGATTATACCACTTCTTTGAAAAACATAACATAATATCAGAAAAACAATACGGTTTCGTTAAAAATAGGGGAACTACTGACGCATTAAATTATATATCAAATATCATATACGAAAACTTAGATAAAAGTAAACCAATAATTGTTGCTTTTCTAGACTTAGCCAAAGTATTTGACACTGTTAATCATAGAGTTCTTTTAGATAAGCTTGAACGATACGGAGTAAGGGGTAGTGCCTTAAAACTGATGACTAGCTATCTCACAGATAGGCGGCAAAGAGTAAAAATTCAAGACTGTAAAAGTGAATATAAAGAATTTACTACGGGTGTTCCCCAAGGAACTATATTAGGACCATTACTTTTTATACTTTATGTCAATGACTTACTAGGAAGTATGCAAAATGACACAATCATGTCCTATGCTGATGACACGGTTATCATATCAAGTGACAACATGTGGTCCTCAGCTCAGGAAAAAAGTGTGCTTACCTTAATCATGTGGCCAAATGGCTTGCACAAAATAAACTGTCGCTAAATATAGATAAAACGGTCTATATGACTCTCGGAAACTACTGTGATAGTGTGCTTGGCACACTAAACATCAAAATAGGAACGCAATTAATAAAAAGAGTTGAAAGTCATAAATACTTAGGGCTGTATTTCGACTACAATATGAAATGGGATAAGCATATAAGATATATCATTAAAAAAACCAAATACCTAATTTTTGTCTTTGCCAAGATAAAAAATATGATGGATACAAAAACATTAATGATAATATATTATGCTTTCTTTCATAGTCTAATCAATTATCGGGTAATTGCCGGGGGTGGTGCGTACGATAATAATATGAAACTAATACAATCAACACAAAACAAAATATTGAAAATCATAAATAAAAATAAATTCTCTCAAACTAATCCACCTCTTGAAATAAAAAAATTATTCCAGTTAGAGTCAATATCCTTACATTATTCTACATTAAGAAATAAATATATAAACAGTGCGAGCAAGACCAGAAACAAAACAATTCAATTACCTAAATGTGATAAAAGAATTAGTGATAAAAATAGCTACAATGAAGCTATAAGGGTCTTTAATGGGCTATCTAAGGATCTCAAAGTTATGCATTTAAGTAGACAATTAATGAAGAAAAAATTAAAAATGTTTATAGTAAAAGATGCAATATAATTTCAAAATAATAATTAAATCTTAACCAATATATCTAACAAATTATTTAACTGTTATTTATGTACTACAATTGATTTTATCGATGTTAACAAACACTACGCACATACCATTATATAGTTTTTAAGAATTTTGTAGTTTGTAATATTTTTTTTTAGTTTGTAAGTTTTCTATGTACCAGATCTACACACAGGCAATAATATTTGCCTCAGTAGGATTTACTTACTTATGTATATTTCGTATATAATAATGTAATGTAAATATTTTCTGGAAATAAATAAATAAATAAATAAAACATGATTTTTATGACGTGACGAATTGTGACTAAAGAGACTGAATCGAACATTTCTGAAAAGTAATCTTAAAATCGAGCGCGTTGAAAAAAATCGCGGTATCTTCGGAACGAAAGCAGCTAAATGGATGTTTTTTTTTTTATTTTGTGGTAGCTCAACGATACAACGATAATGGCGTTATCAGATTTACAGTTCGAAGTAAACAATACCCGATCATTATTAACAATTAATTTTTATAAACTTTTTCTACATTTTAACAAGATTTTTCTTATATAAATTTTATATTTCAGTATTGATTCGATTAACTTTATTAATTTATTATATATTAGCATTATTATAAATAATATTTTCAACAAACTATTATTTAATACGGTTGAAAACAATTGAATATTCTGTTTTTGACTTTCTTCTCTATATTACTGTACACTAATATAAAAGGAATAAGTAATAGAAAAAAATATAAACAAGAAAAATGAAATAAATGTCAATAATAAGTGAACACATCAAAAGATTTGAAACGACCAAGACTCGACAATTTGAACTCTAAATGTGCGTTGGTAATGTGATCCTGCCGAGTGACTCATCATTAAGGGAGCCTGTATTTGAACTCTCCTGGAGGGGATAGCAGGTAAAAGACCGTTGACCCATGTCGTCAGTTGAGCAGCTGCCTTTGAGAAGAGCACATGGTTTAGTGCGCATGCGCATAAGAGCATAAGTTGGAGGCGTCTTTTTGAAGAAACGTAGCGTCCTAACAATCATCTGACAACTCTCCTCATTTCAACATCTAAAAATCAACTTGATATTTTGTAAAGAAAGTGTCCGCCTATTCAAACGTTAGATTTATTTTAAGCTGCTTCAAGGAAACTGTGTATACAAACAACTTTGATTTTCATTGACAGTCGTTACATTTATTTCAAAACTTTATATTCGTAAGTATTATAATACTCTGTTTATTTAATTTTTTATTCTAAGCTCTTGCAAAGTATTCTGTCTATGATATTTTGTAATATTTTTAACGAAGATAACAGATTTGACTATCTATATAAAGAGCCCTGCAATACCGGTATTCCGGACAACTACACAGAGATTAGTTCAGATGACAGCGTATTCGGTAGCATGCTGTTTACGTGCTTGCCTATTGTTCGGACGAGTCGGGTTCAATCCCGATACCACTCGCATTTTTTTTCTGTTTTTCTGAAATCTGTTATCCCGTTACATATTACTGATATTTTAGCTATAATAAAAATATTTAATGTGATAGTTATAGAAAAATCTTTTTGTTCACGATTCATTTGAAATCGAAATTGTAACGCGATAGAATATTCTGTTCACACGAAACACCGACTATTTACATACTCACACATACACTTTTACACTCGTACACCAGCTACACTATACACTGCGTGAGCGAGTCTATTAATAGCTCTGCTCAAACCCCCACTCTCGCAACATACCAGTCGTCGCGGCTCTCGCGGAGCTGTAACCGCAAAGCATTTCCTCCAGTATCTGATCGGCCGCTAGCCAGTACACAGCGTGCACGATCACTCTCGCCAGCACTAATAAAACGCCAGTTTAACCAGAACTAGATCTTTATTTAAACGCCGCCTTCGCTAACCCTTTCCCTCACTATCCTCCGTGTAATTGACCCAGTAGCCCTATCGTAAGAAACATTTGGTCCTTCGAGCCGGATATCGCGCGTGCGCGATCGAGGATAGCGAGTAGAAAGTTCTCGGCCACGTGGCGTCCCGGAAGTGCTCATCGCGCGTGGATACCTACCACGTGTCGCGATAACTTCCTTATCTTCCAAGTGTACTTTCGAGTCGCTTGGAGATAAATTAACTCGTCCAACGCAATAGAAGTCGTGTCTCGCACACAGGCGAGTGTTCGACCACGGTGGGCAGCAGCAATCTACAACATTCATCATGAGCGCTGTAGAAGCCCTATTCAAACGCCAGGCCGAGCTTTCCAAGTCAATCGGGAATGCCACAACTAACCTCAAGAAAATGGGCAAGGACAAGTTTACACGCACCGTGATAAATGTAAGGTCCAACAGCCTGCAATCATCATGGAAGGAGTTTCATGAAAACCATTTAATTCTAATCAAGCATTCAGTTAACTCTGAGGAAAAGGACGAAGATACTTACTTTGCTGACAACTCCTATGCAGACACGGAGCAGCAGTATCTGGAAGCATTGACGTACATGCTTAGCATCGCAGATAAACTCGAGGAACCAGCAGGAACAAGTCAAGGTACGGCCTCGTCACAAGCTCCTCAGGCAATTAGGCCAGTCAAATTAGTTTTTTCATGAAACCTAATTGTAAGCCGACCTTATCAAGCGGGCTATGATTGGAGAGGTCATCAGGAACAATAACCCGGTGAATGAGTATAAAAATTTACATGGGAAATGTTTTTAATTAACAATTGAATGCTCGGAAAAACAGTTTTTCGACTGCTACAAAAAAACTACTGACTTTACAGAAAAAAGTTCAAAGTAAACTTTGTAGATATTAAAAAGATCTATCAAACGCAATTTACAGATTTAAATTTAGTTAATTTGTTTATCTGCAAATCGCAAAAAACCGCTTAAAAAGGCCATTTTTACGATTGTTTATTACTCTGTTAAAAATGTCGTTAGGTGCTTGATAACTCGTTTAAGTATATCTCTTATAGCACTTAATAAGCAGTTAAAATTTTAGCTAAAAATATTTAATAGTTTTTGCATAATTCCATTTATTTATTAGATTTTGGTCATTTTTGCGTGATTTTTCCCAGCCGTGGGACGTCGCACGAGGATGCAGTAAACGTATTTTGAAAGTTTAACATCTCTACTTTCACGAAAAATGAATAGCTAAGCGATTTTTTCAAATTTAATTGTTTAAAATCTCAAAATAAAAAGAAGTCATTTTTTTGCTATAAATAAAAGCAATTGCGGCTCGACTATTGGTCGTAGATAATCGACAGTAGGTTCGTTGGAAAGCTGGCATTTTTTCACAAATTTTAAGGGGTCTACGAACTCTCTAAGTGCTCTGG
The DNA here is from genome assembly GCA_036365515.1 of Torymus aiolomorphi. Classification (NCBI taxonomy): domain Eukaryota; kingdom Metazoa; phylum Arthropoda; class Insecta; order Hymenoptera; family Torymidae; genus Torymus; species Torymus aiolomorphi. The sequence continues at coordinate 250,066,230 of CM070874.1, forward strand.
GAGCCGAGATAATTTTTTTTTTTGTAAAAATCGCTGTGTCTTCAATTATTAATATTAAGAAACGAGACAGGGACGAAAAATCGAACTAATAGTTCTACTAACAGAAAAAAAATATTTCGTCACATTTATTGCAAAATTACATTGTTATAAATAATCACGAAGGCGCGGGTCTAAATTGGAGAAGGCTACAAGTGTCACGCGCAAAAACTGAGCGTAGGAACTTCAAATCCGACGCGCTCGAAATTTTTTTCATATCTCAGTATATAATTGACGTAAACCCTTCATTTTTTTAATTTGGGGTAGCTCGCCAAAATATTAACATACAGCCTACTCATTTCCCCAAAAAAGTTTATTTAACAATACTTAATTAACAACAATTATTTTTATTAACTTTTTCTGTTTTTTTTTCATAAATAAATAATTAAATACATATAATTTTATGCAATGGTACATATTATTAATTAATTAAACATACTTTTATATTACTCTGTGTATGTGAGTTTATGTGTGTGTGAGTAGATTTGAATTTTTCCGCGCTTTCATGTGTTCGGAAACGCATGTTCCGAAAGGCATCGGGGTGAAACCTTTCGTTAGACGCTTCGACACTTGTGCGCATGTCTCCGCCAAGGGGAGCGTTACTATACTTTCTCTTTTGACCGTTGTGCCAGTGACGCCAGCCACCGAGTATAGAAGCATAAGTAGTATCGAATACAATTTTAGTATAACATACAGTGTATATTACAGTTTAATAAACAGTTTATAAGTGACATTTATTGAATCCTCGTAAGTGAATGTATACAGTATTCTGATTTATATTGTAATTATCAAATATATTTATAAGTTATATATTACAGTTGCATTTGCTGTTTTTAAACGAAAATCCGGATTGTTTGGGATATCGTATCACAGCTATAAGAGAAAGACTTTATGAACTAGTGTTATCGCACCGTTGGTAAGTACATAAATGTTGAAATTGTTATTCATGGTGTTATTACGAAATCGGTAAATAATTTATTTGAAATTAGTGTTACGTGCAGATATACGTACGAATATAAAAGTGCAAAATAAGCCAGCCGTTCGATTAATAGAAGTCCGATTGGTACGGTGGCTTGATGGTAGCCTTTCTGGCTTGTGCGTCGGCGGCTCCGGTTCGATCCCAGGGTCCGTCAATTTTTTATTCCTAAAAGTTGCTATAGCCCACTCGTAATTTTATCAAAAATAATATTATTAGTTTAAAACAATTTTTATGAAAATTTTTTTGAAAAATATTTATTTTGGCATAGTGTAAACGGATGTCTAAATTATAATTTTTTTTTAATATTTATAGTCAAATACAGTTTAATTATGAATACATTTTTAAAATCAGTTTTATTGATATATTTTTTTTGTTAATTATATGTTATAGTTAATTAAGTTTCAATAATTACAAAATTTATTGATACAATACATTATTTTGTGCAGGTTGAAGTTTTCTTGAAAATGGAAATTGACGGCGCGAACATCTGTTTGCTGTGTGACAAACTATTCAACCCCGAGCAGGCTCGAGTTCTCAAAGAGAAGGCTATAGCAACCTTAACTGATGCAAGTTTAAAGAGGAAGGACAACAAACATAAAAAACTCCAAAAGTGTCAAGCATTAACAATTCATACCAATTGTCATAGTAATTATGTTAAACCGTCAAGTATAAAAGCTGCCCAAAAACAAGCAAGTATTTTAAAAGTAACTGCGAGACAAAATACTATTGCTCTACAGCAGTTTGATTTTAGCAAATATTGTATTGTTTGCAGGGAAGAAGCGTCGCACGAGTACAATGCTAAAAGGGAAAAATATCCTAACGCGAATCTTTCGAAAGTCAAAATTGTTAGTAGCGACACTTTAAAGGGCAATATTCTAGAAAAAATTACTTCACGCCAGAACGATGAAACTTTACGAGATAACCTTCGAGAAGAATATACAGTTTTAAAAAAACTTATTGAAAACGTAGATTTGGTAGAACGGGGCGCCCGTTACCATGATTTTTGCATACGAAAATTTTCAATTTTTAGACCGTCTCATAAAACCGGTCGACCTATGCGTAAAGATACATCTGACGTTGTGGACTATATTATCTCTTATTTATGCGAGTTTAGTGATGAGGAGTGCCAATTTTCCATTGCAAGTATTTTAAGCGAATACAAAGAAGAAGAAGAAGAACTTCCTTGCAAACTTGACACAATTCACAATAAACTAGTAGAATATTTTGGTGACGCAATTTCCGTTTATAAAGTAAAAAAAGATTTAGTTGTTTGTTTCGCGTTTGTAAGAAATAAGATTCTTTCTGCGGAATGGTACAACAATAAAAACTCAGATGTTGAAGCCGAACGCAAACGGATTATTGATACAGCAGCAGAATTGCTTCTTGAAGATATAACATCGAAGTATTATGATACAGTTAATTATCCTGCGCCTGATCATTTTTTTGATAACATCAAAGATGACATACCACCGACGTTACAATCGTTTTTCGATATTTTGATGAGAAGTAACAAAAGAAAAAATGAAATGTGGGATAAAAGAATCATGACACTTTGTCATATTATTATATCCTCCGTAAGACCTCGGTCATTTTTATCCCCGATTTTATTGGGTTTGTCAACTATGATGTATAAAAAGCATGCATCGAAAAATCTCATAGATTCATTGGCTTATCTTGGATTATGTGCTTCCTATTATAAAACGCAGCTTTTTGAATCTTCTATAGTTTGTCAGCCCGAAACTTATGACTCCGGTGCAGCTTATTTTCAGTTTGTATACGATAATGCCGACAACAGGTGCACAATAGATGGTCGGAATACTTTCCATGCGATGGGTGGTATTATCTGTGCAACTCCTGCCTCCGAAATATCAACAAATACTAAAATAGAACGCTAAGCTCGTATTCTTTCGGTTAATAACGTAGGCGCTTTTGGTTTCGTCCCTCTTCAAAACTTTCAAGAGGAGTGCACGCGGGGCTTAAAAATATTGTGATTGAAGATGTAACTATAAACAATCCAATAACGCAAAATCATGTAGAGCCGACAGATTTATTATGGTTTTATGGGAATTACATACGGCGAGAAAACTTGAGCGGTTGGAACAGTTTTATGGAGCAATGTACGCAGGTAAAACCTTTCAACATATCGAAAATAATTTCGGTCCCGTTCGTAAACGCCCCGCCCAGTAGTTATGACACAATTTTTACAGTTTTAATCGAAGCTAACGAAAAGTGTATAGCCCAAAATCAAAAACATGTTTTTGTAACCTTTGATCAACCGCTTTATCAAAAAGCTCGTGAAATTGTAGAATGCTGTAAGGGAACTCCAAATGAAATAAAAATTAATAAAATCGTTGTGAGGATTTCATATGCTCATGTCATATCTTGGCGCAGTCGGATATGTGATGGACGGCAGTGGATTAAAAGATGCTTTTTGCCAGTTGTACGCTGAAGTTTCAGCTGAAAAAGCATTAAGTGGCCACGCGTATTCCAGAGCAATCAGAGGACACATTTTAATCCAAAATGCTTTATCACATATCATTTTTTCTACTATGAATCTATCGGAATCAGAAGTATTTGTTCTAAAGAATTTGCTCTAGTATGTAGGAAAATCGGAATTTCACACGTTGCTTGAACAAAATAATATTGAAGAAATAAGAAAAAAATTTGTAGATAAATTAAATTTGATTAAAGAGAACGGACCAACAGCCGAATTGTGGATTCAGTATTTTAAAATGATAGATCTTGCAAAACAATTTATTCAAGCAGAAAGAAGTGGTGACTGGAACATGCACCTCGAGTGTGTACAGAAAATGTTGCCTTATTTCCACGCTAGCGGTCATAATTTGTACGCCAAAAGTGCCCACTTATATTTACAAGATATGTACAATCTTGAAAATATAATGGACGTAATAGAGTTTGATAAATTCAGTCGTTTAGGCTACTTTACTATTAGGCGAGGGGACAAATATCGATCCGGAACGTGGTCTGATATGATCATTGAACAAATGTTGATGCGGCCAATGAAAGTGAGTGGCGGCTTAACACATGGACGCGGCATAACTGACAGTACATTATGTAAGTGGGTTTTATCAACGATCGTTTTAATCCAAGTTACAGATACTGTCGAGAAATTCTGTAATATTACTTACGCAACGTCTGATCAACATGTCGACGCAAGTAATTCTCGTATTAAGAGAGATTTGAAAGACTTTAACAAGTTAACAGAATTTTTTTAGAACCACAATCCATTTCCTGTAACGCACAATATAATATCGATTAGTAGTGGAATAGTAGGTGGCAATAAAATAAACTGCCACAAAGCATACGAGGTAGGTTTAGAATGTATTAAGAAAATTGTCGGCGGGAACTTTGGATCGATCAAATTGTAAAAAAAGACAAGGTATTATTTTTGAAGACAGTCACTTCATCGATAAAGATAGACAATGAAGTAGTAGCGATCGGTCCTACATTGTTATTTCAAAGAATATCGCTAAATATTGAAAGCAAATCAGACATGCGAAAATTCTTATAATATGAGCTTGCTCCTTATCCGCTCCCACTTTTTGACGAGGGTGGTATGCGGAAAGGACGCAAGTCTTCTTTCTACGACAATTTGAGTAAAATAACAGAGCTTCCACGAAATGAGCAGGATTACTATATAATCGATGGCGGCTTTCTTCTGCATAAAGTTCGTTGAATTTATAGTACAGCACTACGTTAATTACGCTATCAATCATTATAGTAGAAACTGTACTATAGTTTTCGATGGTTATCCCGACGGCCTTAGCACAAAAAGTACAAAGGCCGCTGAGAAGTCACGGAGAGAAAATAAAAATTTGGGCCGTGAAATTGAATTTAATAGACAAACTGTTATTTCAATTTCACAGGACAAATTTTTAAGTCAAAACAAAAATAAAAAAAATTTAATAACATTATTGTGCGAACAGTTCAAAAAAGAAAATTACACCACTTTAGTCGCCGAGGAGGATGCAGATTTTCTTATAGTCACCACGGCGGAAAAATGCAGCCTTACGTGGAGAACGTGGATCGTTGGAGAAGACATAGATTTACTGGTAATATTAAACAAACACAAACCGTATAACACCATCTACTTTTTAAAACCCGGCAAAGGAAATATACAGGACAGTATTTACGACAGCAATAGTTTTAAACATGAATAATTACAGTATTTGCTCACGTTCCTTCACGCGTTCACAGGATGTGATACTACGTCTTGCTTTTTTAAGCAAGGCAAAAATAAAATTATCAATATTTTATTAAACGACAACGCTTTCCAACAACAGGCTCAACGCTTTTATGATCCCAACGCGACGCCTGAAGCTTTAGCTGCGAGTGCATATGAAATTGTTAGCCGATTATATGGAACCAAAAAAGATAAAAAAAAGTTTACATGAGCAGCGATATCTAAACTTCCAAAAGTCTGCGTTAAAAGGTTCCGCAAAACTTGAAAATTTGCCGCCTACTGAAGGTGCCACAATGCAGCATGCATTTCGCACATATCTTCAAGTGCAGCAGTGGGAAGGTTTCACAAAAAATCCGACGGATTAGGGTTGGAAAGAGCGACTTGATGTTTTACACCCCGTTCCCACACTAGAGCCGCTCATCCCAGACGAAGTACTGCGGAAAATTAGCTGTAGATGTGAAACGGGGTGCAAGAAAAAGACATGCAGCTGCCGAAAGCATGGCTTGCGATGCTCAAATATATGCTCATCATGCCATGGTGAAACCTGCACAAATGTGGAAGAAATGGTTATTGATATGGCAGATATCATGCATGATGATGCAGAATATGATGAGCAATTCGAAACCGAATACGAAGTCCCGCCAAGTACACAAGAAACAAATGATGAAGAAGATCAAGAAGATGAAGAAGAAGAAGAAGAAGATGAAGATGAAGATGAAGAAGAAGAAATAGAAGAACGTAATCAAGAACTGAATGAGTCAGTATTACGCCCAACAAAGGCAAAAAAACGTAAAATAACCATTTAAGTGTTAAATCTGCAATAAATGATGTTTTCAAAACAAATACATTATTTTTTATTATTTCATTAACTAGTAGTAGACACCCCAGCATTTATCCATAACTAATTCATCTTTATTTATGAAAAAAAAACAAAAAAAAGTTAATAAAAATAATTGTTGTTAATTAAGTATTGTTAAATAAACTTTTTCGGGGAAATGAGTAGGCTGTATGTTAATATTTTGGCGAGCTACCCCAAATTAAAAAAAAATGAAGGGTTTACGTCAATTATATACTGAGATATGAAAAAAATTTCGAGCGCGTCGGATTTGAAGTTCCTACGCTCAGTTTTTGCGCGTGACACTTGTAGCCTTCTCCAATTTAGACCCACGCCTTCGTGATTATTTATAACAATGTAATTTTGCAATAAATGTGACGAAATATTTTTTTTCTGTTAGTACAACTATTAGTTCGATTTTTCGTCCCTGTCTCGTTTCTTAATATTAATAATTGAAGACACAGCGATTTTTACAAAAAAAAAAAATTATCTCGGCTCCCAGAGCACTTAGAGAGTTCGTAGACCTCTTAAAATTTGTGAAAAAATGCCAGCTTTCCAACGAACCTACTGTCGATTATCTACGACCAATAGTCGAGCCGCAATTGCTTTTATTTATAACAAAAAAAATGACTTCTTTTTATTTTGAGATTTTAAACAATTAAATTTGAAAAATCGCTTAGCTATTCATTGTTCGTGAAAGTAGAGATGTTAAACTTTCAAAATCCGTTTACTGCATCCTCGTACGACGTCCCACGGCTTGGGAAAAATCACGCAAAAATGACCAAAATCTAATAAATAAATGGAATTATGCAAAAACTATTAAATATTTTTAGCTAAAATTTTAACTGCTTATTAAGTGCTATAAGAGATATACTTAAACGAGTTATCAAGCACCTAGCGACATTTTTAACAGAGTAATAAACAATCGTAAAAATGGCCTTTTTAAGCGGTTTTTTGCGATTTGCAGATAAACAAATTAACTAAATTTAAATCTGTAAATTGCGTTTGATAGATCTTTTTAATATCTACAAAGTTTACTTTGAACTTTTTTCTGTAAAGTCAGTAGTTTTTTTGTAGCAGTCGAAAAACTGTTTTTCCGAGCATTCAATTGTTAATTAAAAACATTTCCCATGTAAATTTTTGTACTCATTCACCGGGTTATTGTTCCTGATGACCTCCCCAATCACAACCCGCTTGATAAGGTCGGCTTACAATTAGGTTTCAAAACAGGCAAAAAAAAGACTAATTTGACTGGCCTAAATAACTCTGAAGACAGTACCGACAATCAATCTTCCGCGCTTTTCTGGAGGATACGAAAAATGGCCAGAATTTCGAGACCTCTTCATGTCGAAGATTGCAACAAATGCCAGCTTCACCAATGTCGATCGTATGTATTACTTGAAGACTAATGTGGAAGGAGAAGCTGTTGACTTAATCCAAGATTATAACGTGGAAGGAGACAGTTTCACACGAGCTTGGGCTCTATTCAAGGATACCTACGAGAACCTACGGCTGCAAGTAAGATCACATTTAAAGAAATGGCATGCGACGAAGCCGGCCTCCTCAGAATCGGCGGAAGAAATTCGAAGAATTGCGAACGCGACTAACAACCTCATAGAAGGTATGAACAATTTAAAGCGCACACCAATTTGCGACGACATATTGGTCTTTTTCACAGTCGAAAGACTCGATGCTCAAACGAAGAGAGCATGGGAGTCATCGTTAGGCGCTACAAAAGACCCAGCTACCTACGATAGTCTTCGCACGTTCCTGAGCGGACGAATAATTATGCTCGCGGCCACGAATCCATCGAAGAGCGGAAAGGACTCGCAGTCGTCCAACGGCTTGTCCTATAGCCGAGATCAACGAAAGCTTTCGGACTCCTTTCGTGCTCACCATACCGCAGCAACGACCCTTCCATGCCCATTGTGTCAAGGTCAACACCACATACACGGATGTGTCACCTTCAAGACAAAGTCTGTACCCGAACGTATAGCATTCGTAAAGGCAAAGTCGTTGTGCGAAAATTGCCTTGGCTCACACAAGACCAGTACGTGTAAGTCAACTAAGAATTGCTTTGTGTGTAGTGGTAGGCACAATACCACTCTTCATCGCGATTCTACCTCCAGGGTAAGTACGAATCTCGCTACAACGACCGGCCCACCTTCAGTGACCTTCTCATGACAATCACAGCCGTTTCATGTGTTGGTGAGTGATGAGACTTCGTTTGCACCTTCGTTGCTACCCACAGCGCTTGTTGACGTTCTAGCACCGGATGGCACGAAGCACCGTGTACGCGCATTGATCGACCAGGGAGCGCAATGCTCAATGATAAATAGAGAGGTTGCCAAGAGTTTAAAGTTGATAACCAAGCCAGCTTATGTGGCCGTCACTGGAGTCGGTGGCGTAACATCGTCATATGCGCAGGGTCGCGCAATGTTCGAAATCGCCTCATGCCACAACCCTGAAGTCAGGATTGATGTTGACGCTCTCATCCTTTCTCGTGTCACCAATTATGTCCCATCTCATCGGCTTTTCGGGGCAGAATGGAATCATCTGGAGGGCCTTCTATTCACTGACGACTACACTGACGAATCCAAAAAAATCGATCTGATTCTTGGTTCAGACGTCTACACAAGAATCCTACTCGGCGACATCGCAAAGCTGCAGACCACAATGCGATGGCGCCAATCGCCCAGAATACTTCGCTAGGACGGATTGTATCCGGACCAACGGGAAATCATCTCTTCCACAACGTAGCTACTACATCAACGAACCATGCCTACGTTTCAAGATCAGATCATCCCGTGACATTCATAGTAAAAGACTCTAATTATTTAAGTTGTGATGTAAATTGCTTTCCTTACTTCTGTAATTCCAACTATGTAAAAGCGGATGTATTAATGTCTCTTCAAGACATTAAGGTGGGCAGAATGTTCACGATTCATTTGAAATCGAAATTGTAACGCGATAGAATATTCTGTTCACACGACACACCGACTATTTACATACTCACACATACACTTTTACACTCGTACACCAGCTACACTATACACTGCGCGAGCGAGTCTATTAATAGCTCTGCTCAAATCCCCACTCTCGCGACATACCAGTCGTCGCGGCTCTCGCGGAGCTGTAACCGCGAAGCATTTTCTCCAGTATCTGATCGGCCGCTAGCCAGTACACAGCGTGCGCGATCACTCTCGCCAGCACTAATAAAACGCCAGTTTAACCAGAACTAGTTCTTTATTTAAACGCCGCCTCCGCTAACCCTTTCCCTCACTATCCTCCGTGTAATTGACCGAGTAGCCCTATCGTAAGAAACACTTTTCTTTGCAGTTTCATACATTGACCTTATATTTTATAATGGATGAGAAAATATGTTTTATCTGTGGAGCTGAAGTTCCAGAATATCAAGAAAGAATAGTAAAAGCTCTAGGATTGAAATCTTTAATCGATGCTAGTATTAAACGCAAAGATCAGAAACATCTACAATTGAAGCGAAAAACAGAAATCTTGGTACATAGATCTTGCCAAACAAAATACCTTTTAGCATCGAATATTAAAAAGGCGGCTGATGATACACAAGCTGGTCCACCAAAGCGATCTGCACCTAAAACTACACCTTTTGATTTTCGTAATTTGTGTTTTATTTGCGATGAAGAAGCTTCAGATAATTTTATTAAAAAAGAACTAAAGAATAAGATCAGCAATAGAGTTGAAGTGCGATCGGTTGTAGACAACAAGGTTAGAAATAAAATTGTAGAGTTTTGCACAAATACTCCGACTGACATTGCCGAGAAAGTTTTGTCGCGTATATTAGATATACCAGATTTAGTTGAAGTAGGTGCCCGTTACCATGTAAATTGTTACAAAAATTTTTATAATTATAAGTCTATTAATACTGTTGGTCGTCCACTTCATCCTGCATATTCGGCAGCAGCAAATTACGTTATTAATTATATTTCGGACAATACCGATGAATGCCAATTTTCTTTAAAATCAATCCTTGAATCGTACACAGAATCATCGGAATTTTTAGATTGTCCTCCTAAGAAGTACACGAAAAAACTATTGAAAATGCGCTTTGCTAATGAAATTTTATTTTATTCGGTTAAAAAAGATTTATATATGTGTTATCGAGACGTGGGGGCACAATTGTTGTCTAAAGTTTGGTATGAAAATAGATTGGTAGGTGAACGAGAAGAGCGTTTAAGAATTGTAAGGGCGGCGTCATCGATAATTTTTGATGACTTTCGTAGTAAATTTTACGATACTAAAAATTACAATGCTCCCGACTATTTTTTAGATAATATTAATGATGACATTCCTGAATCATTACAAGTATTTCTTGATTCTCTAATAAAAAGGAATAAAAAATCTAAAAGCATAAAGTGGACTCATACTATTACAACCCTTGCTCATTGCATAATTTCAAGTGTAAGACCGCGATCATTTTTATCACCAGGTTTAATTGGTTTATCTGCAATGATGCATAAAAAGCACGCATCCAAGGGATTGATCAATGCTTTATCATTTCTGAATCTTTGTGCATCGTATGACGAAACTCAACTCTTTGAAGCATCAATCTTCCATGATCCTCAACAATACGATTACAAAGATACATTTTTACAATTTGTATTTGATAACGCTGATCATAATACGTGCACTATTGATGGTTATAATACGTTTCATTCAATGGGTGGCATTATGTGTATGACTCCATATTCGTCGGTCACTTCAACGCGAATAATAAAACGTTTAAACAAAATTCCTTCTTCAGAAGTTGTAGGGAAATTTGGATTCATTCCAGTAAAAACCTTCGAAAAAAAAACAGTCCTCAGGGCTTAAAACAATTTTGATTGAAGACGTATTAAAATCAAACAAGCAATTTGACATTTCTTTCACGGATTTTTTATGGCTTTTTGCAAAAAAATGTAATCCGGAAATCACACAAGGCTGAAATGGTTACATGGAAGAATTTTTTAAAAATCATGAATTTTCGCAATCAAAAACCATACCTCTGCCTTTTGTTAATGATTTACCGAGTAAATATGACACCATCTATACAGTTTTGCTCCAAGCTGCTGAAAAATGTAAATCGTCAAATCAAAAGCATACATTTGTCACATTTGATCAGCCTTTATATCTGAAAGCCAGAGAAATCTTAGCTGGTCGATCCGATGACCCTAAAAATTAATTAGATTGCATTATTCTCCGACTTGGTGGCTTTCATACCTTAATGTCATTTATGGGTGCTATAGGCTACCTCATGAATGGTAGTGGATTGAAAGAATTATTGAGCGAAATATATGCAAGTGGATCTGTAGATCATATTTTAACGGGTCATGCGTATGCAAGAGCTGTGAGAGGTCACATACTTTGTAGTTCTGCTTTAGCAACATTAATTTTTTCGTCCATTGATATTAGTAATGCAGAAACTGCATATTTAGAACAACTTTTAAACGGTGTTTGTGGCGAAAATATAAATAATGAAAGTTTTAAAAAAATAATTAATAAATTTATATGTACAATAGAGAATTTAAAAGAAAATGGGCCAACAGCTAAACTTTGGATTCAGTATTTTGAAATAATTACCGAGAAGTATTGATTTATTTATTTATTTTTTTTATTTATTTATTTCCAGAAACTATTTACATTACATTATTATATACGAAATATACATAAGTAATAAATCCTACTGAGGCAAATATTATTGCCTGTGTGTAGATCTGGTACATAGAAAACTTACAAACTAAAAAAAAATATTACAAACTACAAAATTCTTAAAAACTATATAATGGTATGTGCGTAGTGTTTGTTAACATCGATAAAATCCATTGTAGTACATAAATAACAGTTAAATAATTTGTTAGATATATTGGTTAAGATTTAATTATTATTTTGAAATTATATTGCATCTTTTACTATAAACATTTTTAATTTTTTCTTCATTAATTGTCTACTTAAATTCATAACTTTGAGATCCTTAGATAGCCCATTAAAGACCCTTATAGCTTCATTGTAGCTATTTTTATCACTAATTCTTTTATCACATTTAGGTAATTGAATTGTTTTGTTTCTGGTCTAGCTCGCACTGTTTATATATTTATTTCTTAATGTAGAATAATGTAAGGATATTGACTCTAACTGAAATAATTTTTTTATTTCAAGAGGTGGATTAGTTTGAGAGAATTTATTTTTATTTATGATTTTCAATATTTTGTTTTGTGTTGATTGTATTAGTTTCATATTATTATCGTACGCACCACCCCAGGCAATTACCCCATAATTGATTAGACTATGAAAGAAAGCATAATATATTATCATTAATGTTTTTGTATCCATCATATTTTTTATCTTGGCAAAGACAAAAATTAGGTATTTGGTTTTTTTAATGATATATCTTATATGCTTATCCCATTTCATATTGTAGTCGAAATACAGCCCTAAGTATTTATGATTTTCAACTCTTTTTATTAATTGCGTTCCTATTTTGATGTTTAGTGTGCCAGGCACACTATCACAGTAGTTTCCGAGAGTCATATAGACCGTTTTATCTATATTTAGCGACAGTTTATTTTGTGCAAGCCATTTGGCCACATGATTAAGGTAAGCACACATTTTTTCCTGAGCTGAGGACCACATGTTGTCACTTGATATGATAACCGTGTCATCAGCATAGGACATGATTGTGTCATTTTGCATACTTCCTAGTAAGTCATTGACATAAAGTATAAAAAGTAATGGTCCTAATATAGTTCCTTGGGGAACACCCGTAGTAAATTCTTTATATTCACTTTTACAGTCTTGAATTTTTACTCTTTGCCGCCTATCTGTGAGATAGCTAGTCATCAGTTTTAAGGCACTACGCCTTACTCCGTATCGTTCAAGCTTATCTAAAAGAACTCTATGATTAACAGTGTCAAATGCTTTGGCTAAGTCTAGAAAAGCAACAATTATTGGTTTACTTTTATCTAAGTTTTCGTATATGATATTTGATATATAATTTAATGCGTCAGTAGTTCCCCTATTTTTAACGAAACCGTATTGTTTTTCTGATATTATGTTATGTTTTTCAAAAAAGTGGTATAATCTGTTATAAATTATTTTTTCAAAAATGTTTGCAATGTTCGATATTAAAGAGATTGGTCTGTAATTACTGATATTAGATTTTTCACCAGCCTTGTAAATAGGGACTACCTCAGCATTTGTGAGCGCGTCAGGCCAGATAGATTTCACAATACATAAATTGAAGATATATTCTAAGGGCACACATATATATTCAGAGAGAATTTACAATGATTTAACGTTAATATTGTCTACACCTCCAGATTTATGTTTCAATGTATTGATTATTTTGTATATCTCAGCAAAATCTGTCGGACGAAAGAAAATGGATTCAGGATTCCTATCTGGAGGTTTCAGGTTATTATTATTTATATTAGCAAATTGAGCACTCAAATTTGGTCCTATTTTGCAAAAATAGGTGTTCATAGCATTTGCTATATCAGTTTTATTTTCGATTTTTTGATTGTTTTCGTATATATATTTTATTGGATTATCATGCACACTGTTTCTCCCTAATTTAGTTTTAATTATGTTCCATAATTCCCTAGAGTTTCCGCTATTTCGTTTTACCATTTCCTTTTCATGTTTAAATTTTGCTTCTTTAATAACTTTGTTCAATATCTTAGTGTAATTTGTATACTCTTTTTTTAGGGCTTCAGAAGTGGGATTGTTTTTCCATAAGATATACAGTGGCTCTTTAGTAGTACACGAGACTATAATAGCACTAGTAATCCAATTTTTTCTCGGAAGTTTATTTTTAAATTGTTTTTTGGTAGTGGACGCATCAATAAAATTATTTATCATGTCAATTAATGCGTTAACTTCCAGATTAGGATCCTGCATAGACAATATTGCGTACCAGTTTGAATTATTTGCAACATGTTTTAAATTTTGAGCTTCATTTGCAATGTGTTCAACATATGCTTCCGTACTTTCACGCAAGTGGACATTTTCTTTATGCTAAAACTGCACACCTCTATCTTCAAGACATGTTGCAGTTAGAGACAAAAATTGATGTTTTAGAATATGACCTATTTACCAGGAAAGGTTATTTTACTATAAGAAGAACAGATAAATTTTGATCGGGAATTTGGAGTGATATGACAATTGAGCAAGCGCTCATGAAAGAAATAAAAACTTTTGGAGGTTTGACACACGGGCGTGGACTCACTGACAGTGTTATTGCGAAATGGATTCTGTCTATAATTGTTCTAATAGCTGTGACCAAATCAATAGGTGATTTTTGTAATGTAAATTATTCAACATCGGAACAGCATATCGATGCTAGGTCATCGCGCATATCAAAAGATAACTCTGATCTCAAAAGATTAACCGAATTTTTAAAAATACATAACCCGTTTAAAAAAACAGATTATTATGTCAATAAGCTCAGGTTTGAAAGGAGATGACTCGATTAAATGTTTTAATGCTTTAGAGGAAGGTACTCTTCTTTTAAAACGCACAATTGGACAAAATTTGGTGACGTAAAGATACGTTGAGTATGTGAAAGCACATTACTCGGAAAATACGACGATTGTTTTTGATGGTTGTCCATGCACTGTAAATTCCTTACACACAAAAAGTGCAGAAAGATTTCGCAGATCTAGAAAAGAAATTACACGAGAACTTATATTCGATACCACCATGAATATAGATATGCAACCACAGAAATTTTTTTTCAAATGACGTCAATAAAAATAGATTTATTACATTTCTTCGAGACGCCCTTGAGGAAGCTCAATTTGCAACTAAACAAGCAGAGGAAGACGCAGACACTATGATTGTGAACACGGCGATCGAAGTTGCAAATAAAGAACATTTAACTATGATAATAGGAGAGGACACCGTTTTACTTGTTATTTTATCACAGCTGGCATATCCATTAAACTTGAACAATATTTATTATAACATCCCTGGCAAAAATACTTCCAAAGAAAAAATATACACCATCAATAGCTTCAAACCGGAAAGTAAACATTTAATCGCTTTTTTACATGCATTTGGTGGTTGCGATACTACGTCTGGGTTTTACTAAATCGGTAAAAATAAAATTGTGTCTGTTATTGAAAATGACCCTAATTTACAACAATTAGCTAAATGTTTTTATGAAAAATCTGATTACAACACAATAGTAAAAAATACTGAAGAAATAATATTATCATTATACGGCAAAAAACACAATAAAAAAAGTCTTTCCGATTTACGCTACTTTATATTTAAGAGCTTAGCAGCAAAAAAATCTTTTAAATTAGAGAAGTTACCACCGACTACAACAGTTGCAACAATGCACGGGTATTGCGTTTATCACCAAGTGCAATTATGGCTTGGTAATAAATTAACAGCGACAGACTGGGGGTGGAAAATTTCCGCAAATGGTTTGCAACCAATTTATAACTCGGAAAGCCGATTATATAGGGATCGTAACGGAAAAAAATTCTCTCCGCAGCCTTTTGGCATTTCCAAATTTTTTAAACCTGGAATTATTTGTTGAGCATACAAACCGCATTTAAAAAAATTACGATCGTAGTCGACACCCCGGGAAACCTCCAAAGAGCTGATTATATAGGGGTCGTGAGAAAAAAAAAATTCTCTCTCCGCGGTGTTTGACATTCCCAAACTTTTTATTACTGGAATTATTTTTTGAGCAGACAACCTGCCCGTAAAAAAAATATGAACCAAATCGACTCCCTGGAAAACCCCCAAAAAGCTGATTATATAGGGGTCGTAACGGAAAAAAAATTCTCTATCCGCGGCGTTTGGCATTTTCAAAGTTTTTATTGCTGGAATTATTTTTTGAGCATACAACCTACGCGTCAAAAATGACGAACTAAATCGGCTCCCCGGAAAACCCCCAAACAGCTGATTATATAGGGATCGTAACGGAAAAAAATTCTCTCCGCAGCCTTTTGGCATTTCCAAATTTTTTAAAGCTGGAATTATTTGTTGAGCATACAAACCGCATTTAAAAAAATTACGATCGTAGTCGACATCCCGGGAAACCTCCAAAGAGCTGATTATATAGGGGTCGTGAGAGAAAAAAAATTCTCTCTCCGCGGCGTTTGGCATTCCCAAACTTTTTATTACTGGAATTATTTTTTGAGCAGACAACCTGACCGTAAAAAAAATATGAACCAAATCGACTCCCTGGAAAACCCCCAAAAAGCTGATTATATAGGGGTCGTGACGGAAAAAAAATTCTCTATCCGCGGCGTTTGGCATTTTCAAAGTTTTTATTGCTGGAATTATTTTTTGAGCATACAACCTACGCGTAAAAAATGACGAACTAAATCGGCTCCCCGGAAAACCCCCAAACAGCTGATTATATAGGGATCGTAACGGAGGAAAATTCTCTCCGCAGCCTTTTGGCATTTCCAAACTTTTTAAAGCTGGAATTATTTGTTGAGCATATAAACTGCATTTAAAAAATTACGATCCTAGTCGACACCCCGGAAAACCTCCAAAGAGCTGATTATATAGAGGTCGTGACGGAAAAAAATTGTCTCTCCGCGGCGTTTGTCATTTCCAAACTTTTTATTGCTGGAATTATTTTTTGAGCATACAAACTACCCGTAAAAAAATTATGAACCAAATCGACTCCTCGGAAAACCCGCAAAAAGCTGATTATATAGAGGTCGTGACGGAAAAAAATTGTCTCTCCGCGGCGTTTGTAATTTCCAAACTTTTTATTGCTGGAATTATTTTTTGAGCATACAAACTACCCGTAAAAAAATTATGAACCAAATCGACTCCTCGGAAAACCCGCAAAAAGCTGATTATATAGGGGTCGTGACGGAAAAAATTCTTTCTCCGCGGCGTTTGGCATTTTCAAAGTTGTTATTGCTGGAAGTATTTTCTGAGCATACAAACTACGCGTAAAAAATGACGAACTAAATCGACTTCCCGGAAAAACCCCAAACAGCTGATTATGTAGGTATCATAACGGAAAAAAAAAATTCTCTCCGCAACCTTTTGGCATTTCCAAATTTTTTAAAGCTGGAATTATTTGTTGAGCATACAACCTACATTTAAAAAAATTACGATCCAAGTCGACTCCCCGGAAAACCTCCAAAGAGCTGATGATAGGGGTCGTGACAGAAAAAAAATTGTCTCCGCAACGTTTGGCATTTCCAAATTTTTTATTGCTGGAATTATTTTTTGAGCATACAAACTACCCGTAAAAAAATTATGAACCAAATCGACTCCTCGGAAAACCCGCAAAAAGCTGATTATATAGGGGTCGTGACATAAAAAAAATTCTCCCTCGTCGGCGTTTGGCATTTCCAAACCTTTTATTGCTGAAATTATTTTTTGAGCATACAAGCTACATGTAAAAAAATTACGATTCATTTTGACTCCCCGGAAAACCCCCAAAAAGCTGATTATATAGGGGTCGTGACGGAAAAAATTCTTTCTCCGCGGCGTTTGGCATTTTCAAAGTTGTTATTGCTAGAATTATTTTCTGAGCATACAAACTACGCGTAAAAAATGACGAACTAAATCGACTTCCCGGAAAAACCCCAAACAGCTGATTATGTAGGTATCATAACGGAAAAAAAAATTCTCTCCGCAACCTTTTGGCATTTCCAAATTTTTTAAAGCTGGAATTATTTGTTGAGCATACAACCTACATTTAAAAAAATTACGATCCAATTCGACTCCCTGGAAAACCACCAAAGAGCTGATTATATAGAGGTCGTGACGGAAAAAAATTGTCTTTCCGCGGCGTTTGTCATTTCCAAACTTTTTTATTGCTGGAATTATTTTTTGAGCATACAACCTACCCGTAAAAAAATTATGAACTAAATTAAATGAACAACCCGCGACAGGCCGAGACTTCAACTACCGCACGCACGCTCGCGGTTACGGCGGAGCCGCTTACCTGCGGGTGACGGGGGGAAAATGTGTGCTTACCTTAATCATGTGGCCAAATGGCTTGCACAAAATAAACTGTCGCTAAATATAGATAAAACGGTCTATATGACTCTCGGAAACTACTGTGATAGTGTGCCTGGCACACTAAACATCAAAATAGGAACGCAATTAATAAAAAGAGTTGAAAGTCATAAATACTTAGGGCTGTATTTCGACTACAATATGAAATGGGATAAGCATATAAGATATATCATTAAAAAAACCAAATACCTAATTTTTGTCTTTGCCAAGATAAAAAATATGATGGATACAAAAACATTAATGATAATATACTATGCTTTCTTTCATAGACTAATCAATTATGGGGTAATTGCCTTGGGTGGTGCGTACGATAATAATATGAAATTAATAGAATTAACACAAAACAAAATATTGAAAATCATAAATAAAAATAAATTCTCTCAAACTAATCCACTTCTTGAAATAAAAAAATTATTCCAGTTAGTGTCAATATCCTTACATTATTCTACATTAAGAAATAAATATATAAACAGTGCGAGCAAGACCAGAAACAAAACAATTCAATTACCTAAATGTGACAAAAGAATTAGTGATAAAAATAGCTACAATGAAGCTATAGGGGTCTTCAATGGGCTATCTAAGGATCTCAAAGTTATGAATTTAAGTAGACAATTAATGAAGAAAAAATAAAAAATGTTTATAGTAAAAGATGCAATATAATTTCAAAATAATAATTAAATTTTAACCAATATATCTAACAAATTATTTAACTGTTATTTATGGACTACAATGGATTTTATCGATGTTAACAAACACTACGCACATAACATTATATAGTTTTTAAGAATTTTGTAGTTTGTAATATTTTTTTTAGTTTGTAAGTTTTCTATGTACCAGATCTACACACAGGCAATAATATTTTCCTCAGTAGGATTTACTTACTTATGTATATTTCGTATACAGCGTGTCCAAAAAGTCTGGAAACACCCAAATAATTTCTCAGCTGAATTACTATTGGAAAATGTTAAGGTCGCCTTTGTAGTAATTTTTTACGAGGAATCCAATGGTGACCTTGGATTCGACCTTGGACCTCATTTTTGAGGTTATTTCAAGGTCAACCTCATTTTTTTAAATGGTAACCCCTATTTTTTATAGCGGAATCTGAAAGAGCGGAAAATTTTACGTCCGGATATGTATTAAGGTATGAGTTTGAGGTTGCCCCCAGAGGTCAAATTGAGGTCAAAGTATGATTTCTTAAAAATTTCGCGAGTTCAGTGGTAAAACAAAACAAACAAAGGTAAGGTTTGGTAAGTTCGAACGAAGACTTGAAGGTGACATCTGATTCGACCTTGAACCTCATTTTGAGCCTCATTTTTGAGGTTATTTCGAGGTCAACCTCATTTTTTTAAATGGTAACCCCTATTTTTTTAGCGGAATCGGAAAGAGTGTGAAACTTTACGTCCAAACATGTACTCAGAACATAGTTCAAGAAGGACCTTGACGTTCATTTGAAGGTCATTTAAACTTAATGACGGTCTGATCTTGTGTAAACTTTTTAATTTTTTTAAACAGTCTAACATCTTATTTCAAGTGCTCGAATTATTTTCCATCCACTTTTTGATAGTAACCTAATCGATGATCGAAAACACCAACAGTATTTTTGATCATTTCAGTAGGAATGAGAGCTGATTCATTGTAAAATTTTTTGAAGCGTTTAAATATTGAACATTGTTACTTGTTATTTTTCGTATGGTTAGAGTGACAATAAACTATTATTCATTCCATAACCACCACAGAAAAGGGTTGGTCATCTTTCAAACATATTTTTTGAAAATTAAAAGTTCTTTTTATTTTCAACTCAAAAAGTATTTTTGGATAAGGTCTACTACGAAGAGTAATAAAAATGAACAAACTCACTGATAGAGAAAGAATAACGATTCTCATGATGAGAGGTTGGGGACACATGCAGCGATCTTATAGGGCCGTAAGAGATATTTTTAATGCTTCATTTAGGGTTGGTGGAACTCCACTATCATTTTCAACAGTTCAAAAAACTGTTAGAAGGTTTGAAAATACCGGCACTATCAGCGATTTACCTCGATCAGGCAGACCAATGTCAGCAGGTAACGAAGAGAAATCTTTAGATGTTGTGTTAACATTCACCGAAGATCCGCATACTTCCGTCCGTAGAGCTGCTCAAGTGCACGAAATAAGTAAATCATCTATTCATAACATACTAAAGAGAGAAAAGTTCCATCCATTTAAAGTAACGCTAATACACAAGTTAAATGAAGATGATTTCGATCGTCGCGTTGAATTCTGTGATGATATGATGGCACGCATCGTACAAAATCCAAATTTTCCATCAAATATAGTCTTCTCAGATGAAGCTACATTTCAACTTGACTCAAGCGTAAATAGGCATAACTGTAGATATTGGGCAGTTGAAAACCCTCATTGGGCAAGAGAAGCCAAGTCACAATATCCACAAAAATTAAATGTCTGGGCTGGAATATTAAATAATAGGATTATAGGACCATTTTTTATTGATGGCAATTTAAATGCAGAAAAGTATGAAACTATGTTGCGGAATCAAATTGTTCCTGCTATAAGAGAAATAGCTGGAGAGGACTTTAATAACACATGGTATCAACAGGACGGTGCAGCAGCTCATTATGCACGAAACGTTCGCACATACTTAGATACAGTATTCATTAATCGATGGATAGGACGAAGAGGTGCAATTGAATGGCCAGCTAGGTCCCCCGATTTAACGCCTCTAGATTATTTCTATTGGGGTTATCTGAAGGATCGTGTATTCAAAACAAAACCCTTAAACTTAGATGAATTACGTGAAAGGATCATTGATGAATCAGCTCTCATTCCTACTGAAATGATTGAAAATGCTGTTGGTGCTTTCTATCATCGATTAGGTTACTGTCAAGAAATGAATGGAGAACAGTTCGAGCACTTGAAATAAGATGTTATACTGTTTAAAAAAATCAAATGTGAGAGGCAAGGGGACTCACGTAAATCAAGCGCCCCATCGTGAGAGGCAAGGGGACTCACGTAAATCAAGCACCCCATCGTGAGAGGCAAGGGGACTCACGTAAATCAAGCGCCCCATCGTGAGAGGCAAGGGGACTCACGTAAATCAAGCACCCCATCGTGAGAGGCAAGGGGACTCACGTAAATCAAGCACCCCAAAGGGAACAGATTTTACTACGTCCACGTCGTTGTTCCTGGGTAACGCTAAATGTAAAAAAATTGAACTTGACATGACTTTTAAGGACAATGTCAAGGTCACCATTAGATTTTTCGTTGAAAACTACTAAAGAATTAACCTCGCTCAGTGTGATAAAAAGTTTACACAAGATCAGACCGTCATTAAGTTTAAATGACCTTCAAATGAACGTCAAGGTCCTTCTTGAACTATGTTCTGAGTACATGTTTGGACGTAAAGTTTCACACTCTTTCCGATTCCGCTAAAAAAATTGGGGTTACCATTTAAAAAAATGAGGTTGACCTCGAAATAACCTCAAAAATGAGGCTCAAAATGAGGTTCAAGGTCGAATCAGAGGTCACCTTCAAGTCTTCGTTCGAACTTACCAAACCTCACCTTTGTTTGTTTTGTTTTACCACTGAACTCGCGAAATTTTTAAGAAATCATACTTTGACCTCAATTTGACCTCTGGGGGTAACCTCAACCTCATACCTTAATACATATCCGGACGTAAAATTTTCCGCTCTTTCAGATTCCGCTATAAAAAATAGGGGTTACCATTTAAAAAAATGAGGTTGACCTTGAAATAACCTCAAAAATGAGGTCCAAGGTCGAATCCAAGGTCACCATTGGATTCCTCGTAAAAAATTACTACAAAGGCGACCTTAACATTTTCCAATAGTAATTCAGCTGAGAAATTATTTGGGTGTTTCCAGACTTTTTGGACACGCTGTATAATAATGTAATGTAAATGTTTTTCTGGAAATAAATAAATAAATAAATAAATAAATAAAACGGCCGGATGTAACACTACGTAGCTAATAAGCTTAGTAAATGATACTTTCTAAAAGAGTTTCTTTTATCTTTTATAATTTAAAAAATCATTGTTCCCATGGAAAACTTATGATTAAATACGTTAAGAATATTCAAATCTAAGTTTTTACAATTTTTTTACACTGTAGAATTCAAAATTTTGTCGACTCGCTATCAATAGAAAAAAACCTAGAGAAAAATACAGCAACTAAAGATATCCAAATACAATAAAGAAGAGGTGGAAAAGAAAAATGTAATCAAGTCGAGTTGGTTTTTATCGCAATAGCCGATCGAGTCTAGCTTTCAATGAAGCTGGACTACTAGAATATCGCTTTAAAATGACAAACGTATAACTTCAAAAAGTAATTTTCCTATTATCTTATTTAAGAGATTATTGGGACTTTCTAAATTGTTTGCAACAATTTTGAAAAGTACGGAAATATAAATATAAGAGATTTGTAAAAGAATGTTAGAGAGGTTGCCTCCTCTTATATGATTAACTCCATTTAATAAAAACTTAGCCCATAAAATGGTTTATATTTACGTACTTCTAAAAATTGTCACAAAAGTCAGAAGTCCTAGCAGTTTGATACATTTAAATAGAATAAAAATTAAACAGTGGGAAAGCGAGTAAAATGATTAAGTCGCCGTGAAAAACATGTATATGGGACGTTTCACGTCAAATCGATCAAGGCTCTCGCCAAAATTTGGGGACACTTACAAAACTGATTTTTTGCTGAAAAAATTTGTCTTTCCAAGTGCTTTAAGATGCTATATGGCAGAATTCATAAATCCAATATGGTGGCCCAATATGGCGCCTGGAAGTGTAAAAAAATCAAGATTCATCCAATAAACTACCGCCAGTGAACATATTATTGATGAATCTCCCTCCAAATGACCTTAATAGGGCTTTCGAGATCGCTGTTCATAAATCTTGTTATTTTCAGACGATTCAAGATTTTTATATAACTGCTTATTAAACCATAAATCACAACATTTTTATGCAAACAAAGATCAATGGTCGATTTTACAGACAAAACAAGTTAGGGTAGTCATTTCGTATATTTTTAAGTCAATTAATCATAAATTTAAGTCAGTTCGATAGTATCGTATCACTTTGTGATCCTAACCTCAAAAGATATTGAGAAATCAGGACTTTATATTCATATCGCGAATTAAATCATTAGAGACTACTTATTTCTCATATTTTTGGGACTGCTAAATCGTAATTTAAAGTAGGTTCGATAGTAACATGCCACGTTCTGATACTAACCTCAAAAAGATTTTTTTAATCCTGGTAATGCTCGACATTCTTAACCTTTTTTTTTTTTTTTTTTTTTTTCAACCGTGTTTATTTACAATCTGTCTAGTTGACAATAAGTAAATAGTATACAAGTATTTACAATAACATGAGAGTATTAGACCCACTGGTTAATACTGTTACAAATCCTTTAAATATAGGCTTTTACAAGAGAACAATATTTATGATAATATAATATTATAATAATATAATGATACGTTAGTATACAGAACATTTTACAACTACACATTAATAATTTGATATTTTTTAAGTCTTGTACTGGATCGGATTACATCAATTAAATTTGCTGCCAGATGGTTCGGATGTTCTGTTAGTCTCTCCTTGTACCTACTATAGTGTGCTTCTATTTCTTGTTTGACTGTTCGTATGTTCAAGTCATTCCTAATGATTTCATTTGTGACAAACCAAGGAGCATGCACTATGTTTCTAAGTATTTTGGATTGAAATCTTTCGAGTATTTCAATATTAGAAGTTGCTGCAGATCCCCAGAGTTGAATTCCGTAAGTCCACACTGGTTTAAGAATAGTTTTGTATATAAGTATTTTATTTTCAAGTTTTAACTCAGATTTATTTCCTAGTATCCAGTACATTTTTCTTAGTTTGAGATTTAGTTGTTTTCGTTTTGTCCATATATGTTTTCTCCAAGTGAGGCGACGATCCAGATGTATTCCCAAATATTTAACGTTGTCACTTTGCGGTATGGGTTTATCATTTAGCAGGAGTGGGGGCAAGTCTTTTTACAAAGTGTGAATGTAACATGAGTTGATTTTGTTTCATTGACTTTAATTCTCCATTGTTTAAACCATATATTGATCAGATCTAAATATTTTTGTAGTTTTTCGGATGCTATTTCAGGACTTGAATGACTTGTGAGAATTGCTGTATCATCTGCATATGTTGCTGTAGTGATTTCTTGCATTGTAGGTAGATCAGAAGTATACAGCAGATACAAAGTAGGGCCTAGCACGCTTCCTTGAGGTACTCCGGCGTTTATAGGGAACAGTTTTGTTACGGTTTGGTTAATTTTTACTTGAAATGTTCTGTCTGTTAAATATGATTTTAATAGTTTATATAAATTTTTTGGAAAGTACTTCTTTAGTTTATAGAGTAATCCCTTGTGCCATACTTTGTCAAAGGCTTGGGCAACGTCTAGAAAAGCTCCAGAGCAGTACTGTTTATTTTCGAAGGTCTCTTGTATTTTTACAGTTAATCGGTTAACTTGTTCAATTGTAGCATGACAGTTGCGGAAGCCAAATTGGTGATCAGGAATCAACTTCTTGTAATGAATAATTGGATTGAGTCTGTTGAGAATAAGTTTTTCGCAGATTTTTGAAATAGCTGGCAGTAAACTGATAGGTCTATATGACGTAACGAGGTCTGGACATTTGCCTAATTTTTCTATTAATATTATTTGTGCAACTTTCCATTGGCTTGGAAAATAACACAAACGAAAGACTGCATTTAATATAATAGTAAGAAATCGGATCGCTTTCTGTGGTAACTCCTTGATTATTTTGCCATTTATTCCGTCGTATCCAGGTGATTTTTTGTTCTTAAGGGCTTTGATTATCTTTTGCACTTCTTTAATTTTGATGTTTATTGAAGGACTAACTTGGGCATGGTGATCTTCTTGTTTAAACAATTCTTCTTCTTGTGGTTCGGTAATTTCTCGATTTATTGGCTTGAAAACTTCACTGAGATAGTTTGCAAACGTATCAGCTTTTTCCGTTTCGCTTCTGGCCCAATCTCCATTAGATTTCCTGATTGGTGGTATATGTTGCAGTGGACGTTTAAGTTTTTTAGTGGCTTTCCAGAGGGAATATTCAGTTGCTTCATTTGCAGTTAAGTTTTGTAAGTAATTTTGGATGCCGACATTTTTTTCTTCTATAAGCAAGGTTTTTAATTCTTTAATTGATTTATTTAATTTAGTTTTTATTTGTTTGGATCTATAAATTTGCCAAGTTTTTCTTAACTGTCTCTTTTCATGTATTTTTCAAGTATGTGTTTAGCAATGTGCTGTTGTTTTTCCGGATGTTCAAATAATGTGATAGCTTCTTTAGCGGCGTTGTGTATTTGTATGTTGAATTCTTCTATTGCATTTTCGAGTTCATCTATAGATTTAAGTGAGATGTTGCAGTTTAGATTATTATTTAGATATTCTTTGTATTTTCCCCAGTTAGTATTTTTATTGTACAAATGTGGTGTTTTTTGGTTCATTTTAAGTTGTTGTTGTTTAAAAGAAATAATGATCGGTGAGTGGTCTGACGAAAGATCTAAGCAGGATGTAGCTGTGAGACAGTCGGGGTTGATACCTTTTACTACGGCAAAATCAAGGAGGTCCGGCGTCTTATTTTTATCAGTAGGCCAGTAGGTGGGTTCTCCGGTTGAAATCGGGAATAAATTCTGTGACTGCATAGTTGCATAAAGCTGTCTACCTCGTGGAGTTCCAGCCGAAGATCTAGACCCCCACCATGGGTGCTTAGCATTGTAATCTCCGGCAGCAATGAAACGGTGTCCAAGACTTACGAAGAATTTTGAAAACATCTCTGTTTTGATAATGTGCTTAGGTGGGCAATATATTGCTGATAGAGTGATTGATCCTTTTACATCTTCCAGAGTTACGCTGGTTGCTTGCAGATAATCATCCATGTGTTTTACATTTTCATAATGCTTAATATTAGATTTAATGATAATTGCAGTTCCGCCGCGCGCTTTCCCAGTAGGACATTTTGTATCATATATGAAATAGTTTGGAATTTTCAAGTAGTTTTTATATGTAAAATGAGTTTCTGATATTAACATTACGTCAATATTATGTTCGATTAGAAACTTCTTTAATTCAAGACTTCTTTGTGCTAAACCGTTCGCATTCCAGACTGCTATTTTTATTTCATTATTGAATTTTATTTATCAAACTTGTAAGAAGGTTTAACATTGTATCTATTCTTGTCATCATTTGAAGCATCATTTCTTCGAGTTTATTTGTGTTTGATTTTTCTGCTATTTTTGTTATTATTTGGGATTCTGTCTCTGTTTGTATAGATTCTGTTATGATGTTTTTTGGTTGACTGCTTGTGGCTTGAGCGAAAGATATATTAGATTTAATAAAATTATTTAAATTTGGAGGATAACTTTGTGAGTTTTGCACTACGGTTTTTTCTCTGAGTTTAGGAAATAATTTTTGTTGCAGTTGCTTACGAACAATGCATCCTTTATAACTAGCAGGATGATTACCGTCACAGTTTGCACATTTAACGTCTTGTATTTTTTCTTTTATCGAGCAGTCTTTTGTTAAATGTTTTTCAGCACATTTAACGCATACCGCACTCCTGTAGCAGTAGTTTTTGGTGTGACCAAATCCTTGACATTTAATACACTGAGGTATATCTCTTTTTTTATATGGTGGTTCAAATTTAACGATTGTATTCAATAATCTATCTATATTGTATATTTCCTTATTGTTATCATTGGGTTGAATTTCTACAAAGAACAAGGGTAACGGTTTTTGCGTGTATCGATCTCGTATATTTGTTACTCTTAATACTTTATGGTCGTGTTCCTCTATTGCCTGTTGTATTTCTCCAGTATCAGCTGACGGGTGTATGTGTCTTAAAACAGTTTTATAACTTTTGTCTTGCTTCCTCTGGTATGTGTAAAATTCAGTTTTTTTCTTCTTGAGCTCTTCTACTATTGGAAGATATTTTTCTGAGGAGTTTGGTAGAATTTTCACCTCGTTATTAGAAAGTATTTTCAAAGTGTAGTTATTCTCAGCTATTTTATCGAGAAGGGTTTTCAAAGGTGCTATATTCTCCACTCCGCTTACGAAGATTGGTGGTGATTTTTGAGCACTCGCTTTACTAGAATTCTCACTATTTTCTCCTGCAGGAACTACATCCTCTGCGAGTTCTAGTTTTTCATAATTGTTTTGAGTCACCACTGGATTACTTAGCCAGTAGTCTCTGATTTGCGTTTGACGTTTTTTAAAATTAGCTTTTATTTCATCTGGGCTGTTTCTTTGTCGTTTTTTATAAACTGAGTTCCACTTTTCGTTATTATCGGTATTTATCGGCGAAGCCAAAGTGACTTTTTCAGTAGCGGCCATGTTAGCCGATTGACTTTTATTAAAAAGATAAAATTTTGAATTTTGGTTAGCAGTTTATGTCTATTTATATTCAAAATTGAGAAAATCAGTGATTTTAACGTTCGCACTTATACACAGTAACACACTTGAACTAGTATTTACATACTTGGCTGGAGCTCGATGTAAACACGTCTACTCTTATCGAGAGCACAATTAGAACTGTGATTCTTAACCTAAACACCAAAAAGAGTTGACAGTAGCTATTTTTCCTACTAAATCGTGTAACAATTTAACAGCTTGATTTAATCAGTGCGCGGTCCAACCATAAGATTAAAGTCACAATTAAAATCAATATTCTCAGTTTAAGCGCTTTTGCAATGGATGCGCGTTCGCGCCGTATAGGCGAGTTTTATTAAATTTCCCCGATTTCTGCGGCGGGTTTGTCGTTCATATTATATTACAGAAATATTACAGAATAGTATTTAAAAGCTCTAGAAAATGTCCTTGTGGCCTCCTGCTAGAAAATCGGGTCTAGAAACGTGAATTTGGGTATATGCGAGTAGTTATAGCAGCACTATGGCGAGATTCAAACAATGACTTATCGGCGCCAGCCGGGGGGGTCAATGCTTATCGGGCCTCGTCATAGTGCTGCGTTAGCAAAAGTTTGTGCATATGCACGAACCACGTGTGTGTGTGTGTGCGTGTGCGTGTGCGTAAGAGAGAGAGGGGGGGAGGGGAGAGAGAGAGAGAGAGAGAGAGAGAGAGAGAGAGAGAGAGAGAGAGAGAGAGAGAGAGAGAGAGAGAGAGAGAGAGAGAGAGAGAGAGAGAGAGAGAGAGAGAGAGAGAGAGAGAGAGAGAGAGAGAGAGAGAGAGAGAGAGAGAGAGAGAGAGAGAGAGAGAGAGAGAGAGAGAGAGAGAGAGAGAGAGAGAGAGAGAGAGAGAGAGAGAGAGAGAGAGAGAGAGAGAGAGAGAGAGAGAGAGAGAGAGAGAGAGAGAGAGAGAGAGAGAGAGAGAGAGAGAGAGAGAGAGAGAGAGAGAGAGAGAGAGAGAGAGAGAGAGAGAGAGAGAGAGAGAGAGAGAGAGAGAGAGAGACAGAATATTTATAACTTTTGTGTATAGCCTCTGTATCATGGCAAATGTACCCACATAAAAAATTTTCAGATTCATGGGGTTTTTATGGGGTTTTCGATATTTTATTGGATTTTGGAAGCTAATGGTACATGATTCATGAATATATGGTCTTATGGGGTGGCGATGGGGTTTTTATGGTGTATTTTACAACTTTTGTATATAGCCTCTCTGCACCATGACAAGTGTACCTACACAAAAAAAATTTCAGATTCACGGGTTTTTAATGGCTTTTTACAACTTTTGTGTATAGGGTCTCTGTACTGTGCAGCAAGCGGCCAGCACCCATGCACCGTGTCTAATCACGCGGGCACGGCTTGAAAAATGGAATAACCGTAACCTCATGGACACCATAAGACCACTTCATCATAGATTACACTTCCGGGACACTCACGTGGAACTGTACGCCCCAATTTCTGCATTGAACAACTATTTACATAACGTACTCGCGCACAACATTTGTATGGGCACAAGAGAGACACATGATGCACTTCAGGATCCACAGAATACACTCATGATACTTTGCGACGGAGACGTTCACGCGACAAGACAATATTCGCAACTGACAGCCGGTTGAGCGTTCGTCTTTGCCACGGATGATCTCATCGCACGTGGGCTCTCTACTGTCGAATTATATCGTCTTACCTTGAATTAGTCATAACTTACAGTCGTCGAAATTGTATCTTGCCATGTATCCTATCATGTTTTCCGAACAAGAAACGCGTCGACTTTTTTTCTCCGTTATTTAGGCGTACGACAATGTGGAATTTTGCTGATTAATGAGAAAATGTCACGTACATCGAGTTGCAGCTGCACATTATTTTGACTATTTAATTACATAGGAAAAAAATGTGTCTTGAGGAAAGTCTCGAGGAAAGGAAGTTAAAATTGGATAGCTTACGTAAAGACTCATCGACATCGTTTTATGGCGAGAGATGCCATACGCGAAAATGCATTGTCTGGCTTTATATTTAAGAGGGGTTTGGAATCAACCACTAGTCAGTGCAGTTTGAGTGAGCAGACTCAGAACACTTCAAGATGTTTAGAGCCATTGTATTTTATTTAGTTAAAAGTTTAAGACATGTTTTACGTATAGCAAATCCTCGACACTCGCATATACGCACAATGTGTGGACGAGTATGGGCTAGCGACCTCGAAAAGTTGTCGCTGGAGGTATTATACAAAAAACTGCATTTTCTTCTCTTGCATTCCGACATATCAAGCATCTACTAAATGTATAGTATTGGCCTTTTTCATAATCCAGATGTGTTGTCGATCGTTGTAAAGGCTGTAAAGCAATGCAACGTTCACACAAGCCCTCTAGCCAGCCGTATATTTCACCGCCATCGTAAGTATTGATTCATTGTAGCGTAAAAATGTATTGATTTTACTTGTACTCTAAACCGATAATGTTATTATTTTTCAGTAATTAATCAGATGTGCGATAATACGGAAGGCGATGAAATATTAATGCAAATAAATACTCAAGACGATCAACAGCCTGGATCCTCAACATCTAACATGGATCATAGTAAGTATTGAGATTGTTAAAATTAAAATAATAATTTGACATAATTATGGCACATCTCAATACTTAAGGGGGTTTCACCCAAAACGCCTTTTCTTAGAAATTTCTCTCAATTTTGACTAGGTGTTGATAATACTATTGTCTATAAGATATTTCTATCTAAAAACTCCCAGCGGTTTAGTTCTCGAGATATTAAATATCAAAGCCGCGCATTTTAACACAGCGCTTTATGGGACGGCCCGCGCGAAATGAACGTTTTCCTTTGTAACTCGAAAAGTTTTCTTAGCAATTTTTCTAAAAGCCGAGATGTTATTAATGACATCTATTTGAACAAGACATTCAAATCTGAGAAAGCCCAGCGATCTCGTTCGTGAGATACGTTAATTGAAAGTGCGGAATATCAGCTTAGATTTTACGCGCGCGTGAGACGCATGTATGGCGAGGGGAGAGAGAGTGGGAGCGCCACTGGTGCGCACGCTTACTGCGCACACACAAACAGGCGTCTCTCGGTGTCTGTGTTCAGTCCCGTAGCAAGCAACTCTCAACAGAAAGAGAGGGGGAGCGCATGCGAGAGCCTGTATGCGTCGCACGGGGCGCCGTACTCTGTGGGTTCGGGCCTCGTTGGTGAAATCCCCTTAAGTTTCAGAAGCAGAAGCATTGTCAATACTGATTCGTCAAAACAGCGGAGACTTGCCACGTAAATATTGATTGGGGTGTTCGTTTACTAATTTTTACATCGTTATTAAATGCTCATTCAATACTTTTACTTTTAGAACAAGCAGTGTCTTCATCTCGGGCAGAAATTGAATACGACTCCGATTCCAGCAGTAGCAGCAGCAGCAGCAGCAGCAGCACCAACGGCAGTAGTAGTAGTACTGATACAGCTGGAGAAGAAATGAATGATAAAGGAGGAGGTAAGATTATATAGATTCTTCGTAGAAGGACCTTTATAATTAGGACTGAACTATGTATTGTTTAATTCCTAATTTGATGCCCTGAAGAGGGGAGTAATTTACACTCCCGAAACGTCGGCAATAAAGAATTATCTTTAACATTGGTTCGTTTGATGTCCGTTACCTATAAGAAATCCTTAACCACGAACGCATTCTAAATTAAATATATAGATTCTTGTTTATTTATGAGATAAGAAATTTGGATTGTTTTTACAGGAGATTATTTACAGTTCGGTGTAGGATCGCATCCTCGTTTTATCATTGAAAACGAATCTACATCATTATCGTCGTTTTGGATACGAAGGGAGGGAGATTCAAGGAATTATAGCGCCACCTCCGCCAAACGCCAATATTTGTGTTTGGTTGGAGGACTGTATGCGTAATCTTCATCGACAACTGTGCACCAAAGGTAGAACTACCGATATAGGTATAACAATACTCTGAACGATTCAATCATGGAGCTCTATGGATGTCGTTCAGACCGATTAAAAATTTCAATTATAAGGACCTTTGGGAGATGCTATTCAATGCAGTGCAAAGTGCAAATAATTTTAGTATCAGTAATCGGTTATCGATTAACTGTGCTATTGTCAAAGATACGGCAGGACGTGGTTGGGTGCGGCTGTCTGAAGACACAGTAAAAATAAAATCAATTCGGTACATCAAGAACAATGATAATCTGTGTTTACCACGAGCTTTAGCCGCCGCATATGCGTAGGCTGTCAGAGACCAAAGCCGTACAGGAAAATTGCATGCATATTGGAATCTTATTCGGCAAAGCAATGGGTGCGTTGAAAAGAAAGCTGCAAACGAGATTGTGAATTTGTCACATACGCAAGTGTTGATAGAAGGCTGTGGTGTTCAAGAAATCCATAATTTTCAATTTTTTTTCTCAACACACGCTACAGCTATAGTTGTGTATAATTTTTCTACTTTCGCTCGTGGTCATCTACCGCTTTACGATGGTACACGTTTTGTCATTGATTCACATGGAAGTATTGCGCATACATTGAGGCTTATCTACTACGAAAGCACAAAACACTATGAACCAATACTCAACTTAACAGGAGCAAGTGGAAGCACCGGGTATTGCATACCTTGGAATCAAAGTTACTGGCGAGTCGAGGACTACAGATGTTCTAACAAATGTTACAAATGTATGACAATACCGCGGTGTGAATTGTTTGGAAATCTCAAAACATGTAAATTATGTTTCAGGTCGTTTTTTGGCGACTCATGTTATGAAAATCATTTCAAAAAACATCATTTAACAAGACTAGCAGTGTATGTGATAAGATAAAAATATGCCAAATTTGTTTTAGAACAATACGTTTAATGAACAGTAGAAAACACGAGTGTGGTGTATCTTTTTGTAGGACATGTAAATTATACTTACCAAACGGTCATCTGTGTTACATGCAAACTATAAAAACGAAAGAAGAAACAAAGAAAACTTTTATGTATTTGTTTTATGACTTTGAGACTCAACAAACGATAGCAATATTGGGAGACGGCAAAAAAAATTCACGTTCCTAATTTATGCGTCGTTCAACAGGTATGTAGTTTCTGTATGGAGATTACCGACATCACATTTAGATGCAACTATTGTGGTATTCACGGGTATGTGTTCCAAGATAATCCTGTGAAACAACTGGTTGAGTTTGTATTAGCACTAAGACAGCAATTAAAAAAAATGATATGCATCGCTCATAATTCGCAAGGTTTTGACACTCAATTTGTATTCAAGTATATCGTCGAAAAATACGATAACGAACGTGCCACACCGTCAGTGGTAATGAATGGTTCATAAATAATTTTATTAGAAATCCTACACGCAAAGTTCATAGATAGTTTGAATTATTTTCACATGCCTTTGAGCAGTTTACCAAAAGCTTACGGTTTACCAGAATTGGAAAAATGTATCTTTCCACACTTATTTAACAAGCCTCAAAATCAGACGTACGTGGAAGCACTTCCGCCACTAAGTGTGTATTCACCTGATTCTATGAGTAGCAAGGAAAGAGAACGCCTTTTGAAATGGTATAATGAACAAACAGCGGGTGGCTATTTATTTAACTTCCAGAAAGAAATTGAAAAATACTGTAAACAAGACATTACAATTTTAAGATTAGCGTGTTTAGCTTTTCGACAAATTTTATGAAATTCAGTTTGGATCCTTTTGCTGAGTGTACAACTATAGCCTCTGCTCATATGCGTGTTTTTAGAAAAACGTTTTTAAAAAAGAATCAAATAGGTATCATGCCACCTGGTAGATACAGATGGATTGATAATAAATCCAAGACGGCTGTGTATTGGTTGTCCTGGATGGAGAAAAGAATTCTGGGACGACCCATCGAACATGCCGGACGATGTCGCGAAAGAAGATTACGGGAAGGTATCATCGTCAACGATTATTGTTCACCGCAAGATCAAGAAAATCACAGAAGTTTAGTGTTACAATTTCACGGATGTTTTTGGCATGGTTGCCCTCGGTGCTATAGAATAAATCGAGATATAGCTTTGTCAACCGGTGATTCAATGGACGATAGCTTTGAAAGAACTTTAGCCGTAAGTAGAAAGATAAAAGACAGTAATTACGAACTGATTGAAAAATGGGAGTGTGACTTTCAAAAAGAAGTTTCGCAAAACGAAGAGCTTCAGCATTTTGTTTAAGAGAGTACGGATGACGAGAACCAAGAACCTCTGGATTTCCGAGATGCATTTTTCGGCAGACGCACAGGCAATACCGTCAAAGTGTATGATTGGCAAGAGCAAAAGAAGATCAAGTACGTGGATGATTGTTCGTTATACCCTTATATTTGCAAGCGCGGTAAATACCCTGTTGGTCATCCTAAAATATACGTTGGTTGGGAGGAATGTGGACGTGTCATAGGGGTAAACAACGACGTATTTAAAGTAAACGGTTTAATAAAGTGCGAAGTACTTCCACCGCAAAACCTGTATCGCCCTTTATTACCGGTAAGAAGGCATGGTAAACTAATATTTCCCCTATGTCACACGTGTTGTGAACAAATGGTTCAAGAAGATTGCCCGCATCAAGACCCGAACGAGCGAATTTTACGAGGAACGTGTGTGTCTGAGGAGGTTAAAGAGGCCGTCAAAATGGGATATACAATTCAACGCGTTTACGAGATCTGGCAATACGAGATGACGCAATATAATCAAAAAGAACGCAAAGGTGGAGTATTTGCTGAATATATCAACGAGTTTTTCGCGCAAAAAACTATGGTGTCTGGGTTTCCACCTGGTTATCTGACTGAACAAGATAAAGATGAATACGTAAAAGAATTGGAGGTCAATGAAGGTATTAGTTTAAATAAAGACGCCATACAGTACAACGCTGGTCTAAGATCAGTCGCAAAACTATGTCTAAACTCTTTATGGGGTAAATTTGGTCCACGTGAAAACATGACATAGACAGAAGTGATTACTAAACCAGAAAGATTGACAGAGTTACTTACCAGCCCAGAAATAGACGTTAACGGAATTATACTGGTCAATGACGAAACACTCTACGCCAACTGGTGTTATAACAACGAAGCTCTGTTGTCATCTTCAACGACAAGTGATTACTGCCTTTACAACAGTACAGGCCCGACTGGAGCTATTCAAGTATTTGCACGCGTTGGGCCCCCGAGCTCTCTTACGACACGGATTCTGTTTTTATGTTAGCAGAGAGGATAGCGGAAAACGCGATTTACCAACAGGTGTGGCTTTAGGCGAACTCACTGATGAATTGGCTAGTAACGGAAACAGTACGTATATAACCTCGTTTTTATCTGGAGGTCCAAAATTTTACGCGTACAAATTTAAAAAACCGGACGGAAATGAACAGTAAGTGTGTAAAGAAGGTATAAGGCTAAATTACTCTAAAAGTCTACAAATAAATTTTGATACTGTTCGCGAGATGATTACTTCACAGGATAGTGAGATATTACTATCTAATTTTGCTATTCGACGAACAGCATTCCACGAGGTGATAATGCAAAATGAAACAAAAATGTGTAAAACCGTGTACGGAAAGAGAAGATTCGTCGCGTTAGGTAAAAGTTATCCATATGGCTACATCCGCGATCCGTCTACTACTGACGCATCAGGGGGCCACACCCTGGAAAGTTAGTAGCGCTGGTGTAGCAATACAAAGAGCGCACTCGTGACCGATGACGACGCAGTGTAAAAACAGCACATTGGCTATCGCTGTGCCTTCATCATTGTGATTAGCGGTTGCGATTTAGCGGCCGTGGGAAGCGCAGCGACTAAGAGCTCATTGGCTACCGCTGTACCGGCAAAAAAGCTTCTTTGCCGCGGAGCTAGCCCCACCACCAGGCTCGCGGCGCACCAGAAAACAGCTCATTGGCTGCTGATGCGCCCCAACAAGCTGATTTAGCGGCCGCGGGAGGCGCAGTGGCTAAGAGCTCATTGGCCACCGCTGCGCCGGTGAAAGAGCCGCTTTGCCGTGGAGCTAGCCCCACCGCGAGGCTCGCGGCGCACCAGAAAACAGCTAATTGGCTGCTAGTGCGCCCCAACAAGCTCATTTAGCGGCCGCGGGAAGCGCAGCGGCTAAGAGCTCATTGGCCACCGCTGTGCCGGCGAAAGAGCTGCTTTACCGCGGAGCTAGCACCCACCACAAGGGTCGCGGACTCGCGAGCGGCCGCGCGTGGAGGGCATCGGACGCGGTTACGAGCTCTTCGGGATAAGTGCTTCAGAATGCACAGTCAGTGTGAATTATGGACACGCGCTGGAAACATCCGTGGACTTGTACGTTGAGTGGGCCAACCAGCTGCGGTAAAATAGTATTTGTTAAAAAATATCTGAAATACATTGACCGCTTGAGCGACACTCGCTTCGAGCGTATTATTCTTTATTACGGTGAATGGCAATCGGAATATTCTTTATTACGGTGAATGGCAATCGGAATATAGAGATCTGGGTAAAGACGCTGAATTTTACGAAGGTCTACCGCAAAATATCGATTGGCTTAACGATCCAAAACCTAAGTTGATCATCATCGACAACCTCATGCGCGAATCGTCCTCTGGAGGAGCCATAGTGAATCTCTTTACGAAAGACAGTCATTACAACAACTTGAGCGTAATTTTTATCACCCAAAACATCTTCCATCAAGGCAAAGGCCAGCGCGACATATCTTTGAACGCTCAGTACATTGTAATCTTTAGGAATTTCCGAGATTGTGCCCAGATACGTCATCTAGCTAGTCAAATATATCCTGAAAATCCTCAATTTTTAGAAGAAGCTTACCGGGATGCAACATCGCAAGCTTTTGGCTACCTCTTGTTGGATCTGAAGCAAATCACATCGGATAACGAATTCAAACGTGCCGATTTCGATTGTGTATTTTCCCCGATGATGAGTACCAGTGCGTTTACGTACCGCGAAAATAACTGACAAACAGTCAAAATCAAGTTTCAATCGTGTCGTTGTAATGTCTACAAAAACGCGTTATCCTTTTGGTCTAAAAGAGGCTACCATCTTGGTGGCATTGTATCATTTTAACAAAGAAGAGCAAAAAGCAGTTTTACAGAAAGCTGATGCAAAATTAGTTCGTCTTATTTGCGAGTGCGCTTTAAACGTTTTGATAGGTAACGTCCCGCTAAGTAAAGGTCACAAGGGTCGGCTGCGTAAGCACGCAAAAATTCTGCGAAAGCTAGCATCACCGGATATCACTTTACAACGAAGAAAAAACATTATAGTGCAACGTGGTGGTTTTTTGCCTGCTCTGCTAGCACCTCTGATTGGCACGCTTCTTGCTAATCTCGTGAATAAATAAAGATGGAAGACGCGAGAAAGATGATTCACCTACCACAACAGAGCGTTGAACGTTTACAGACCACGCTTGGAAAAGATAAGACAAAGTCTGTGCAAACACCGGGACCGGTGACGAGTAGACTCGATGCTGAAATGAACGAGATATTAAACTCGCCATCATACAAAGATGAGCGTGAAAAGTGGACTCTGTACCGTCAAGTTTTACAACGATATCTTCACTTTAAAGAAACCGAAGGAGGAGATAAGTATAAAAAAAAGAACAAAAGAATGACAGTGTCAGCGAATCTAATACGGTGGACGATAATCAGCAGGAGGAGGAGGAGGAGGAGGAGGAGGAAAACGATGAGCTCATTGACGCAAACATTATCTATACCGTCCCGAAAAAGTACAAAACGAAAACCAAACAGGTCGTGCGATGCTTGTGAGCTAGTGGTAAAGTAGTTTGGGATGCCAACGGGGCTGTACCGATAGATGGCATAATTGTGCCCGGAGCTAACATTGTCGACTTGGTGAATGTCGCGATGAGAGATAGAAAAAGAAGCGCTCTGCCTCGTCATCTTCAGTTCGCTGTCGCTCTTCGCCAAACAACTGTGCCTCGGGAGTTTATAGGTAACAAACGTGTTTGGAACGACATTACCAGACCCTCATCGACCAGTGAGCCTTCAGAAAACAGTGCTTTTATCACACCACCTTCCGTTCCTATTTTAAGAGTTCAGAGTAGCGGCGACAGTGCCGCTGATGAAACAGATTCAACGCAACCGGGAAAAAGAAGAAAAAGGAAGTCAGCTAAAAAAAAGAAGGTATCACCATCACACTCAGAAATACTGTCATGGCGCGGAATGAGCAAGACATTCGGGCTGCGCTAATAAATTCTCAAGAAGAAGAACAGGAGAAAAACAGCGTTCTAGATGCACTCGATGTTTTATTACCGTTTGAAATGCATGTAACGCATTACAAATTTTGCGGACCTGGAACTAAGCTAGCAGAGTGTATCGAACGTGGTGACGTTGGAATCAATCCGTTAGATGAGGCCTACCGATAGCATGATCTAGCTTATGCTGACTCGAACAGTGACCGTCGTTAAGCCGACCGAGTTGGATGCGAGAGAGCGCGATATGCTTGCTCTCGCATGCTCGCCGAGGAAACGCCGTCTGACGAGAGAACAGTCGCGATGATGACAGCATGCTGTATGGTTATCAAGATAACATTTGAAAAATTTTTTTCGCGTAAGAATGTTATCAGAAAACGAGACAAGAAAGATAAAAAATTACAGCGTGGACCAATAAAAAAGGATAAGAAAAAGAAGAAGGAACAGAAACCAATGGATAAGAAGAAAATAAACTCTAACACTGAATAAAACGTTTGAAAAAATTTATTACGAAGCACATCAACCTTCGGCGTACACTGGTACTGATAAACTTTTGCGAGCTACACGTAAAAAATACGATTGTCTAAGTGTTATTGAATGGCTTGAGAGTCAAGACGCTTATAACTTGCATAGGCCTGTTCGACATCGCTTTCCTAGACGTAATTATGATGTACGAAATTTTGACGACGTGTGGAAAACTGATATGACGGACATCAGATCTATAAATTCTTACAACGATGGCTACAACTACGTTTTAACTGTTATCGATGTTCTGAGCAAATACGCATGGGCTGAACCTGTCAAGGACAAAACTTCGAGAAACATCGCGGATGCTTTTGCACGAATTTTGTCGAGAAGTAACGGACGAAAACCAATATGTCTTCAAACTGATAAAGGTAAAGAATTTATCGGCGGAGCATTGCAGAGGGATCTCTCAAAGTACGGCGTTTAGAGTGGTACGCAGTCCAGATGTAAAAGCTGCCATTGTGGAAAGATTCATAAGAACTATAAAAGAAAGAATATGGCGGTATTTTACTCATAAAAATACTCGAAGGTGTGTTGATGTTTTGCCGAATATCATAGAGGCGTACAATCATACCAAACATTCGGCCACAAAAATGGTGCTAGCAGTCATAACACTGTACAATGCAGCCAAAGCTCGTGCAAATTTGCAACGTCGACATGGCAATTGTGTTTTTAAAACCCTTAAATACTGCGTCGGTTAGTTGGTGCGCGTCAGTTGTGCAAAGAACGTTTTCGCTAAAGGATATGAGAGTGGTTGGACACTAGAGATTTTCAAAATTACACGAATCTCAACGACGCGTCCGCCTGCAGTTTATTATTTTGAAGACTAGGCAGGTGAGGAAATTGACGATTTTTTCTACGCCGAAGAATTGTGTAGAGTACGTAAATATTTAACTACAAACGTTTTTGAAATTGATGAAATTTTGAAAACTAGAGGCAAAGGTTCGTCTGAAGAATATTTTGTAAAGTGGAAAGGATACGGCGATAATTTCAATTCCTGGATTAGAGCGAATTAGTTGACGAATATATAAAAAAATTTTTAAAATGAAAGATCAGTTTTATATTGTGTTGCCGAGCAACAGCAGCATGAATTATTTTGCGGAAAATGCCACAGCACGTTTCATCACGT
Source organism: Torymus aiolomorphi (assembly GCA_036365515.1). Classification (NCBI taxonomy): domain Eukaryota; kingdom Metazoa; phylum Arthropoda; class Insecta; order Hymenoptera; family Torymidae; genus Torymus; species Torymus aiolomorphi. Next base: position 250,105,625 of record CM070874.1, read on the forward strand.
AGCTCCCTCAGCAGATACGTCTTCAAGGTTCGTGGTCAGTCGCGCTTATGGAGGTTCAAATTCCGCTGACGTTTCAACACGTGTCTTCCGAGTAACCGGATAGAACAGTTTCGCTTAATCTCTTTCCACACTCGACTCTAGAGACAAAGGCAAAAAATGTTAGTACTAGTAGAAGTTGCGAAAAATTTTGGGATTCGAAAGCACGAATAGCATTTTTGTAAGAGATGAAGAATCAGTAGTAAGTGATAGACCTCCTCATCTCTCCAATGGGCTTCCGTCCATGCTTATGTGTTATAGTGATATTTGAGAATCTTACGTAATAGGTGACGTTCAGTTGCGATTATTGCGAGCAGTATCGTTAAACATCGACGACGATTACACATATGGTAGTACGAGAATCAAGAGTTTCTCCCCACCCATGTACATACCTTTATTATTCAACTCATTTCAAACAATCGAAATCGATGTAAGGGACCAAAGTCGCCGTGCGATCCCATTCGATTACGGTACTTTGACGGTGACACTTCATTTCAAGAAACTTGACTAGAGCTCATTTTTTAATACAGTCATTTAACGTTACCAAGAATACTTCAACATGCAAGTTGGCAGTGGATATAGCGGAGGGGAGGTGCATGGTGGGGATCAATGGATTAATGGTGGGGTCGGACGTATTTACGTTGGATTCCTCTACCAAAGGGGTCACGGCGGTATTGGTTCATTTTCTAATGGAATTTTCCGTCGCGTTCGCCCACTTTTCACTCGTGGAGTCAAGGCTGTTGGGAAAGAGGCTGTGGGTACTGGTATGAACATTATGTCTGATATTACCACGCGAAACACTCCGTTTAAAGAGTCGATTCACAAACGCTTTAAAGAATCTGGCGAAGTTCTCAAACGAAAAGCAGAGGAGAAATTGGATAAACTAATGGAGGGGTCGGGATATAAATTACCACGCTACGGCTTACCATTTCAGTTACGAATGGGCGCTGGCTCTGATTCAAATCACAGAGGTAAAAAGAAGAAGAGCAGCTCTAGAAAAAGGAATGCAAGAAAACGCAAGTCTAATAGTTCGAAAAAAGGCAAGGCTAAGGCAAGGCAACGAAACAAAAGAGATATTTTTGGATAGATAAGATGGAATTTTTATATACCCATTCGTGCCAGTGTCTCAAGTCGAAGTTGTTTCTATTTGAAATTCCTCCTACTCAAACAACGATAGAAAATTCACACTGGATACAATATAAACCAATGTCGTCTTTAACTGATGACTCACCTATAGAATTTGTGTTACCGGACAATGGCGAAGAATATATTGATCTTGCTCACACGGTGCTTAGTCTACGTGTAAGTCTACAAACTACGGTAGACGTGCCACAAGCCGTAAAGCCCAGGTGCCCAAAGTCGGTCCTGTCAATAATTTTATGCATTCTTTATTTAATCAAGTAGATGTATTTTTTAATCAAAAACCTGTATCACCGCCTACAAACGCGTACGCTTACAGAGCGTACCTTGAAACTTTATTAAATTATTCATAAATCTAAATCCGTTTAACTTTGAACATTTTAACATAAATTTTCTATGCTTATACGTTGACAGCGTACAAATACCTTCTAAACCACTCGAACCTAACTTCGGAGCTAGCAAATTATACATTGATGCTTATCATACATTATTTTCTGGAACAGGCGTACATTTTGTTAACGACGGTAACCAATTCTCGCGTGAATCATATCCTAATGGCTATTGGCTAACGAATGCAGTCATTGGAATTTGATTAAGCACGGTAGCGTCATATTAGATGTATGATTTGCTGAAGCGTTAGGCAATACTATAAATTGTATTGTCTATGCTAAGTGCGATAATATTTTGGAAGTAGATGCATCGCGTCAAGCTATTGTAGACTTTAGTGGTTAGAATAACGAAGTGCAGATGGCGCTGTTGTACTACATATACGTGGAAGATTTATTTCTTGGTAGCCAGTACGTTTCGAGTCGTGATCGTCATTGCAAGCTACATAAAAATGATGGATTTAGTTATAGATATTCAGTATCTCAAAGATACTGACAATAACAATGAACCAAAGGAAATCGCTGTTGTTGCTCTTAATGGTGATTTTTACGGTCATTGGTTAGTGGCTCCGACGGCTTGTGTAGATGATTTGAGCGCTGAAATGAGAAGACAAAATAATTGGTTAACTCAGCATTGTCACGGCATTAATAACTTGGAAGGTGAAGTTGATTTGAAAGTGTTTCATAAAATTCTGCAAGATTTATCAAAAAGTGCTCGAAAAATTTACGTTAGAGGCAGTGAAAAGTGGTTGATGCTTCATAAAATTATAGCAAACGAAATCATCAATTTGGAGTATGACGTAGATTGTCCTCCGTTCGATAAGTTATCATCTAATGTACATTGTATCACGCTTTAAAATTTTCGGGTCATAAATATCGATTTGCGTTAAATCACGCAGTGCGGTCATGCCTATTATGTAAAAACGAAGTTTTTACATAGGGAGGGGGCGAGCGACGAGCGAAGCGAGGAGCAGGTGTGTGCGGAGCGAGGGGGTTGGCGTGTCGAGCGCAGCGAGACACACAGGGGGGCTCGGCCCCCCTAGTTTAATATTGTATGCTTATGCACGTCCGAGTAAGCGTGAGCGAATACATGTAAAACTGCCTTACGATCACATTCTTTTTTGATTTTTTAAATAATAAATCCCAATTTCGTTAGACACCCCGCAAATTTTTTCGAGAAAATGTGTGTAGTAAAAAGAGCCATACTTACATTAGAAATATATACCGTTATTTATGTGTGCCACCAAAAAATGATAATTTTTTAGGCGACGAGCCCATCGACACCGTGTGCTTTAGTAGATCATAATTCACTTTTTATAAAAGGCACACTTATAACCAAAGTCACATTTTGTTCGTCTTTCCAAGACGAGTAATTTAAGCCCAAGAAAATTAACAAAACACAAAAGTTGGTTTTTTGTTTAATTGACAAATAAAGTTTATTGTTTATTTTTACCAAAATACAGCGTCGCGGAGATAATGCTACTCACTTTTTTTTAAAGGTAGGCACATTCAATCAGACAACTTATTTTCGAATATTTAACAAGGGATGATAGCCTAGAAAAGTTGTTAAAGCATTTATAAAGAAGTTCTTTGTTACTGATGTAAAAAGGATTAAAATTTTCTACATTACGCAGGAAAATTTAGGCCTTTTTCGATTACCCATGAGCTTATCCTTGTTTAACCTTTAGACTGCCGGGATTTGAACCTTTAAACGGTCCTTTAGAAGTGGCCAAATTAGTGTCTTGTATCACGTATCAACTATATACAAACTTCATGTCAGAGGTCGAACCTATATATAGACTTTCCGGCAGTCTCAAGGTTAAAAGGAAGTTCTATGTAGTGGAACATGTTACTGGAAGTGGATTTTATAAGTATTTGTTTGACTTAGATATCTAAATTATTTGAACGTGAATTTCAAAAACTTTTTGGAGCATACTCCAAAAGCTTTTTGTTTTGTTTTGATGTTTAGATGCAGCGCCGGATTAAAGGGGGAGCTAGGGGGGGGGGGGGCTATAGCCCCGGGCCTCAAATTTTGAGGGGCCTCATCGTCTCACCCTCACCAATGAATAAAACCTTTTTTTACGATTTCATTAAATAGATTTAAAAAGCGATATATGATTTACCTGTCTATAAGTATTGGGGTTTAAAGTGTCATGGCCGATGCAAGGCAGTAACCTATCTAAAATCTATGAGTGCGAAAAGGATAGACATACTGTCATGGACGAAGCAAGGCAGTAAATTGCACTTCCCCCACTCCTTCGTTTCTCCATAAGAAACAACGGTCCCCACTTTTCCGTCAGCCATGACACTTTAAATCCCAATATACATTATAGAGACAATATTACTCTATAATATTAATATTTAATATTTATCCATTTTATCAAAGTTTTCCTTACTGAGAAAAACTTTGTAGACAGAATTACTATATGTAACATAGTTCTACTAATCCTATAGCTATAGTAATTTTTGTTATAGAAAGTGTGATTTTTAATATATTCTATAATGATGCTTGCGGCAAAAAATGCCTTCACGTCTCTATCTTACATCGTAATTTTTCGTTCAAATAAGTTTCTCTCAGTGTACAAGTTTGCGAAAAAGTTTGCTTGAATCCCAAATGTTTCAATTAGTATTTATTACTTAAATAAATTCATGAAATCAATTTTAACATTAGTGTTGCAAAATCATTTGTATTACAAGTGAAAGCCACTGTTGTGGCTTGTTACAGTAAAATAATACGAGTAAAAAAAGCGGAAGAAAACATATGCAAACAACGCACGCAAGAGCTAAGGGCGGCGTGTTTAGACATTATTTGCGCTGGCACTTATAAGTACCATCTAATTCGCGGACAAATCGAGGAAGCGCGAGCGGACGCGCGCCGCGACTAGACGCACGCCGCGAGTAGACGCGCAGCGCGATTGTTTATTTACAGTTCGATCGCTGACTGCAAGACGTGAACATCGTTGTGTAAAAATGTCCAAGAGATTTGAAAGTGGTGCACAAAAGAGAAAAAAACAAAAGGAGTTACACAACTTTACAAACAAGCTACCAAAGTGACAAATTATTTTTCCGTCAATTCAAGTAGAGATTGCGCTAGTAATTGCGGAAGTCTGCAGGAGAATGTGCACCGAGATATACATGATAACAGTGAAAATAAAATTAATGAAACGTGTGAAGTTTCATCATGTGCTGAAATTGAGAATCACAACAGCAACAATATTATTGACAATGATATTACAAAAAATGATGTGAATGAATTTGATGAACTACATGACGTTAACGTGAATGAAACTACAACAATAGGTATTTTTATATTTTTATATTTAGATATTACTAAAAGGATAATTTTTTAAAAAATAATAATTAATAAAGTTTGAGTTGTATTCTTATCATACATTAGATTCCGTAACAATAGTTTATGTGTACCTATGACTGATTTATAAGTTAAATTTTTTAGAAAATATTTATATTCTTATTTCTAATTAAATTTCTATAATTTTATAGAAATTGTTCAAAGTGATCCAGCATTATGGCCTTCAAAATTAAATGAAAATGAAATAGACAGGAATAGATATTTAAATAAAGGCCCTTTATATTTTCAAAATAAAAATTCCTCTTTCGAAGCATCAAAACGAACATTTGCAAATCAAAATAGATATTTTTCCTACAAGCATTTTCAAAGAGTATTAAATAATGGTGAAAAGTATGAACGAAATTGGATAATTTACTCTGAATCAAGTGGTAATCTGTTTTGTTTCGCATGCAAATTATTTTCAACCAATCAAGAAAACGTTTTTGTTAAAGAGGGATTTTGTAATTGGAAAAAAGCTGACGAAACAATAACCGGACACGAAAATTCTAAAGAGCATAATCGGAGTATGTTAGACTGGTTACATTTTATGAATAAGAATTCAAATATCGATAAGCAGTTAATAAATATGACGCAACTAGAAGTGCAATACTGGATCGAAATATTGAAAAGAATTGTCGCTGTCATTACATTTTTGGCTGAAAGAGGACATGCTTTTCGTGGCACTGACGAAGTTATTGGCTCGAAAAGCAATGGAAATTATTTAGGTATATTAGAATTAATATCTGAATTCGATCCGGTTTTAAAAAATCATATTGATAATTACTTAAATAGAGGTCGAGGAAATGTTTCGTACTTATCCAAAACAATTTGTGAGGAGTTTATTGAAATAATGGCTAAAAAAGTTTTGTAGCACATTATAACTGAAATAAAACAAGCTAAATACTGGGGTCTTGTGGTTGATTCTACACCAGACATTTCTCATGTAGATCAATTGTCTGTTATATTTCGTTATTATTTAAACGGACACGTACATGAACGTTTTTTATGTTTCCTAGAGATTAAAAGTCATACAGGGAAATCTTTAGAGGAAGTTATTTTGAACTTACTACAGACATATGACATAAATATAGCTGACTGTCGTGCACAGACCTACGACAACGCTAGTAATATGTCTGGAAAATATTCAGGTTTGCAAGCTAGATTAAAAGAAAAAAATAAATTAGCGATTTACGTTCCTTGCGTCGGTCATTCGCTTAATTTAGTTGGCGAATGTAGTGTCGACGAATGCATTAATTCCAAAAATTATTTTGGTTTTTTGCAAAGGCTTTATGCTTTTTTTAGTGCGTCCACTCATCGCTGGAATGTATTGACAGAAAACAGTGCTAAACTTAAAAGTTTGTCAGCTACTCGATGGTCAGCACGGGTAAATGCTTCAAAAGATTTAATAGAAAATTTTGATGGTATTTATAAGTCTTTATCGAAAATAGCTACCGACACAGAGCAAAAATCTGACACACGCCATGAAGCTTTGTGTTTACAAAAAAGCATAACTAAATTGGAAAATGTTTTCATGGCTGTACTTTGGCACCGAATCCTTAATAGATTCAATAGTGTTAGTGTATTTCTCCAAAAGATTGAAGTAGACTTAATTACAGCTAATCATATGTTATTATCATTAATCGAATTTATGAAACAATTACGAGAAGAATTTTTAGAAATGGAAAATGAGTCAAAAAACCTTAGTTCTTTTGTCGAACAAGAATATAATACGGTTCAGAAGAGAAAAATAAGAAAAAAATTATCTGATGGTCAAGTGGAAACTGAGATTTTCAGTAAAACTGAACAATTTCGAATTGAAACGTTTTACATTATAATAGATAAAATTACAACAGAATTAATTAAACGAAGCGAGGCTTATAATTATGTGACTAATCTATTCGATTTTCTTACTAAATTATTAGTTTTAAGAATTGATGAAGTAAGAAACAGCGCAAAAAAGCTTGTAGAAGCTTATTGCCAAGATTTGGAAAAAACATTGTTTGACAAACTTGAGCAATTCATTCCGTTGTTAAAATTACAACCTAATTTTTTCTTTTCAAATCAAAAGGAGGATAAGAATAAGGACAGTTATATTCTAAACCCTTTACTTGTTTTGAATTGGATAACCGAATTTAATTTAATTAATGTTTTTCCGAATGTTTTTATAGCTTATAGATTATTTTTAACTATCCCCATAGTCAATTGCGAAGCAGAAAAGTCGTTTTCTGTTTTAAAAAGAATAAAGAATATCTATCGGTCGACTATGCTTGATAATCGATTATCTTCTTTAGTAAGATTAGCAATAGAAAACGATTTAATAAGATCTTTAGATTTTAGTGACTTAATAAAAGAGTTTGCTGAAGCTAAGCCAAGAAAGAAATTTATTTTATAATTCGAGATTGTGTTATTATGTTCTATAATGCGTAAGACTAATTTAAATAATGTTATACATATATGTATTAAATATATATTTAATTTATGGATTTTCAACTAAATTGAATAAAAATTTCTTTCAATTTAACAATTTTGTTCTTGATTTCTTGTGGTAAAATAATTTCCTTAAATGGGCCTCATGATAAAAAATAGCCCCAGGCCTCTTGATACCTTAATCCGGCGCTGTTTAGATGTTTTGTTTGATGTTTTGTTTTGGTTTTGATGTTCATGGAATCCAACGCGGAGAACTAGGTAAGAGCTTCACCCGCGCCGCCTTTTTTGAATTATCGACGACTTTTGTGATACTTTTGTACGAAAACAATTTTCGTAGGTGCTCCAAACTGACAAGGAAAGGTTCCGAACCCGAACTCACCGATTTTGATGATTTTAATATATGATGTAGATCATAAAAAAACTAGAATACTTGTATTTTTTTATCGGCTAATATTCACTTTTAAGGAGTGAAAACGGACCACAAAGTTCACCCCCCAAAAAGTATTTTTTCTGAATATCTCAGCTTAAAATAAATATTTTTCAACGAAACAAAATGGAGGTTATTTCTGATAAAAAAAGCAAGTATTTCATAGTGATTCGAAGAGTAAGGGTGGCATCTCCCATGTTTTATGGGTTGAAAACTAATATTTTTCGTCATAATTTGTTAATAAAACATCATAAAACGACTAAAAAAAATAAAAAAAATGTTTTTAACACATCAAACACAAAAATGAAGTTGATGCGCTTCGGTATTTTCATAAGTATTACCCCTAACGGGGGTAAACCCCAAAATAACTATAAGTATGTAGTTTAATCCATAAAATTTCGTAGAAAGTTGCATATAGGGATTTTCGAGGTCGTTTGTTACAAGTATGCTATCAAATTTTTAAAATTTAAAATGGCGGATCCAATATGGCGGATGAAAATGTCAATAAAAAAGGTTAAAAAATACTTTAAAGGTTAAAAAATTTTAAGCTCCGCTGACAGAAAAACCAATAATTTTTAGAAACTGTACGTTACGCCAAGGTAAAAATCTTTAGATCTGATTATTATGTCATCCAAGAGTCTTAAAGAGCTCTAGTTTGGATTATTTGGTCAAAAGATGAATATATATTAAAAAGTATTGTTTGAGTATATTATTAATTTAATTTAATTTTTTTCTAGTTATTTAAAAAAGTCACATTTTCAGGTGTAAGATACCCTTAAATACTATGAAAATTATCAAAAAATTTAAATTTAATAATCAATATTGTTCTGATTAGACAGGCATCAAAAAAATAGTGCCAATGGACATTGGCACTTTTTTGTGTGCCTGTGTTATTATTTAATTTTTCATTATCATTGTTATTATCGTTCTTGTGATTATTATTATTCTAATAATAATAATAATAATAACATTAATAATAATAATAATAATAATAATAATAATAATAACCCCGGGGTCTATCTAGCGATAGATGAGCATTTTTCCATGCTACCGGGCGCGTTCCCAGGTTGCGGATTGGGGAAGGGCCAGCTGGGACTGGTCAGCTGCGAATATATTGAATAAGCAGTCGCTGACAGAGGAACGTGAGAATGGACGAATGAATGAGCACATTATGTGTGAGTTGCGGCCGACGCTCTGTGGATATTCCATCCAGACTAGCCAAGGAGAGAGTAGTAAACTCCTCGACTGGGGTGATACGCGAAGTTAGTACCTAACCTCTGCATTAGTAATATTAGAGTGTGTAAGTCCCTGAAATACAGGCGAAAACCTTCACTGAAAAAAATTTCGCACTCCAGCTGACCCGATGAGTACATACGCTATGCCAAAAGTAGGGTCGACTGTTGTACCGCGGTACTCTGAAATACGGGCGAAAACCTAGTAAAAGTGCATGTTCAATGTGGGAATAGCAACACGTATTCACCGACTGGAGCCAATGGAAGGGTTGAACCAGGTCAGTCGGGCGCAAGTATGAAGGATTACATGGTCAATATTTCCTTATACTCGAAGCTGCGTAGGGCAAATCGCACACCGTCTAGCCTGAGGTTTGGGTCAGGTGTTGGGACGGATCCGACATCGCCCACTCAATAGGGGTGACGTTAAACCTTTTGCTTCATTACGGCGCGGGCCTATCCCGTAACCTTTTTCTGTAGAATCACTAGGCACCGATAGGAGTGACCGTCCGACAAACCGCCTCTCGGCTGCGGCACCCATACATAGGGTTTCTTACAGGCTGGGATAGTAGCCACACCGAGGTGTGGCTCCCATGATGGGCGAACCGTCTTAAAACACAGATTCTATGCATAATGACTCACTTCAGAAACAAAGATATGGATGTAGAAGTTCAAGGAAGGGAAGGCGAAGGGAACACGCCGATTGACCACACAGTCCGGACGATCCTGGATGTGGCGAATGATAGCAGATCCAATGGAACTAGCACATTTGCCCAGGAGATGACGCGGCTGGTAAGTGAGAGTAGAGAACAGCGGGATCAATCGTAGAGAATGGGAGAAATCCTGGACGTCATAAAGCGCCTACTGAGCTGCATGCGGGACATGACTTCCAAGCAGAGGAACATCGAAATGCCGGTAAAAGATGGGATAATAGTCCTGACCGCTGCTGCTTAGGCTCTAGATGAAGCCCGCTCAGCCGGCATACAACCAGCACGAGGAACGGCAGCAGATGAGAGAAATGGGGAAGTACCGGTAATTAGAGATCGAGTAGCGGGGATGGCGACCACGAGCAAAAAGCGCCGATTAAGGGACAGCCCGGTGCAGGATTCCCCATCCAAGAGAGGGAGGACGGAGCAGAACGGATTCACCACAGTCACCAGTAAAAAGAAGCCGACGCAGCCAGATAGTGGGAAGATCATGGGTCCTCAACAGCAGCAGCAGGACAGGAAGGAGAAGAAGGTAAACCCTCGGCCTCGACGATGCGCAATCCACATAACATCCACCCCGAAGAAGAGCTATGCAGAGATACTGAAGTACCTTACTTCCACGGTTAAACCTGAGGCAGCGGAGGCGGTCGTGAGAAACACCCGACTGACTAAAAACGGTGAGGTACTCTTAGAACTGGAGAAGCGATCGGAAGACAAGGAGGCCTTCGAGAGGGTTATCTAAGAAAATCTGGGAAATGAATACCAGGTTAAAGGTCTCACTCCAAGGCTTATACTGGAAATAGGCGGAATGATGTGCGTGACCACCGAAGAACAGGTAAACGCCGCGATTAGGGAGGAGGTAAGCGACAATGGTAATCTTAGTACCCATGTGTTTGACGTTGGGGGAGGAGAGCGGAGGATGGCCATACTCGAAATGGACGAGACTGCGGCCATGACTCTCCTAAGGATAGGGAGAAGTGAAATAAGGTATTTGAGCTACCAAGTTAGAAAGCGAATAGTGGTTCCACGATGTTTCAGATGCCAAGACTTTGGGCATCTGAAAAAGGACTGTAAGGACGAGGATCGTAGTGCATTATGCAGGAAATGTGCAAAACCAGATCACGTGGCCAGGGAATGTCGCGCGAAACCGGATGGTCAAGCCTGCTTCTTGTGTAAGAAATGCGGGGTTGTGGCCACCGAGCTAGCGCACTTCCCGGGCACGGGGACATGCGTCATTTTCAGTGAATAGCTAGAAAAGTTAAAGCGGCCTAAAAAATGACGATGGTTCTACAAATAAACACGAATGCCGCCGTACTCACTGACGACCTGCTCACTAATCGAGTGAGCCAAGGATTCGCGGACCTGTCTTTGGTTAGCGAACAGTATAGGCATCGGTCTCGCAGTACGACCACATGGTTCGTGGACGAGACCGACACAGCGGCGACCTGGATAGCAGGCAGACATAGGTCAAAGATTACCGGGCGAGGCACCTACGTGAGCGTGTACGTATCCGCCAACTTACGTAGAAATGAATTTCTTAGGCAGGTTGAACGCATGGTAGACGTATTGCGGAATATCTCTGGCCTACTGGTTACAGGTGATTTTAACGCAAGGGCGATAGAATGGGGTATGTCGGAGACGAACAGTAGGGGCAGGGATTTACTCGAGATGGCTACTAGATTAGGATTGGTGGTTGCGAATTGGTGGTTGGCACAGTCACTACCTATCGATGCTCCGGGGTCGGCATATCCATACCGGACGTCACTTTCGCATCTGAGCAACTAGTACCGAGGTTTAGTAACTGGCAGATCTTGGAGGAAAAGTCAGGCAGTAGTCACCAGTACATCACGTTTACGGTTTTAGATAGTGTAGGTGTACTCCAAGAGAGAAGACCATTACTGCGGTGGAACGCCCATCGATTAAACGTGGATCGGCTAGTAGAAATGCTAAGGGTACCACAAAGGTCCGACGAAAATGATTTATCAGGCCAGGAGCGTGCGGAAGCTCAGGTAACCAGGGCAGCGTTAGCTATAGTAAGAGCATGCGATGCCTCTATGCCGCAAAGCGGAAATAGAAACCGCCGCCAACCAGCGTACTGCTGGACGGAAGAAATCGCGGAGTTACGTAGGGTATGCTTGAGGCTTCGTAGATGGGCACAGCGCGCGCGGGAACTACGCGGGGCTACCGTTTTCAACGCTGAATTTAAACAGGCACAGAAAATGCTAAGGCTCGCGATTAAGTCCAATAAGCGACGATGCTGGAAAGAGGTGTGTGACGAAGTTAACTCCGACCCGTGGGGACTAGGCTACAAAATCGTAACTCGTAGAATAGGGGCAATGAAGCCACCGGAGATAAAGGAAGCGCGGTTGATAAGTAAGATAGTTGACGGCCTTTTCCCTGAGCATCTGTCGAGGGAAGAGATTCTGTATGAGGGCGTGCGACAGGAGGATATACCCTCGTTTACTAAGGCTGATCTACGGGTAACGATTAGATCTCTTAAGATCGGCAAGGCGCCAGGCCCCGATGGGATTCCAGTGGAGGTGTTAAAGGCCATCGCCGCACGATGCCCGGAAACCTTGCTGGATACGTACAACGTATGCCTCAGAGAAGGTGTTTTCAGCAGTCGTTGGAAAAGGGCGAAATCTGCCCTTGTCAGCAAGGGGAAGGGAGACACGACATCCCCGTCCGTGTATCGGCCGCTTAGCTTATTAGACATGATCGGCAAGGGTATGGAGGCGCTACTAAGGAGCAGAATTCAGATCGCAATACAACAGTCAGGGGGTTTATCGGAAAACCAGCATGGATTCAGACAGGGTTTTTCGACGATAGGCGTGATACGATCGGCTACCGCGGCGGTGGAGCGATCAAGGGAACGATGTCACGGGGCGCGACCACTGGTGTTGGTAGCAACGCTGGACGTTAAAAACGCGTTCAACTCTGCACGCTGGGCAGACCTACTAGCAGCGCTGAGGGGCTTCGAGTTCCCACCCTACATACTACGCGTAGCAGAGAACTACTTCCGGGATCGCGAACTCATTATCGAGACGAGCGAATGGACGGTGGTTAGGAAAATTATTGCAGACGTTGCACAGGGATCACTGTTGGGCCCCGATTTTTGGATCGCGTCGTACGACAGTTTGCTACACCTGGACATGCCCAACGGGGCATTTCTCGTAGGATACGCGGACGACATCCCGGTGGTGGTAGAAGCACGCAACGCGGACTTGGAACAACTTATTTTGTGCCAGGTAATGAAACGAGTGACTAGGTGGATGTCGGAGCATGGGCTCAGTCTCGCGCTGGCGAAAACCGAGGTAGTACTATTGACATGTAAAGAGATCCCTACGATACTACCAATGTACGTAGGAGCCGAGTTAGTAACTACGAGGCCGCCTGCGAAGTATCTAGGGGTCACCTTGGACTCAAAGCTTTGCTTTTGACCCCACATCAGGGAAGTAACGGCAATGGCAGAAGCACGCATAGCGGTGCTAAGTAGGTTAATGCGCAACGTTGGAGGCCCGCGGACATCCAAGAGAAGACTCCTCATGGCGACAACCAACTCTATACTCCTCTACGGAGCGGAGATTTTGGCTGATGCCATGGAAGTTATCAAGTACAGGAAGAGAATGGTGGCGGTGCAGCGGCGAAGTGCGCTGAGAGTTGCATGCGCGTATCGGACGGTGTCGGAAGAGGCGGTGGCGGTGATAGCTGGTATGATTCCGATCGACCTGCTCGCATGGGAACGGAAGCAGATCTACGATAGGAGCGCAGAAGTAGGACCTGCAGACGCGGAAGGCGAAACCCGCCGCCAGACGCTACAAACTTGGCATGAGAGGTGGAGGGCGGGGACGAAGGGTAGATGGACCTACCTATTGATTCAAGACATAATGAGGTGGCTGGGTCGGAAGTACGGAGAGGTTAACTTTTACCTTACGCAGTTCCTGACAGGACACGGATACTTTCGATATTACCTATTTAAATTAGGTAAAATAAATACGCCGAAATGTAAATACTGCGGGCACGAGAGGGATGACATGGAACACGTCTTTTTCGCATGTAATAGGTGGGCCGCGGAAAGACAACGATTGAAGGTGATGGTTGGGCGACTCTCGCCCGACGTGGTGATCGAAGGCATGCTTTCAGGGAAAGATCAATGGGACGCGATAAATACCTTCATAGAAGGGATACTGCGTGTGAAAAACCGAGACGGATGCTTAATAGATTAGATAGGGCATCGTAAAAAGAAAAAACGTAAGAAGGACGGATGACGCTCCCAGGGGCGGTAGGGCTGCGGCCCGACCCGAAGTAATGCGAAAGCGGTTCCGAGTCGAGGCTGCCGTAGGGATAGGTTTTGGGTGTTTAGGGGTAGAAATCCCTCACATCACGGAGTCGGCTACTCCATCTTAGTGGGCCTCCCTTCTTGTTCCATCTCCAAAGCAAGGATGGGCGCCCCGGAAGATTCACCTAGTACCTCGGAAAAAAATATCATAATAATAATAATAATAATAATAACAACAACAACAACAACAACAACAACAACAACAACAACAACAATAATAACTTATTATTATTATTTTATATTCTTTTTAAACTGAATTTCATATATATTTATTAGTTCAATGAATGTTATCATGAATTAAATGATAATTCCATTGTTAAAAGTTTTTTCACTTATATTGTTGACAATATGTGTGAATCAGCAATTATGTTTAGAAGAAATGTATACATTGCTTCCCTTCGCTATCTTCGTTATTTTTACTGAAGTGAATAAGCACTGTAGATACCATATTCTCTAACCGGAAAATATTAATAGTATGTTTTTGTCAGTGGCATCGCACAGTCGAGAAAAATTTCCTTTGGTGATCTTACATGTATTTTAAATGATTTAATTTCAAAGTGAATAAAAGTTTCTTTCAATTTGAGAAGCAGCTAAAAAATAATTAGTTATTAAAAGTATTTTTTTTAAGTACGTGAGTATTTTCTTTTTTTTTAACATCTTCTTACTAACTGTTACATTTGTATATAAATACATAAATTTGTGCGTTTTCGCTTTCTCAAAATAAACTCGAAACCGCTTATTGATGTCATACAGTTAAGGGGCTACTTTTTAGGAATTTTTTGTTCAGAAAAAAATTCTGTATCTATATTTATTAATTTTTTCCAATATTTCTTCACAAATAAAAATTTTTTTGATATTTATAGTCTCTTGTTAAGCGGTTTCGACTGTAAAAGTAGTGTTGTAATAATTCTTGTTTATTCATTTTGAAGCACGACTGCTACACAAGAATGACTTATATTTTCACCAGAGCAAAATTTAAATTAAATAAGCATCATTAATTAGAAGGTAACAGATATTTGACGAAAAAAACAAAATATCTAATCTTACAGCAAATCAATTAAAAAAAAGTTCAAGTAACAGTTGAATATTTTTATCTTTATAATTAAAGAATTAAAAGTTACGTAAAATAAATTTTTGAAAATCAATATTTTTTTTTATTTTAAGATTTTGTACAAAAATAATTCAATTCAAATATTTGAAATTCAATGCAATGTTTGAATATTAAGTGATATCATTTTTCTAATTTTATAGCACTCTCTGGGTGTAAAATGCGTGTTTTACACCTTAATTTAAGCCTTTATTAAAAGTATCCCTAAAATTAAGAAGTAAAATACGAATTTTTCGTCCATTTACAATTCACGTATTTTTAATTTGCTTCCATTACATTTACATTAATTTTTATTGGATTGTGGTATCAGTATGGTTTAAAGTATAACATTTTTTTTACTTAAAATTTTAGGATAAAATGTTAAATACAAAAGTTGTAGATGTCAAAAAGATATAAATTGTTTGTATTGAAAATTCTCTCTAAAATATTAAGAAAATGGTATAACTGATATAAAATATTTTAAAATAATAAAATGAAGGAATTTGATTCCATGCATGAATTAATAATTTCATTCAATTTTTCACTCACACGCTTTTATTCTAGTAGAAATGCAGCAGTCCTCCCTTAAATGCAAAAATGCAGCTTCTTGGATAAATTTTATCACTTGTTTTTATTTCAGATTGAAAGATGGAAATTAATCCGATATATGTTCTAAACTTGTTATTAGTATATTTTCAAGCGTTAAACATATCAGATAGTGTGATGAAATATCATGAAACACAATTGGTGGAAAAAATAAAAGATATTTTAATAGATGCAACAAATGATTTTAATGTTGTAGACATGATTACTGAAAACTCTTTAGATTTTCAAGAAGAGTATAAAGATCATAATGCAAGAATAATTGAAGATGAAGTGCAACATCATTTTCCTGATCGGGATGAAGCACCAGCAAATCAGTGTACAGAAGATACAGAAGAAATAGATTTTGATTACAAAGTAAAAGCCGTAGAATTTTGGAGAAGTGGCAAAAGGAAGAAAAATTTAAGTCTCAAAACAGTGCAAAACAGATTCAAAAAAGTATCATCCATTAGTCAGCTACATCGTTGGACTCACACAATTAATAACTGTGGTACTTATAGAGAAAAAATAGCACACATTTGTCAGTACACCCTGGATAATTTTAAAGTGCCTATCGACAATGGTTCAACTATTCATGATCAAGATATAATTCGATGGGCCTTACAAGCTAAAAAAGAAATTGGTTTTGATGATGTTAGATTCAAAGCTTCCAGAAGTTGGTTATTAAAATTTAAGCAAACATACAGAATTGTGTCTAGGAAAATAAATAAGTTCACAACAAGAAAAACACTAGAAAGTAGTGCAGAACTTAAAGCTAAAACAGATGCATGTGTCGCTGATATTCAATCATGTATACCTAGAATTGAATTACAAAATTTATATAATTCAGATCAGAGTGGATTCCAGCTAGAAATGCATTCTGGAAGAACTTGAGCAGTTGAAGAAGAAAAGCAAGTGCAATGTCTGATTCAATCTGTATCAGCAACAACGCACAGTTACACAATACAACCACTAATATCAGCTACTGGACAACTACTGTCACCGCTATTTCTTGTTTTAAAGGAACTAAGTGGTAAGTTTGCCCCTGTTGTAGAACAAAACTTATTTAAACCCGAGAACGTATACGTGGAAGCATCGAAATCTGGAAAATTAACAACAAGTAAGTATATTTATGAGAAATTTTGGTTTCAGCGCTACATTTATGAAAATGCTGCAGCAGTTTTGAAAATATTGTTCAGCAATGCATTTATAAAAATGTTACAGCTGTTTCTTTATTTTCTTTTTCTAAACCGTTTTACTTTATTTTACAACAGGTTTCAGCGCTACATTTATGAAAATGCTGCAGCCGTTTTGAAAATTAATAAATAGTTTTCAGCGCTGCATTTATAAAATGCTGCAGCCGTTTTTTTTATAATACAATAGGTTTCAACTTTTTTTATTAATATCCTTTTTTTTATTAAAAATGATATATTTTCATTTAATTACAATATTTCATTGTATACAATATCTTTTGTATAATTTTTTTTTTCATTTTTTGTTTTACCATCAATTATTTCAGCATTGGTGAGTAGTAGTAATTTTAGATTTTTTCTATTTCTTGCTCTTGAAATAGCAACACATAATTAACCATGGCTAAAGACTGATGATGGTAGATAAACTCCTACTTAATCGTATGATTACCCTTGAGATTTATTAATTGTTATTGAAAAATCTAATCTTACGGCAAATTGTTTCCTTTTCATATTAAATGGTATTTATTATTTTGATAGTGACAACGTTATTCTTGTTATTAAAACTAATTTTCCCATATTTTTTCCACTGTAACGGGGTAGGTTTTCCCCTCAGTGCCGCAAATCCCCGAAGCGGAATTGCCGATGAACGGCGCAGCAGTTGACAGGCGCGAGCACTGGCTCGTGTCAACCCTCGGCGAAATCTCCTCGCTCTCGCCGGCGCGCCGTCGCTCACCATCGGCTGCCTTCGTCGGCAGCCGTACCTACCGGCGTTACAACGCGCGACTTGGCTGTCGCGCTGTCTTTCTCGTGCGTGCTTCCTCGGCTGCTCAGATACGCGCGAGTATTGCGTACTCGCGCCCGCGGAGGCCGGTGGTATTCTATACCGCCGCGCCACCGACGTGGAAAAGGGAAGGGGACGACGCGGCAATCACACGCGTACTCGAATTTAACAAAAGACTGTAACTTTATTGCCCCGCGGGCTTATAAGTTTTATACACGCGGCGCGTATCCTTTATACGCGCCGATACGGGTGGTGCGCCCGCGCACGCTATGTACGTGTGCGCGCGATCGCACACACGTACTCGGAGAAGCGGCTCGCACCGACGTTGGTCGATCGCCGCGCGCGATCGACACACACGCGCGCGTCGGTGAGCCTCGCTCGCTCGCGCGGGGGTAGCTCTCCGGAGGCCCGTCGTCCGCGGGAAGAGCGCGCTAGCGCCTGGCCAGGACTTACCTCGCGAAGACCCGGCTGATGCAGGGATTCAGGCCGAGCGGTGCTGAACGCCTCGCGCGTCGTATCTCTCTCTCTCGCTCCTACGCGGGCAGTCCGGCTGTAGCAGAGGATCGGCCGGCGTCTCTCTCTCTCCTCTCACTCGGCCGCGGTAGCTGCTGACGGCGTCTCTCTCTCTCTCCCCCTCTGCTTCTCGGCTATGCTGCTGCGCCGCGCTCTCGCTCGCGCTCACTCTCTCGACTGCACTTAACTGCACTCGCGTGCACTATCTCGCACTCTTCTCTCTCTCTCGATACTAATCCCCTGGTGCTTCGTCGGCACGCGCAAGCATCTCTCGGCCTTGTCCTTCGCGCAAGGTTGAGAGATGTTTACTTTTCGGGTATCTGTGCGTGCCGACGCGGTGTGCCGAGACTCGCCTCATGTCTCGTTCGCGCACACCGATGCACGCATACCCGCGCACGTACACGCGCACCACATAATATTTTTGCTTGAATTTAATATTTTAATATTTTCTTTGATGACAATCGTGTACCATTACAAAGTCCTTCGTTTGTATTTAGATTTCTCAATAATATTACAATAGCACCAATTTTCAATTGTAATTTGTGAGGTAGGAGACCATTAGAAGTTAACGAATTAAGAAATTCTGTTGGTAACATCACATCTAAATTTTCTCCATTATCACCTTCTGCGATATCTATACTCATATATTCAACAGAGTTTCCTTCTAATATAATTAAAATTTCATTATTGATATTGATCACATCGCGGTTTGTTGGAGCCAAAATAACTTTATCTTTTAATTTTTCATCATTTATTTTTATTTCTTTTTCGAAAATTTCTGTAATAATATTTTGTTCTTTTGTTATTAAATCATTAGGAATTTCGAGTAACTCATGTTCTTCTTCATATAAATTACAATGTTTCCCATCACCTACATTCAAAAGCCATTGTTTAAAATTATTATCATGTCGGATACTCTCAAATTTTCATTAAGTGTTATACGTAAAAAATGTGTCCATAAGTAACTGTATTTAACTGTAATTTCAATAATTTGTATACGACTGCCATGTCTAACAACTGGTAAGGTTTGCCTAAAATCTCCTGAAGTCAGCATAGTTTTATCGCCACAAACATTTTTTGTATTACATATATCTTGTAGAAGACGATCAACTGCTTCAAAAGCAAATTTAGATGTCATTGATATTTCATCCCATATTATTATGTGTACTTCTTTCAACTTTTTACTATCACAAGAGTTATGTTTTACATTACATGTTGTACATTCTGTTATGTTAAGTGATAATTTGAATGTGGTATGCACTGTTTTTCCATTATTCAATAAATTCGCTGCAATGCCTGTCCAAGCTACACATAAAACTGGGATATTTTTGTATTTCAAATAGTCTATTAATGTGTTGAGTAAATAACTTTTTTCACTTCCTCCCGGTCCATCAATAAGAATACTCACCGGCTTATCTCATCTTTCGTTATCATGCTCAACATACGGTTCTTCTCCACTGCTCAGCTTCGTTGCGGAATCACCATCACGGGACCAACTCGTCGGCGTAAAGATTAATATAACCTTTACGTATGATAAGGTAACAACTCAAATACATGCGGCCATTTTATACGAAGGTGCGCTGCTACACGGAAAGCATAACCAAGCTGTACAGTGGGAAATACTCAGGCACGATTAGGTCAGTAATACCTAATCGTGTCATCTCATTGAAAACTCAACCACAATTAATTCAATAATAATTGATTGTGTTGCTTATTGTATGGTTAGTACACTCATCAGTGATTCGCAACGTCACACAGAAAACTCATACACTCAAACAGCAAACTCACCAATACTCACAGAATTTGTAACACTCATACACTCAGAATTATGTAACAGTCATACACTCAACTATTTACTTGTAACATCTCACACATTTTATACTTATTCTTGAAACAACTTTTATGTCGACAAATTTGTAATAGTAATTTATAATTTTATAGTTATTGTGAATATATTATAGTTTAATTTACCAAAGTGTTTGGCTCAATTTATTTTGTAAACACTCACAGCATGTCCTCAGTATAATTTATGGAATTCTCAAACTACTAGAAATGCCCCCATTTGATTAACATGCTAACCAAGAGAGTTGTTCTATTCAAAATAGTTTAATTTTAATAAGATATCTCTTTATGTTTTTCAAACATGAACTATGGACAGCAAATCACTTATGAATCAATAATCGCTATGGACAAATTATAGCTATCAAAATTGTTTTGTTTTTTTATTAAATAGTGAAAAACATAATACTACTAGAAAGTTCATTAATAATACATAAATAATATGAGCTTTAATAGTATATAAAATGGAAAAATAATGTATTAAAAATCGATAACTCGATGTTTGTGATACAAACTGTTTACGGAAAAAACGATTTCAGTAATAACTGAAAATTAACTAAGAAAGGAAGCAGTACTGGGACAAAGACAATTTTCGGACCAGTAGTAGGACAGCAATAAAAAATCTACAATAAACACTTAAGACGATAATGTCATTAATTTATTAGCATTATTTATGGTGTTTACTATGTAATCACTTCGTTATTTTGTTGGTTTCGCAGATAAAAATAGTGCGCAAATAAAAAGTATAGTCCCATTATTACATCCGGACGGACGTCCTACTACAGCTCCCAAGTAAATTAGTGTGACCTACTCATCAGACAATAGTTAATTTCGACGTCCTTTACTCATACTATACAAAAAAATATTGTTCACCACGCGGGCGAAATCTTTACAATCTCGTGATCATCCAATACTCTTTACGCCCTCGTGACGAAAACTACTATTTTTTTGTTGCATTCGAAAGTAAAATGTTTAGCATTACAATATTTACAAATTTCAGTCATAGAGTCTAAAAAATTTTCATTAATCAATTTTTCATTGAATTTCATATTCGCTATTCCACCGGCAATATATGATTTACTTATCGATGCTAAATTCTGTTGCGATAATTGATAGGCTTTCTTTTTACGCAATGCATCTTTTTGACGTTCTTTTTTTAATACATCAGTAGTCATATTCTACATTTTTTTAATTTTTTGTTTCTTTCTTTTCATTTTATTCGCTTCTGTTTTATGGTCATCATTTTTACTCTCTAAATATGCTTTTTTTTACGTAATGATTCTTCTTCACGTGCATTTTTTAATTCATCACTATTCATCATTTAAATTATGTTTATTTTTCTTTTTATTCTTTTTTCTTCCAGTTTTATAGGTTGATCACTTTTATTTCTACAATAAGCTTCTTTTTTACGTAATGCTTCTTTTTCTCTTTTCATTTTCAATTCGTCGCTATTAATTTTTTTCTTTTTTTGAAACGTGTCTTCTTTTCGTTTTCATTTTTTTTCTTCCAATTTTATATGTTGTTCACTTTTATTTTTCCAATAAGCTTCTTTTTTATGTAATGAATCTTTAGTAAGGAATTGTTGTAATTCATCATTACTCATATTTCTCATTGTTTCAATTTTCCATTTTCTTTTTCTTGATTTTTTAGCAACTATTTTGTATTCCTTATCATTTTTAATTTCAAAAATACCTTTTTCTTGAAATATTGCATTAACTTTTCTTTGGTAGTCAAATATATTTTCATTACTACATATTAATTCAATATTATTTTAGACATTATTATTAGTTTTATTTTTATCTGATAAGAATACATCATTGGGATTTAAATTTTCAAAACTTACTGCAATGTCACTATTACACAATGAATGTGACTTTGATATTTCTTCATCTATTTCCATTGGCAAAATAGGATATACATTCAATTTGCCAAATCCACTATAGAAATTCATTAATTTCTGTTGTTCTATCATTCATTGTTTCTGAATATTCTTTTCTATTAATCGAATTTCATTACTATTAAAATTTAAATTAATTACATTCAAATTAAATCTATGGAAAATAGTTCTTCGAATCGGTATTGCAGAAAAATCATGGTTAAGGTTTTCATGAATATAATGTTGTAAAACAGGATACATTTTTATATTGTGTTTTTCATTTATTCTTAATAAATGTGGCCGTATTTGAGAAATATCAAACTTAACACTACATGGACATATGTTAAAAAGATGGAAATAGCAAAAGCTGTTACAAAAAATTCCACAATCATAAGTGTTAGTTTGTGATTGTAATGTGTCAAAAGTTATTTATAAGTATAAATTATTTTGAAATAATCGATTAATATAAATTTTATGTTCATCTTGTAAGCATTTTGCGTTGAAACTGTCGTAAATATGTATGATTTCATTTTTATAGTACATGCAAATCCAATAACCTTTATCAGATATTCTTGGAATGTTAACTTTTTGACATTTTTCTTTTAAAACATCAGTAGTCATATTCTACATTTTAAAAATTTTTGTTAGTTTCTTTTTATTTACAATTCATAATGTCTGCCCCTTTAATAAGTTTTATAATATAAATTTACAATATTTTAAAGATGCCAAATTATATCTAATTGAAAATTTAAATAATATAGACTGTATCTATGAAATGTACATATTTAAAATTTATATATGTTCAATATGATGATCATCAAAATACAACCGAGCGAGCGTTAGCGAGCGAGGTATCTGTTGCTAGTATTGCAATTAAGATGATAAATAAATCATATAATTTCAGATCACTTCAAAATTTGGTTGGAAAAAATATTTTATCCACATGTAGGTCATCACTTCATACTATTCTTGGATTCTTGGATTGGTCATTGTGACAGAGTTATAGAGGAAACAATGCCAAAAAATAAAATTATTGACGTAAAAAAAATTCCAACTGGAACCATGGGAAAAATTCAACCACTTGATGTGTATGAGTTTCGAATTTGGAAAAACTTTGTCGGAAAATTTTCTGATAATGTAATGTTAATGAATAATGATATGAATTTACATTTGAGAAATAATATAATTAAACATCAATCATTAGTTCACAAACAACTGTCTTCATCGAGATATATACATATTTTTAAATATTCCTGGTATAAAAGCGGTTATGTCAATGAAAGACCGAACAAATTAGTTAATCCTGTAGATTTCACTTTTGGAGAGCCTTGTGGAACACATTGCGAAATGGAAGGGTGTACCAATATTGCAATTGTTCGATGTGGTTGGTGCTAAAAAAACCTATGTTTCAAACACTTTTATGAGGATTACCATTATTGTAAGAATTTCGTAAAGTAATATATAATATTTTATACTTACTACAAAAAAATATCCTATGTCAGAAACTAAAAGATTGTAAATTATTATTATATTCAACTGTTATTAACAAAAATACATTATAAGTTATCTTTGCAATAAATTTCTATAATATTCTGATACCCATTACTATGAAAATTATAAAACTGCTTCACCATACAGAATTTTCCTGTTTAGAAATTTAGGTATTTGGGGTTACTTGGTTTGAAAGCACAGGTCTTCGGCCTGCCTATTGTCAAAAGGTTTGGAGTTTGACGTTTTTTATTTCAAAAGCATAGGTCATAAAGATCATACTTCTGTAAACAAGCTTTAATAAAAATTATAATTTTTTTGACATTTTCATCCGCCATCTTGGATCCGACATTTTGCATCCCCATATGCAAACTTTCTACGAGATTTTATGGATTGAACTACATACTTATAGTTATTTTGGGTTTACCCCCCTTAGGGGTAATACTTATGAAAATACCGAAGCGCATCAACTTTATTTTTGTGTTTTATGTCCTAAAAACATTTTTTAAAATTTTTTTAGTCATTTTACGATATTTTATTAACAAATTATGACGAAAAATATCAGTTTTCAATCATTAGTATTGCCATGCAATTTGATGAAAAATCCCGTGTAAACTTTTAAGTGGAGTCTGATGATGAACTGTTTCTCTTCGCCTACGAATACAACTATGATGAAGATTGTTCTAAACCATATACTTCAATGGATTCTTAATTCTGAAACCTCTTCTCAAAAAGTCCATACTCTCTAGGGTATCCATTATTTCCCAAATTTTTTTAATCTGTGCGGTCGTCTCCTGGATCGAATGTTTGGTTAAAAAGAGGAAGTTTGCCGCTTTGCAGAATTTTGTTGGAGGTCATTAATACGTGATATTTTCGTATTTTATGTTTATCTTCGTTAAAATCCAATGTATACCTTTGCACTTGAAAAGCTCTTCTTTTGTAACATATTTACATTGTCATGTTCTAAAACATAACACGACTGGGATTATTAACTCAATTAAGAATTAATGCTCTTTTTGGTCGTAGCTGCGCCAGCTAATAAACCATGGACGAACTAAAGGAAAGGAGTGTAGTAATAAAATAGTAATTAATCGTTAAAAAATTGAGTAATTAATTTTCTTTTGGATTCAGGATTTGGGTTTTATAGGGACCAACAGAAGCAGCATATTTGTCTCTTAAAAACAATTTTTGTTGCACATGCCTCTTGTATGGATAGGGAAAAGGTCACGAGCCCTGGAATGATGTGTGTTGGATAATACTAAATTTTTCCCATCTCAGGTTATTCTCAGCTTTGCCCTTCTCTAAACCAACCTAATCAATTGTTATCAATTTGTAATTCTCCTTAGTTCGTTAAATTTTAATGATATTCAAGATTTGGAAAAAATGAACTTTGAATAAACCAGTCGCTGCCTTGTCAACTCAAATTGCACAAAGCCCTTAAGACTCGCACTAAATGATTTGTGTATCGTAAATAGCTTCTGTCCACTAATCCTTAGGATCAAGGCCAATCGGCTAATTCACAATCCAAGACAATTACTTATTTACTTATTTGGAATTTTAATTTTACTTTTATTTACCTTCCTTATTTTTTGTAAATTTCCTTTTCTCTTATAATTTTTAATTATAGTAAATTTGGAATTTGAAATTTGGTAAAAAGAAATTGAACTAGAAATTTGAATAATTTGAATATTTATTTAAGTCTGAAAATTGCATGTTTGTACAGAATCTTAAAGCTTGTGAGGCTTGTAAATCTGCTTGAGTAGTCAGCAAAGCTTGTGAGGCTTGTGTTGATCTGACTGGACGAAGCAGCAGTGCGCGTTCGGCGTATTTAAATACATTGCTCCTCCTCTTCTTTGGCTGGAAAAGCTGCGGTGTCGAATCGGGTGGTTGCGTCATCTTGAGGCATCGAATCATCGATGATGTGTTCGGCGGCGGTTGATGTGTTGTATGTCTCGCAATGTTAAATGAGGCTAGTGGTGCGGGAAAACGGTGTCCAATGGTGGGGGGTGGCATCCCTTCCAAACGTCAATTTTCAGCCGAGTGGGGAAAATCCTATGTTTTAACGTAGAGAGCGGTAGAGAGCGGTTGCTCATCCCTTCTCCAGGGTATTTTTTGGCGGCTCGTATCTTCCTTAAGGAGTGAGAGAGAACGTTATATGAATGGCAGAGAAAGAGAGATGAGAGAGACAGAAGATATTCCTATCTCCCTCACTCTTCAATTTTGTCACTGTCTTTCTGACAATTTTTTACATATTGTTTAGATTCATTACAGATCGCAATTTTACAAATTAGTTATAATTTTATTTCAATAGATATTTCTGTGGCAAGATATTACAAATTTGAACGGTGGTTATAAGTTGATTAGAAGTAGAGTTATGATGAATACAAAGGTCGCAAGATATAATAGATAGTTTAACAGAGAAATTATATATATAATATTACAAAAATTATAAGTCTCGTAAAGAATGGTAAAACTAATCAGTCAAGTATAATATTATAAAGGTGTTCACAAAATTGTGGTAAATATCGCCATTATTTATTTAATTACAATGTTTTACTTAATGTTATCGCAGTGACATAAAGGACTTCATTCGAGGTTACATAAGTATGATTTTAAGTTATTTCCAATCTTAAAATTTATTATTTTCATATTTATTTATTGTTTAATTAGTTAAACATTCCTATTAAGCTTTGGATGTGTATATTTGTAATTATCAGAAAAATTGAATTGTTTTAGAGCAAAGTTACTAAAATTTTATGAGAAAAATATTAATAAATAAATGAAAGCAATTATTTTTAAAGGTTGATACTAGGTATTAATGTTATATGAAAATGTAAAGAAAAATTATTGCAGTTGAACTGCGTTGTCAGAAATAAAAAATGTAGGATAGTTAAATAAATATAAGCTTTATAAGTTTTAAAATTGGAAAGTAATATTTTTTAGCAGGGTAAAAAAATGAAAAAGGTTTCGTTAAAAATCGTATTTTCGATGCTTGTACATGCTACGCAGCGTCTTAGGGAAAGATAAGAGTTTCCAGATGTGCAGGACACTTCCTGTATAGGTCCTCAGTAACGGTTTTCGTAAAATGTATTATTTTATGTAATTGGTGAAATTTCTTATGCAAACTTTATAAAAACATTAGATTATTCTTTCTACTAACTAAGACTTTGATTAGTTTATTCAATTGTTTTATTGATTTCAATACAATTTTGTGGACTTTCTGTTGTTCATTTAAAGTATTTGAAGTTTAACTATAACTGTTTAAAATAATGTTATGTCAAAATACATACTATTGCTTAGTTAGCATATATCTATGTCTATATTTTATAAATTTTGCATGAACAAGTTGAAATTTCTTGTTATTAAATGAACTATCTAAATATCGCTAGAAAAACATACAATTTATAATATTATTTAAGTTTCGAAATGTTTTGTTACTTGATTTCTAAAAGAATCTTTTAATAAAGTAAACGAGATAAACTATTACAAACAAACAAAATCGTTATTCGCTATAAAAATATAAATACGCAATGATACTTATTTATTACTAATGTTTATTGTCTATAACCTATCATTTGCTGTAAACGAAATAATTTTCCTATTTATAGTTAAAAAGATATTGAATATTATTCACAAAATAATATTCTCATGCTACAATATGTTGAGTCCCAAAAAGATGCTGGAAAACGCGTCTCCGCGCAGAAAAACTGAGGAAATCTATTTTTAGATACGCCATGTGTTTTACAGCCCCAAGATTACGCATCCGCTCGAGGCAAGCGTCCCTTAAAGCTAATTTCACATTTTGAAGGAATATTTTCGAGTGTAAATATAGTTATTTCAAACTGAAACATTCATTTATTTATTTATTATTTAGCAAAAAAAAAATGTATTTATTTACGATAAGAACATTTTGTATAAACCAAATACTTTGCTGTTTGGTGAGTTTCCTTTATAGAAGTAAGAAAAGGAAACAAAAGAAAAATCTTGGGATGAGTTTTATTACTCAGGTAGGGAAAATAGTCCTTCAGAAGTGTGGCTTAAAGTAAAGATTACAACCTTAAATCTATTTTACAATGTTATGCTATTCATCCCACGCCTGAACGGTTGCTAATTAATGCATACTGTACTTATTGTCAGACGAAACTTAGTTTATATATAAAAAATACAAAAATACTCAGTCAAACATATAAAAGTAAAATTTCAATTAGCGATTTGTACCTAAGCTATTATTTAGTACATATTTTGTAGAAACTTAATTATAATTTATAACTAACGCGTTAATGCAAACTAGGTATTGTTAATAACAATCGTGATGCAGTAATATTACACTTCTAGTAAAGGTTTTACTATTACAATTTTTATGGGGTATAAATATAATTTTCTTATTCAGATTAGTACATAATTTTGTTATTTTAATAATCAATGTCTGGTGAATATTTCTTCTAGAGTGGATTACTTATTTTGCATAAGAAAAAGTAATAATCTTTGGTAATAGATTTTCTAATATAGTTTACTACACTCGTAGTCGTGGGTATAATCGAATAATTGCATGCGCCGTGTCGTCGTTTTTATGGCAGTTTGGGAAACTCCCCATAGCGTAGGTCACACCTACAACCCTTGGTGCAGCAGTGTCGGTAGGGTAGTAGCGGTTCAGGGTTATGATCTTGATTCAATAACTACGAAATATTTTTAACTAATCCTCAATAAAAAATAAAAAAAAAAAATTTGTTTATGCAGTAATGTAGATGGTTCCGTCACACCCCCCTACTAAAACGGTTGCTACTACAACAAGTGTAGCAAGTGTTACTCTGAGTAATAATGATAAGATATAATTTGGAATGATAAATGGATTTTATGATTATTGTAAAAGTATGAAGAAGGAAAAAAATGAAAATATTTCTTTTTTATATCTTGATTAGAAGAATTAAACTAATTTAACTATCAAAATCTTGATTTTCGAGCAATTCATCAACATAATTTTGTATTTGTTATAATAAAAACACTTCTTTAGATAACAGGAAAACAAATATCAATCATTTGTATCACAAACAAAATTGAATTTAGTTTTAAGCTAACTTGAAATTCAAATGCACATTATTTCTAAATAATTTATAAAGGTAGTAAGAATAAAGATTCTTTGTTTTTATTGTCATTATCGGATACAACTTTATCTCTCATAGGCTGAGTCGCAATATAGGTTTCATGCCTTTATGTTGGTCGACTAGCATTTGGTTAAATCTGAGCTTTAAAAACGGATTTACCGCACGTGCTAGATTTCGTTTGTCTGAGATTGTGACGTATTGATCGTTATTTAAATGATACAATAGCCTTTAAGGTTTTCAAAAAGAAAACTTCTCATGATCTAAACGTAATAGAGAGAGTTTTGTATTTGTGCAACAAGACAGTTTTGCATGGTCACAAATTGTGTTTCCAGAAGCTTAGTTATCTGCCTGTGTAATAAATAAATTAGAAAATGTGCTGAAGGTCAAATTTCGTTTTTATAAAAAAAACAATTCTATTTCTATTGTTTGTGACTTCATTATCTATGAAGCCAAGATTTTGTTAAACGAATTTATAATTAATTAATAATAAATATGTTATTTTTGAATTTCTCGAAAATGTATGTCTTTAGAATATTAAAAATAATTTGTATATATAATTCTTCTCCCATTGTTACGGATACATGTTAATTATAAATACTCAAAAAGTAGAAAAAAGCGTTTATGTAAATTTATCATTATTGATTATATACATATATTTACCAAGGAAGCGTCAGTGCCAGCGTATCTGTGCGCACCGCCTTCAGCAGCATCGGCTCCGTCAGTGACAGCGCATCTGTGCGCGCCGCCTGCAGCATCATCGGCTCCGTCAGTGGCAGTGCACCCATGCCTGCCGCCTTTCATTGCAGCTCACCTATGCGTGTCGCCAGCAGCAGCATCGACTCCGTCAGTGGCAGCGCATCTGTGCGCGCCGCCTTCAGCAGCAGCGGCTCCGTCAGTCGCAGCGCACCTATGTGCACCGCCATCAGTAGCATCGACTTCGCCGGTGGCAGCATACTCATGCGTGCCGCCTTCAGTAGCATCAACGTCGTCGATGGCAGCGCACCTATGCGCGCCGCCCGTAGCAGTATCAACTTCGTCGGTGGCAGCGCACTTATGCGCGCTGCTTTCAGCAGCTCAACTTCTTCAGCGTCAGCGTATCCACACGCGCCGCTCAACAGCATCGGCTTCATCAGCGGCAACGCACCCATGGGCGCCGTGTTCAGCAGAGCAGTTTCGTTAGTGCAACGCAATCGGTTGCCGCGGGTTCAGCAACAGTAGCTTCAGTGGAGTGCGCCTTCTGCGACGGCAGTGCGACAAAGAGGACTGCTCTCTGTTGTTACATTTTCTCTGGCGGTAACAGAATCAAGTACACCGTATCTTGTAAATATTGAATATTAAGAAAGTAGCAGTATATTTTATTAACATGAGGGTTTCTTAAGCTGCAGAATCTGTCTTGGCGGCACAATATCGTAAGCATTGCGATATTAGCTTAGTGATAGGACACGAATTCGGATCCATGGGATCAAGCCTCGTGTGTCACATATTTGACACGTGACTAATATTTAATAATTCACAAATTGTGTATAAATAGTTATGTATACTCGAAAGTTACACGAACCACAGTAGACGTGAGTAATTAGAAAATCCCACAGTGAAATTTTCTACTGAGGGATCAATGATTTGGCTCGCTAATCACCTAATTTACCTTACTTAATTTATTATTAGTATTGCGAGTGCTTAGAATTTTCTTGTTAAAAAAACTCTTTGCTAAATGCTATACCATTTTGTTGAAGCCATCATCCCTTGTTAAGTTTTTGGAAAATGGGTCAGATACGATGTACCCACTATTGACAAAAGTCTGTAGAGCATTATCTTTGCGACGCTGCATTTTTATTAAAATTGAAAGTTAATACTATTTGTCCATTATAAAACAAACTTTCTTGTTTTTATAATTTTCGGGTACCTAAATTGTTCGTCTTGAAAAGGGAAAGAATATGTGACCTCGATCATAATGGTGTCACTTGTAACAATTGAATTATGGTCTTCTATAGAACGTGATGTCGATGCACCCCTCGTCTAAAAAATCATCATTTTTCGTGGCATATATGAGGCGTTTCACGTCAGCTCTCCAGGCGCGGCGCGCGAGCGCGAAATCATGCTGTTTTCAGCTTGTGTTTGAAGGGCTAAGATGTATCTAAAAAAAATAATCCCCAAGTGATTTCGATGTATTTTTTCCTCAGCTTTCCGATGGTGCTATTAGTTTCTCAAAATTTTTCAATTCTAAGTATTTCTTGAATAATATCTCGAAAAATCAAAAAACCCCTACGTAGAAAAAGGCTATATCCATGTAAAATTTCCTCCTCTTTCGATCTAGCAGGTCAAAAAAAATATTAAAAATATAGTTTTTGAGATATAACACGTTTTATGTTTTTTCGAGGTTAGAATTGAAAAATTTGGAGAAACTAATAGCACCATCGGAAAGCTGAGGAAAATATACATCGAAATCACTAGGGGATTATTTTTTTAGATACATCTTAGCCCTTCAAACATAAGCTGAAAACAGCATGATTTCGCGCTCGCGCGCCGCGCCTGGAGAGCTGACGTGAAACGCCTCATATAAACACCGGTAAATAGGCCTAATTTGAGTCTTGCTCTTTTTTCTACACACATTTTCTTGAACTAATTGATGGTGTCTCTAACGAAATAAAAATTTATTATGAAAAAAATTGAATAGGAAAACTGTTGTAAGGCAGTTTTACATTCATTCGTTTACGCTTATCGGCATGTACATAAGTATGCAGTACAAAAAAACCATGTTTAAAAATGAGAACTAAGCACCTCATTTTAGTGTTATTTGGGGTACCTAGAACCGAAAAAAATAAGTTTTGTCAACATTAAATTTTGAAATTTCTTTTAAGATGAAAGTTAAAAGTTCTGAAGATCTCAGGTGATTTTTCTGCTGAGATATCAGATGAGATCTCATGTACCAAATTTATGAAATTGAAAAATTGTGTAAAATACTTCTAAACATGCATTTTTTAGTTCATCTAGGGAGTAAAACATCCTATCAGGTCATTTCCAATACTGAAGAACATGGTATTTATTTACGCTAGTTTTCTGCAGCATCTGAAGCAGAAACTGAAGTGAGAAATTGACACAAGAAATAACATCAGGTCTCACCTCAGATTTTTTAGTAGGGAATGATTAAAGTGAAAAGTATTAATGATAATCAAATTAATGTTGGTTGTAGCTTAAAAAAATTAATAACATGTTTTAATTATTTGTTAAAGTAATGGCCAGTAGTAGTAAGGCATTTCAAAAAACAATACGATTAGTTATTGAATCGTACGATAGAATTCAAAACAATAATCAATGTTTTTAACTTAGAAGAGTTAATTATGTAATATTAGAATGAATTATGTCAAGATTATGTTCAGATTATATTCTTTATTTAATACTTCACGAAAATAATAATATTCGAAAAAATATAGTAACATTTTCTCAAAATTTAGTACACGTGAAGAGTAAATGTACTTCAGTAATATATCATCAATTTTTAAAGATGCATTAAAATTGAAAGAAAAAGATTCCGACTTATGAAGAATAAATTATTCTTAGTACGTTTAACAAAAAAATTACATAGAGCAGGCGCTGCACGCATGAATTAAACTGATGTACTAAAAAAATAACTTTAGTTTGAGGAAGCCAATTGCTAATGAATTGGCAGCGGTTTTAAAAAACATTTTACAATAAAAATTTTGTATCAAGAAGCACGGGAGCGCTCCGAAGGCAAGAATAGACGAAGCCTTAGGGGTCGATCGCACTGCATATACATTGAAATGGGTGCCCGAGAATTTGAAATGTTTTTACAATTTTCAATCGCTTTTATTTAACTCGAATTTAAAATAACATCATTCTTTTGTGTTATACTATGTTGCACAAAAGTTTGGTGTAAAAAGATCTTCTGATATTAGAGATATTAAATAGTGAAAAATTTTATTTCTAGTTTCAGATTCTCAAATTTCTCCACGTTTCTCCATTAGATTCATTTTCTTCCCACTTCCGATTTGCTGTTTCAGCTCTCCCCACACACACACACACACACACACACACACACACACACACACACACACACACACACACACACACACACACACACACACACACACACACACACACACACACACACACACACACACACACACACACACACACACACACACACACACACACACACACACACACACACACGCGCGCGCACGCACGCACGCACACAGTGGAAAAAAATGAATTTTTTTGGATAAAAATCTGCCGACAGTGCAATTCTTAACCGATTTGGACGATTTTTTTTTAAAATTCGCGTGACAAAATTTCCTATAACGCATGGCTACCTAAATTAGCGGCATTTCATTTCTTAGCTAAGAAAAGTCCCAAAAACGGCCCAAAATGGCACGATCAGTCAATAGAACAGACCAGTAAAATCCATAAATAAATATATTCTGAAAAAATACGCTCTTTACTCTTAATTTAAACATTCCTTAATATTATATTTTTGCTTCGGGGTTGATACCGGTATATTATGGTCCCATGGGCCCATGGGCCTCAAATAGATCCTAATAAGACGCACCAAATGACATTTTT
This sequence comes from Torymus aiolomorphi, assembly GCA_036365515.1. NCBI lineage: Eukaryota > Metazoa > Arthropoda > Insecta > Hymenoptera > Torymidae > Torymus > Torymus aiolomorphi. The sequence continues at coordinate 250,138,707 of CM070874.1, forward strand.
TTCAACATAAATCATAATTTTTATTACTGAGTCGAAAAGTAATTTCTATACTCACATTTCAATAATTCCTTATCTGTCAACAATATATTACGGTCCCATGGGCCTCATATTTACAGGGTGATCTATTTGAAACTATCTACTTAAATATATCGAAAGCAAAGCATTTATGGAAAATATTCAAAACTGAACATTCCAGAAAAGAATAGATTATCTCTGAATGGACCCTCTTAACTAGCCCTGGGCCCTACTAGGGCCCAATATATGTAAGGCCCATTTTTTAATATAAATTCTTATTTGTATTACAAAATCAAATGATATGATTCAAAGGACATAGAAAAAGCATTCTTTAATTTATTTCAATGTGGAATTTCTTTGACTTCCTAGCATTTTAGATGTTGAATACTTGGATAGCTCGGATCTCGGAATAAAAGACCCATTCAAAAAACCATTAAAACGGTTCTTATTCATTTACAAGGAGATAACCAGGGCTGGATTTGGCTCAAACTGCAGTAGACACTTTTTTATGATAAATAAAATGAGGCACGTATCTCCGGGTTTCTCTGAATGAGCCTGTTTTCCGAGATCCAAGCTATTTATTATCTAAAATAAACTATTTTGGACAAAAATGTGGTCTCTTTATTCAGCTATAGCTTTTCAAATATTTCGACGATGTAATTGCGCTAAAAAGTATGTACAAGAAGGCGACAAAAGTTTCAATTTAAGCTTTATTTCATTCGAAAATATCGGTATTTTATGAAGTTATGAGCTATTAAAAATAGAGCTCAAATTAAAGTTTTTTTCATCTGCTTTTACATACTTTTTAGTGCAATTAGATCATCGATATATTTGAAAAGCTATAGCTGAATAAAGAGACCACATTTTTGTCCAAAATAGTTTATTTTAGATAATAAATAGCTTGGATCTCGGAAAACAGGCTCATTCAGAGAAACCCGGAGATACGTGCCTCATTTTATTTGTCATAAAAAAGTGTCTACTGCAGTTTGAGCGAAATCCAGCCCTGGTTATCTCCTTGTAAAGGAATAAGAACCGTTTTAATGGTTTTTCGAATGGGTCTTTTATTCCGAGATCCCAGCTATCCAAGTATTCAATATCTAAAATTCTAGTAAGTTAAAGAAATTCCACATTGAAATAAATTAAGGAATGCTTTTTCTGTGTCCTTTGAATCATATCATTTGATTTTGTAATAAAAATAAGAATTTATATTAAAAAATGGGCCTTACATATATTGGGCCTTAGTAGGGTCCAGGACTGGTTAAGAGGTCCATTCAGAGATAATCCATTCTTTTCTGGAATGTACAGTTTTGAATATTTTCCATAAATGCTTTGCTTTCGATATATTTAAGTAGGTAGATTCAAATAGATCACCATGTAAATATGAGGCCCATGGGACCGTAATATATTGTTAACAGATAAGGAATGATTGAAATGTGAGTATAGAAATTACTTTTCGACTCAGTAATCAAAATTATGATTTATGTTGAAAAAAATGTCGTTTGGTGCATCTTATTAGGATCTATTTGAGGCCGCCCATGAGCCCATGGGGCCATAATATACCGGTATCAACCCCGAAGCAAAAATATAATATTAAGAAATGTTTAAATTAGGAGTAAAGAGCTTATTTTTTCAGAATATATTTATTTATGGATTTTACTGGTCTGTTCTATTGACTGATCGTGCCATTTTGGGCCGTTTTGGGACTTTTCTTAGCTAAGGAATGAAATGCCGCTAATTTAGGCCATATGTTATAGGAAATTTCTTCACGCGAATTAAAAAAAAAAATCGTCCAAATCGGTTAAGAATTGCACTGTCGGCAGATTTTTGTCCAAAAAAAGTCATTTTTCCCCATGGGCCACCCACCCACCCACCCACCCACCGATCCAATTAGTTGGAAAGCGAAGTTCGCATGCGATCTTCGGGTTGTTTTCGGGATTTCAGGAGCAGATCCCCGGGCAAGTCATTTTAGTCTGACACCCGCGGCAACGTGTTCTAGGGTATCGCTGGCCTATGGCTTTTTGGGATTTTCTCCCATTAACCATCTCGTTACAACTGGCGCCACAACGTTTTGGGGGTGGAGAAAGACCCGCGGCGTGTACGTGATTCGCGGCGAAGCTTGGCGCAAAGAAGCTCAGCAGCGTAGCTGAGCGTATGCTGCAAAGCAAGTCTCTCCGTGCCGCTGCCCGTAGGTGCGTGTGCGCGTGTGCGTGACACAACCGTGCTGTTGCGAGAGAGCGGTCGCGAGGTTAGGCAAGCGATAGCCAAAAACCCTCGACCTAGAGTGCCGACGAGGAGAGATCTCGATCGCGGAAATTGTTGTTCGTTGGTTAATTGTTTTTAACAATTAAAATGTTTTTTTATAGCAATTAAATTTTTTTTAACGACAATAATTTTTTTTAGCAATAATTAATTTTTTTATAATTAATTTTTTCTCGACTCGATAATTTTTTTTCTTTTTTTTCTCTCGTCTTTCCTACACGAATTCTTTTGCTTCCTCCTAGAGGAAGCTTTGTAATAGTAAAATTTTCAACTTTGTTAAAACTCTATATAAACATCATTAGAGATGTTAGAAGTTTGTTTCACATGATTTTAGAAAATGTCTGTATGGATGTGTGTGTGTGTGTGTATGTATGTATACCGCTTTATCTCCGGATCTACGCGGTCGATTTTAACCACCAGGTTCTCATTTTTTTTGTTTTTTTATTCCGAATTGGAGAGGAATAGTATATTACGATACGTGGGCCGGAAATTGGATTTCCGGGCCGTGCGTGGTATGACGCCCGAGGCGAAGCCGAGGGCGTCATAACGCACAGCCAGGGCATCCAATTTCCGGTCCAAGTATTGTATACTATTTTTCTTACTCCCCGGCCGAAAGTACGTTCTGTAATTGTTAAATAATTGATAAAATTGCGTTGTCGTCTGCTAGCTGTGTTTGAGTGTTAGTTTTTCTTTCGACCCACTCGATAGTAGTGCCTCTGTCGGCCGCTTTGGGTAGCTCGGTCGATATTACCGACTGTGTTTTCTTTCGGCCCGGCGTAGAGAGCTGGTTTTTTGGGCGTCTGCTACTTTCGCTATTGTACAGATGGTCTGATGCCCGCCCGACATTTGCAAGACCGAGGGAAGCCGAGGTTTTGCTGGTCGGGGCGGGCATCAGAAACACATTCATTAAAAAAAGACAACACCACTTTTTATTTCAACTAACTCTTTTTTCTCGTCACACGTGCACTTTCCTCTGTCTATTTCGTACGTGTCTAACCTTCACACCGCACAAACATATTTTCCTCGGACGCTCCCGTCCATACGTTTACTTAATTGTTTCTACACGACTCGAAAGTACGTGTAGAAAACAAGAGGAAAAAACAATAACCACGATCAAACAAAACCACTTTTTATTTCAACTAACTTTTTTCTCGTCACCCGTGCACTTTCCTCTGTTTATTTCGTACGTGTCTAACCTTCACACCGCACAAACATCTTTCCTCGGACATGCGCGCGGGCGCTGAAGCGCCGCGGGTCAGGAAATTTCGGCAGCCAATCAGAGGGCGCGGTTGGTCTAAAATAGGATGCGAAAGTTTCTCTTTCGGCCCGGATATGCGGGCCGAAAGTACGTACTTTCGGGTGGGCGAGTAAGAAAAATAATTTTTGATGATTTACTGATTCGTTTTTGATTTTTTCAAATTTTTGATTTTCGAAAAATTTATTTTTGATTTTTTTTAATGATCGGATTTAAATTTTTGAATCGGATGGGTCGCATTCGAAAGAGCATAAAAAAACCTATAATTTCGAAAAAATAATTATCTAACTATCACGCTTCTCTTGTTATTAACAAAAACGTATTTTTTTTTTAATAAGCTAATAACTCCTAAACTAAACGGTCAATTTTTTGGAGAAAATTAACGATAATGCAGAATATAAATTGCTATAATCTGTGAAAATTTTAATCCATTCTGTTGGTTAGTTTTTGAGAAAAAAATTAAAAAATGGAAAAAATGTGTTCTCTATGTCTCACGTTTTATGGAGTAAACCTGGACTAATCGCTTTGTAATTTCTTATAGAGGTAGATTTTGGATAGATCTCAGCTAAGTTCTTTGGGCTACATGATCGGTCCATAAATTTCTGAGATATTTGAGGTTAAAATTTTTTTAACCTTTTTTTCAAATCGAAATTTCTCGAAAACGGCTCTATGTATCTGAATCGGATGGGTGGCATTCGAAAGCGAATTTAAATACATACCTATATTTTCTAAAAAAAAGTTATTTTTCTAGCTATCACGGTTCTTTTGTTATTAATAAAAACGTAAAAATAGAAAAATGAAAAAAATGAGTTTGGTATGTCTAACTATTGCGGGAGTAAAAATTGACTTAATCGCTTCAAAATTCCTCGTAGAGGTGGATTTTTTATAGTTTTCGGTAGAGTTATTTGGGCAAAATGATTGGTCCATAGATTTAAGAGATATTTAAGGTTAAAATATTTTTAACCTTTTTTCAAATGGTAATTTCTCGAGAATAGCTCTATGTATTCGAAGGGAATGGGTAGCATTCGAAATAGAATTAAAATAGCTATATTTCCTAAAAAAAAATTTTCTTTTATAGGATGTTCTGTTATTATAAAAAAAAACGTAAGCATTAAAAATGAGAAAATAAAAAAAATGAGTTTTGTATGTGCAACGATTGCTGGAATAAAATTGACTTTTTCGCTTCAAAATTTCTTGTGGAGGTGTATTTTTTAGATTTTTATGTCGATTTCTTGGGGCAAAATGATTGGTTCATAAATTTCAGATATTTGAGGTTAAAATATTTTTAGTAAAATTAATAAATGAAAAAAATTGAGCTTTGTATGTCTAGCGATTTTGGAAGTAAAATTGACTTAATCGCTTCTTTAAATCATTTATTAGAGGCAATTAATAATATGTCAACACAAAAGTATTTATGTTAAGATATAAATAATACAAAATAACCTACCTACTTGGAACGCAACTAATATACATTCAATTCACGATATATAAAACCCCTTTTCATAATTAATATTACCTCCAAATTATTTTACTGTGATATTTTGTATAATTAATAGATATTATTTCTTAAGGGGGCTAGACACCTTCTTTCTCTGAAATAAGAAGTCACATTTTAATACATAAATGTAAACTAATTATTTCATACTTTTTACATATAAAAGTGGGTATATTTACCTTACCTTAAAACTTTCTCCGATGGGCCTTTTATATGGTCCAGAACCTAGTCATCGATGAAACAAGTTTTTTCACTAACCGTAAGCTTTGAAATTTTCCTGTGGATGGATTGACTCCAGATTTGAACTAAATTACTCCTGAATAGTATAATTCTCATATGAGTGTAGGGATTTAGGATTAAATGTCGGAAAAAATTTTTACATTAGAAAAATTATGAAAAAATATAAAAAATTTAAAAAAATTAAAAAAAAACTCTTGAAAAACAGCACAATTTTTTTTCTCATTAGATCAAAAATCCCTACACTTATATGAGAATTATACTATTCAAGAGTAATTTAGTTCAAATCTGGAGTCAATCCATCCACAGGAAAATTTCAAAGCTTACGGTTAGTGAAAAAACTTGTTTCATCGATGACTATGGTTCTGGACCATATAAAAGGCCCATCGGAGAAAGTTTTAAGGTAAGGTAAAATACCCACTTTTATATGTAAAAAGTATGAAATAATTAGTTTACATTTATGTATTAAAATATGACTTCTTATTTCAGAGAAAAAAGGTGTCTAGCCCCCTTAATAAAATTTCACAAATATATTGTTTATTCCTGTTTTGTAGTGTTGAATGGATGGATCGTGGACTGGAGGTTCAAAATAATGAAAAGACTTTCGTGTGGAGAAATTGATGGTTTATTGGATGGCCGTAGTGCCGCGTGGCGTACAGGTATTGCTGTCTCTTCTCTCTGGCCGTCGCGCGTGAACTGTCGCCGGCCGGCGCCTGATGATGAGTCGGCGGCGTGCTTTTAGATGGAGGGGCGGCAAGAGAAGACCGCGTGGGGAGCGCTGACTGGCTGCGCACCTGCACGAGCCGTATATCGCCTTATATGGCGTGATTACGTCAGCATCTCGATGCTAGAGGCGAAGGATCGCCAACATTACCGCCCACCTTCGTCAAATTGACGAAAAGACCTCATTCTTCCTTTGGTAGGAGGCGAACCACCTTGGTAATGGGGCGACGCAACGTAGTGGTGGCCGTGCGGACATCGACCACGCGTGTCAGACCATCACTCCCTGGATGGATGGCGATGACGCGGGCCAGGGGCCACTTGGCTGGCGGAGTGAGCTCGTTGCGCACGAGTACGAGCTCGCCCATGGTGACTGGTGGTTGCAACTGTCTCCACTTCATACGGGATTGAAGAGATGTCAGATACTCATTGGACCACCTAGCCCAGAAGTGTTGTGTCAACTGGCTGATCAATAGCCAGCGTTTTCCAGGTGGGATATTGACTTCCTTGACATCTTCTTCGGGAACTAAAAATGATGAGCGTTGTATAAGAAAATGTGAAGGTGATAAGAAATCAAGGTCAGTAGGATCGTCGGTGAGAGCAGTCAATGGTCTGGAGTTAAGGCAAGCTTCAATCCGGCACATTAGTGTAGCAAGTTCAGAAAAAGTAAGAACTTGCTCTCCAATGACTCGACGCAAATGGTGTTTCGCTGACTTAACTGCAGCTTCCCAAATACCCCCAAAATGAGGTGCACTGGGAGGATTGAAGATCCAAGACGTACCTTCTTGAGCGAGAGACTTAACAATTGTCGATGAAAAGGAAGAAGAAGCGACGATCATCTGCTTTAATTGAGGATCGGCACTCACAAAGTTGGTTCCTTGGTCCGAATATAATTTCTTACAATGACCTCTACGAGCAGTGAACCGATGAAAAGCAGCGATGAACGCTTCACTAGAATAATCCTCGACAACCTCGATATGAACAGCTCTAGTGGCCATACAAATGAAGATGGCTATATAACCTTTCATCGTGCCCTTTCCTCTAGTTTTAGTGAGGCGAAGATGAATAGGACCGGCATAATCAACACCTGAGCATTCAAAGGGTAAAGAGTGTCGGACGCGAGACTTGGGTAAATCGCCCATTAATTGGGAAGGTACTCGAGCAGCATGGCGTGAGCATGTGAGGCAAGCTCTGATGACTTTCTTAACCGCAGATCGACCTTCCATTATCCAATACTGTTGTCTTAGCGTGGCAAGTGTTAATTGAACACAACCATGAAGAGTGCGATGATGAGCATCTCTTATTAATAAAGTTGTAAAGTGACAATCAGCTGGAAGGATAAGGGGGTGCTTAGCATCTTCTCCGAGAAGTGAGTGAGAAAGACGACCGCCCACCCTGAGTAAATGATTTTGAATCATGGGGTTTAGTGATAACAAAGGGCTTTTAGTCGAAAGTTTACCTGTTCTACATAATTGTTGAAATTCTGACTTAAAATATGCAGTTTGGACTAAATATATCAGACAAAGTCTGGTGTTCTCAATCTCACTAGCAATAACCTGAATGGAAGAAAAATGACTATCTCTAAACCACTCGAGAGTGAGAATAGAAGATAGGTACAAGTTTCTTCGGCTTAGACATGACGATGTCGTGCGCTCTATTTTCGAGCTGACTCGATTAATGAATCTGAAGCAGTACGACGCCATCCTTAACAACTTATCTGACAATGAGTATATGAGTATAAAGATGATCTTATACCTACGCCAGGCACAGATCAAAGCGGCGGGATCCTGACGAAGATTGGGTCCAACGTGTAGAAGATCGTTGACCGAAACACCTGATTTGGCCTTACTTGAGCCATTAAACACAGTACGTAACTTGGTCGTCGTACTGGTTTCCTTCCACACACCGTGATGTGGTAAGAAGGCTTGAGAGTATTTTGATAATGTATCAAACTTTGTGGAGAATGACATATGACCAAGGTCAATGTACTCTTTCATGAAATCACTATAAGCTAATTTGAGTTTATCGTCCTTAGCGAAGTTTGCTTCGAGACGGTTGAGTGCGCGTAATGCGGCAGAATGAGAATTTTCGAGATGAGCTGAACTCAACTGGTCACGATTTTTCCAGGGTAGACTTACTATATATTGCCCTGTTTCATCTTCACGAGTTGTTTTCTGATAGAAATCCTCGCAGGCTTGTTCGTCTGGCGAGTAAGATTTTTTATCGACAGGTATTTCCTCCGCCCTCCAAAAATCTTGTACGAGCTCCAAAAGTTTGGCTTCATGCTCGCAGCTGTTCGAACAATGAAGAGATATTGATTCTAGCCCTATTTCCGAAGTTGAAGAAGGTAAATTACCTGTCAAGAGCCAGCCGAGCTTAGAACTAAGAGCTATTGGTTGAAGGTTTTGACCCTTAACTATCTGGCTTTCAATGATTTGCGCATAAGCGCTTGCACCGTGAAGAATATCGATGCGTGAAGGTTCGAGATACCTGGGGTCTGCCAGTTGCAGCCCTCTTAAGTATTCGAAATTTGTATTATCTCTTACAACGGGAGGCTTATACGACGAGAGTTTTGGCAAAACAATGCCATCAACTTCCAATGAGAAAGTCGAATTGAAATGGGGTTGTATAGTAAGACGAGCTACTTTAGAGGAGACAGCAGCTGTCTTTTCACCTATACCTTGGATGTGCGTGTGACTGGTTCTACAATTTAGAGATAGCAAGTTACACATAGCTTGTGTAACAAGCGAGATTTGAGATCCGGGGTCAATGAGCGCACGAACTAGAATTTTGGTTCCGTTAGGACCAAGGGCGTTAACCCTAGCGGTAGCTAAAAGTACTCCTGTACAATTAGTACTTTCTCCACTATTGAGGGAGACTGCTTGAGAAGCAGGTTTATCATCAACTTTTGTGATGATGAAATTGCCACAGTTGGGGCTAGAGGTGCTGGTCGCTGAGTCAATCTGATCAGTCTGCAACGAACTGATTGCTTGATTGTTATCAGAGTGCACCATGGTGTGATGCTTAGCTTTACAAAGAAAGCATCGAAAGTTGGAAGTGCAATTTTTAACGTTGTGCTTCCCTAAACAATTGTAACAAAGATTAGAAGATTTGATCAATTCCTTTCGCTCAGGAACCGTTTTATTGATAAATCGTTCACATCGATTTGTAAAATGTGATTGATTACAAATCGAACATTTCTTTTTTGGTGGATTCGTCGGTGAAGTCTGATGAGAATAAACCGACTCAGCATTATCTTGCTCTGATTTGCGAGGTTTTGGATTAGAGGTTTGAGCTTTGGGGTTAGTATTAGAAGACGATCTAGTACCTGCTTCGATAGCCTCTAGAGTGAGGGTTTGACTTCGAAGAAAGGCTTGAAGTTGTTCCATAGTCGGTGGATCAACACTATCACCAAGATGCCTTTCCCATTCTTTACGCGTATTTAAATCAAGACGATTCAACGTAAAATGAACAATTAAATCATTACCTAACGAAGCCGCTCTATTTAGAGAGGTCAGACTAGCGATGGGATTGAAAATTTCCCTATAAATCCGTTTGATTTCCGATGAAATATCTGACTTCATAGATTTGACTGCGAAGATTTCCGAGATATGAGAACTAACAATACGACGTTGATTTTCGTAATACTCGGTTAGAGTTGTCCATGCACGTTCATAATTGTCACCAGCAATGGGAAGAGATTTGATTTTCTCAAGTGCCTCACCTGTAAGGTGAGTGCGAAGATAATGCAATTTTAGAACAGGCGTTAAGTCTTCGCGACGATGTATGACCGAACGAAAGACATCCCTAAAGTTCTCCCAATCAGAGAATTTCCCCGAAAACTTTGGTAAATCTACCTTCGGTAAAGATTGAAACGAAACGTTAGTTACATGAGCAGGACTAGTAGCAACTGGGGCATCATTAGAATTGGAGGAGCCTTGATTTGCATCTCTAGTTCTAATAGCCTTTAAGTAATCAAGAAAGTCTCCTCGACGGACATAAAAACTATCCTCAACCAAATCACAAATATTAGAAGTAAAATAGACATGATCTTTATCAAGAACCTCAAGCTTCAGAATGGACTCATTATGTAACTGAAAAGTCGCATAATTCGCTTCAAGGCCGGCGAGACATGACTCCGCGTAACCTTCCGTCATGTTATCTTTACCCTTAGATTTGAAATTTTTAAAGGAGTTTGTAATTTTAGCTTGGAGTAACAACTGTCTAGTATGTAGTCCCTCCATTTTGAAATCAAATAATTAGAGTTGGAGGCAAAACTTGATTTTACAATGTGAACTTAGATTAAGAACTATCCTTAACCACTCGAGAGTGAGAGAAGAAATAGTGAGAGTTATTAAATCTAAATCTTAGCCTAGGTTATAATACTTATGCTAGTATGAACGTAGATGCGCTTGAAGATGGAACGCTGACTGCGTGTGTTAACTTCCCACGTGGAATCAGCTGATGATCCGTAACGTTGACTGCTTGAAGATAAGGAACTGCCGATGTTGAATTCAGCAACCATGCAGCGAAGTCAGCAACGGAATCAGAAATGAATCAAGGTGTAGATCAGCAGTCGAATTTGGAGACGAGACGATGCATCAGCAGGCAGTGATAAACTGCAAGGTCAATTAACATAAGTATTTGCTAGGCCAAATAATTGCATTCAATTTCCTCAAGACTAGTTAAATATTACAAATTAAATTTAAATAAACTCAAACTCAATCAAATTGTATTAATCTCAAATTAAATTTAAATTTTCATTAAATGAAAAAAAGCACTAATTTGACTAGACAACAGTTGAAAAGTATTTTTAAATAAACAAATTGGAACGATACGTGTGTCCAAGTATTAGGACGAAGTATCCAAGCGCAATCGGATCGACGATAGATGCGAATAAGATGGACTCGTCCGAGCACCGCTTCGCTCTGTGGAAACGCGCCCCCTGTGGCGAATGATGGACTCGTCCGCCTCCTAATCCTCTTGGTGAAGACGTATTCGATGTCCTGGACGTAGCGCGCCCTGTTCTTCGTCTTCTTGTATACGTCTCTCCTTTCCTCGTGGAAAGCTGGCTAAATGCACGGCGAGCGCCGCGCGGCTTGATGCAGTGGCAGCGAGCAGGCTCCACGTGGGTAATCCGTGATTTGACTGGTGTGAGCCCCGTAGCGTGTAGGCGCCACGCGGGTACTCCTTGACTTGAGTGGCGTGAGCCCCGTAGCGTGTAGGCGCCACGCGGGTACTCCGTGCCTTGAATGCTGTGGACCCCGTGCGTGTACAATGCACGCTGGTTGTCCGTGTCTTGATATCTGCCGGTCACCGTACGAACGCGGTGACTCGAGAGCTGGCTTTACAGCGCACGCTCTTGGCTACAAGACAAAATGGCTGCCGGTCACCGTACGAGCGCGGTGACTCTAGAGCTGGCTTTACAGCGCACGCTCTTGGCAACGTCTTGGAGTCGTTAGAGACGCACTCCGAGGCGTTTATAGAAGTGGGAGAATAGCAATTGATGTGCTATTTCCCCTAGGAAGCCTTAGAAGGTGGCTTCCGAGTACACACGACGGCGAATTAACGAGAGAGAGAGAGACAGCAACGTACGCTCGAAGTCGGCATGCTAGAGCACGCGACTGTTACGGCACTCACGACCACGAACACTTTTGATGCGTACCTGTATGGGAGAAAAATGACTATCTCTAAACCACTCGAGAGTGAGGATAGAAGATAGGAGCAAGTTTCTTCGGCGTGGCCATGTCGATGTCGTTCTCCTCACGATCCGGCGCGAAGGACCAAATGTTTTGTAGTGTTGAATGGATGGATCGTGGACTGGAGGTTCAAAATAATGAAAAGACTTTCGTGTGGAGAAATTGATGGTTTATTGGATGGCCGTAGTGCCGCGTGGCGTACAGGTATTGCTGTCTCTTCTCTCTGGCCGTCGCGCGTGAACTGTCGCCGGCCGGCGCCTGATGATGAGTCGGCGGCGTGCTTTTAGATGGAGGGGCGGCAAGAGAAGACCGCGTGGGGAGCGCTGACTGGCTGCGCACCTGCACGAGCCGTATATCGCCTTATATGGCGTGATTACGTCAGCATCTCGATGCTAGAGGCGAAGGATCGCCAACAATTCCATACACAAATTTTTTTTATGAATTTCATTTTTCCACTTATAAAATAATTTATTATCGCTGTCAAGCACGAAACCTTCTGCTATTTTCGTGTTCCGATGGTAGAATGATGTTTAAAATTTAACAATGGTCCGCGTTATACAAATTAATCAGACGTGTATATTTTTGTTTTCAATTTTGAAATACTTTATTTCTAATGGAAAAAATTGGCGGTAAAACCTGTGTAATTATAAATTGTTTCAGACGCAGAAGAGAAATTGTAACTATATACTGTAACGGGGTTCAGTTATGGAGAGGGTACTAGTCCCTCTCAGGGTTTCGCGGGGTAATATACGGGGGCATTCTACGCCCGGGCAACTCAACGTTGTAGAATTACCTGTAGCCCGGCAGAAGCGCCTCCGCACAGGTTCCGAACATGCGAGCCCGGCTTCTATTTTAGAAAGCCTAGGCCGCTTTCTCCTACAACCGGCGCTGCGTTCTGCCGCTGCTGCCAACTGCTGCCCGCGATCTACCGGCTGCTCGCTATGACCTAGCGTTACCAGCGCAGCCGGTCTTTCCCGCGTACAACGCCGCTCGGTCTAACCTCTCGAGCGGCTATTGAGATACTTACTCCCGCTACCGATGTTCCTCTAGGAGGCAATGCCTGCGACTAGCTGCAGCTGCTGAAAAGGGTAGAGGGCGGTATTCGGGAAATCATGCATAGGTTAAGGTGCGCGCAATAAATACTCGTGACTCGACTATTTAAGATAAAACAAGATAAAGAGGTTTATTCCTGAAAGTTAATCGCGCTAAGGGGCGCGAAATCCAGACAATGTTATAACATAAACGCGACAGGCCGAGACTTTAACTACTGCACGCACGCTCACGGTTACGGTGGAGCCGCTTATTCACGGGTGACGGGGGGGAATTATCTCGCGCTCCCGTCACCAAGAAACGCTGATACCAGTGTAGAGCCTACTTACTCGTGGCTGGCCAGCCACGTAGAGCTGCCTCTCTCTCCCTCTCGTGCTCGTCCTCGCGCTCGCGTACTCTCTCTCTCTCTCTCTCTGTCGCTCTCACTCCACCTATGGGTGGTGACGCCGTCGCGCGATTCGCTGGAGTGGTGGAGGCGCGGTACACACACACACAAAACCTAGAGACGCGGGGCTCACCAAAACGCGACTTCTTGCGTGTCACAGCCGTCAACAACATGGCCGCGCGCTCACGTTCGCAGCAGCGTGGCGGCTTCGTCTTCTTCTCCACCTGCTTGCGGCTTGTTCCGCGCGGCGCTCTGCCGATCGCGGTACGTGTCAGCGCGCGAGATTCGAATCTCGCGACGCAGTATACGCGATTCCCTTACCTTGTATCGGCGCCCGTCACAATACATTCTGTTAAAGACTAGATTGTTTTATTTTAACAATATTTAACACCCAGATTTGGCGTACTCTGGACGCTATATCGATCAAGAAGGAGATAGGGCGCTGATGGTAAAAATGAAACGCGGACGACTAGTTCTGGGGTTAGCGTCTTTATTGGACCTCCTATATACAATTATTTTCTCTTGGGAGGATGGTTGGCCCGGCCCGGGTACCTGCGCGCCCCCCTCGGGGTGGCCCTGCCGCAGTCCGGGCAATACCAGGGAGATGGCTGTGGAGGCTGGTCGACCGGACCGCCCATGGCTCCGGCCAGCTGCTTCTCCCGGCGGTGTGCTTCCTCCAGGCGCGCTCGGACCTCCGCGAAGGCCTGCTCCTCGGCCAGGTGCTAGGCTTGGGGTGCCTGCAACTCCGCCGTTGCTCGCCGGTTTGGGCCTCTCGACGCTCCGCACGTCAGGTAGCGGAGTGTTCTAATTCCTCTTTCTTATCTTGGACCATTCGCCGCCACCCGGCGGCTTGCTCCGGCAGGGCTGGGTGGGAGCTGCACCATCCCTCAATGGCAGCGAAGGTGGCGTCACGGGTACGCTGGGCGGCCTTGTCGCGGTCACAGGCCCGCTCCAAGGCCTCTAGCATCTCGCCCCAGGTGGCTGGAGGGCGGACGTCGTCCTCCCCGGTCTGGGTGGCACGCTCGCAGGTGTCCACTCGTGGCCAGCCGAGCGGGATGGGACCCGCTGTGGGAGGACTGAGATCGTCCCGGGGCGAGGAGATTGGGACCCCCGAGCTTGCGCGGCCAGCACCCGCTTGCCCGCCGTCCCACTTCCCCATCACGGGGCGCTCCCAGTTCGCCTCCTCATTGCGCTCCCGCTCCCGCTCGAGCTGCCTCTCGCGCAGGACATGGAGGGCGGCCATGGACCACCTCCCCCAGGTCCATTCGCATGAGGGCGGCGAGGACCTACCCGAAGGTCTCCTCTGAGATCTCCAACATCTGGAACAGAGAAAGAGGAAATTTGGTAAGGCCGTGGTGTTGGGGTTTTGAGCGTCGCAGGCTGGCTGTGGTTTCCCACCGGCCGCGACGGGGAAAAGCGGAAAGGTTAGGTGGCTTTCCGAGGCCGCCCGCGCCCTCGCTGCGGTTGGGACGGTGCGGATGTTACCACCGACGCGGTCCCGAGTGGGTCTACTACCACTGCTCGGGCTCCCAGAGGTGTTCCGCGTCCCCTCGGCGGGCGAGTCGGGGCGGGCGGTTGAGTGGGGACGGATGGGACCAACGGATTTGGCCCGAGTGGGTCTACTACCACTGCTCGAGCTCCCGCGGGTCTTCCACGTCCCCTCCGTGGAAGAGATGAGGCGGGCGGTGCCACCGGGGTCTGCTCGAGTGGGTCTACTATCACTGCTCGAGCCCCCGGGGGCCTCCCGCGTCTCCTCGGAAGCGTTTCGTCCGCAGGGGCGTCGTCGGGGGGCTCGCTCATTGGCGCGGCCTCCGCGTCGATCGTCCCCTCCGGCTCTTCGGGTTCTGGTGAAGCAGAGTGGTAGCTTTTCAGCTGCTCCGCAGCCACCACCTCTTCCACCTTACTGCCGTCGCCTACCAATCTGTAGGTGTTCGGTCCAAGGGCATCCGTAATCCAATACGGACCTTCGAACTTCGGCGCTAGCTTCGCCGCAATGCCCTTGGCGGCCGAGGATAGGGGATGGCTGCGCTTCCACACTCTGTCACCTGGTTTGGAAGTTGGCTGGCGCCTGCCGGCGTCATAATAGCCGGCTTGGCGTTCTTGAGCCGCGCGCGCTCTCGAAGCGGCGCGCGCGTGTAACTCTGGAAGGGCCTCCATTCGCTTCTTCCAGTGAGCCAAACTTTCTTTTTGAGCCGGGGCGTCTGCTGCTACCTCTTGCATCCTCCGTTGCGTGCCAGGAGGTTCTGGCTGTCTCCCATAGAGCATTAGGGCAGGGCTCATCCCGGTAGAGCTTTGCTCAGCCGTATTCGTAGCGAAGAGAAGTTCCAGAAGCTTCTCGTCCCATGTACTATGCCGTTCCTTAAGATAGGAAGCGACCATCGTCTTTAGGTTACGGTTGGCTCGTTCTACCGGGTTAGCCTGAGGGTAATAGGGGGGAGTGTGAGTGTGATGCACACCGCGCTCCCTCAAGAAGTCTTCCACGGCATGGTTCTTAAACTCGGTACCGTTGTCAGACAGGAAGACTTCCGGGCAACCGAATCGAAGAAAGATCTTCCGACTCAGTTCCACTATCACCGTCTTGGCGTTTGCTTTGCGTATGAGGGATGCCTCCACCCACCTGGTAAAGAGGTCCTGGAACACCAGGATGTACTCGCAGCCTTTGGAGCTTCGAGGCAACGGTCCAATAATGTCTCCAGCTACGACCTGCCAGGGTTTGTCGGTTACTCGGCGCCTCATGAGGCCGGCTGGAGCCCTTTGCTCCACCTTGAAGAGCTGGTACGTCTCGCAGTTTCGCACGTACTCCTGCGTTTCCGCATAGTAGCCGAGATGTCCAGCAGTGGCGTCGTCGTGGCATTCCTGCAACACCTCGCGACGATGTTCTTCTGGTACCACCAGCTTCCAGGCATCGTCGTCGTCGCCGAGGGTTGAGTCTACCTCTGAGTTGGCGCGGTACCAATAGAGACTGCCTGCTACGAGTTTGTAGGTGGGGTAGTCATTGGACTGCTCTTTGACCTTGGCGCACCACTCCTGATACCACGTGTCCTCGGTGTCGGCGAACCACAACACCGCAGCCACTTCTAGCCCATCCTCATCCTCATACATACGAGAGAGGGCGTCTGCCACGTGGTTCAAGGCGCCTTTGCGGTGTTCAACGGTGAACTTGTGGCCTTGAAGCTTCAATGCCCAACGAGCTAACCTGCTCGTTGGGTTTTTCAGTTGGCAGAGCCATCGTAAGCTGCTGTAGTCTGTCACTACCTTAAACTCGTAGCACTCGATGTAGGGGCGAAACTTTTGGATGACCCATACTACCGCGAGGCACTCTCGCTCGGTAACGCTATAATTCCGTTCCGCCGATGTGAGCACACGGCTCGCGAACTCGATCACCCACTCCTACCCTTCTACCTCTTGAAGTAGCACTGCGCCTAGACCCACGTCACTCGCATCCGTCTGCACGATGTATAACCCCTCAGGATGGGGTCGATGCAGCACCGGAGCGATCATCACCATCGCTCTCAGCAGATCGAAAGCGTGCTGCTGCTCTTCGAGTCACTCATATTTCTTGTTTTTCTTAGTCAGATTCGTGAGCGGCTCAGCGATGGTGGCGTAGTTCGGTATGAACTTCCGATACCACGAGGTGGTGCCTAGGAACCTCCGCAGTGCCTTCAGGTTCTGGGGCACCGGGTAATTCCTAATTGGTTCGATCTTGGCCGGGTTAGGTCTCGTGCCGTTCCGGTTAACCAAAAAACCCAGGTATGCTACCTCTGGCTTGCAGAAAACGCACTTATCTGCATTAAGCGTCAATCCAGCGGCTACTAGCCGTTCTAGCACCATTCGGAGGCACTCCTTATGCTTCTCGAATGTTTCGGCGACAATTATAATGTCATCGAAGTAGGCATAGACGTACGGCTCTAGCTCGGGTCCGAGCACCTGGTCTATGAGCCGCTGGAAGTTGGCGGGCGCGTTCGTAAGCCCATACGGCATCCGCCGGAATTGGTATAGCCCCATCCCGGGGACCGTAAAGGCTGTTATGGGTCGCGCTTCCGCCGCCAGAGGTATCTGGTGGTACGCACTCTTAAGGTCGAGCGTGGAGATGAACTTCGCCTTCCTCAACTTCCGTAGAATATCCTGCATATTCGGTAGGGGATAGGCATCTGGTTCCGTGACTGCGTTCACCTTGTGCAGGTCTTCATAGAACCGCCGTGTTCCGTCACTCTTCCGGGTCATCACGATGGGGCTCGACCAACCGCTTCGAGAGGGCTCGATCACGCCTTTTTCGAGCATCTCCTTTACTTGGCGGTGCATCTCTTCTTGCACCTTATCCAAGACTGGATAGAGCTTCTGCTTGATTGGTCGAGTGTCCCGCAGAGTGATCTCATGCTCCACATCCGTTACGCATCCTAAGCCTGACGGAAGCTTGCTCAGGATGGCGTCTACCATTTCCTTCAGCTCCGCCCGCTGAAGGTCCGTAGCGTCCTCGAGCCCGATGGCAGACACTGCACTGGGATCGGCCGTCAAGCTGGCTACTTCCAGCTCGACATAGGCTTCTGAGTCCTTACAGAAGAGCCTATTCGTATCCGGGTCAAGTACAGCTCTGAACGCACGTACAAAGTTGACCCCTAAGTAGCAGTCTGCATCGAGCTGGGGCATAATGGCGACGCTAATTTCGCGAGTAAGCTCCCCCACGGTGAGTGGGAGACACACGTGGCCTAACAAGGGGCTGCGGCTACCATCCGCAAGCTTCACGCCTTGTTTCGGAAGCTACGAAATCTTTCCCGAGTGCTGTGGCTAGTTGGAGCCCGACGGTGCCCATCACCGTGGTGGATGCTCCCGGATCCAACAGCGCTCGGAGGTTGAACTCACCCACCTCAATTGGAACCCACCAGCGCGTCTCTGCGTTAGTTGGTCGGCCGACGGACGCTTCTCCTCGGTCGGGAGGCGGGTGAGCATCTGACTCCTTGGAGGCCGGGCGAAGGTCGCACGCGGCCGCAGTGTCCTCGCACACTGGAGTCGTGTCCGGGCTCAACACTCGGAGTGCCGCCGGGGTTGGCTCGAGTGGGTCTACTACCACTGCTCGAGCTCCCCGGGGACTTGGGGCGGGGGCGATTTTCTCTAATCGCCCCCCTTCCCGTTTCCCGAACAATTGGGGCAATACCTGGCCATGTAGCCGATTTTGCCGCATGAGTAACAACTCAGCTGCGGCCTCGGCTCCCCTGGGGTTCGACCCCCGGGTTTGGCATGCGGCGCGGATTCCCCTCCCGAACTAGCGTTCTTGTCCACCGGAGTTGGCGCCGGGGGCCTCTGTGCTCCCGTTCGCCCAGGTGGCTGATGGCCACGCCCTCTACGCGGGCCACCAGGCGCATGCCTCGATGGGTGCTCTGCTCGAGGGCTTGCTAGCTCGGCAAGGCTCTGCTTTAGCACCCGCCGAAGCATGTCCTCCAAATCTTCCGATTTGGGCTCTGTCACGCCGACCGCAGCAGCTACTTTGCCCTCCTTGGCGTCTGCCTTGGGCTTCCTCTGCGGGTCGGCTTTAGGGCGCGGCTTATAAGCCATCTCCGGCAGTAGCGTCGTCGCTGGCTGTGGAGGGGGCCTATAAGTTCGGGAATTTTCCAGAGTCTGCTCCGCCTCCACCGCCAGCTCTAACAAACTCTCTACTGTCTGGAAGTCTGTCCTCCGAACCATGGCTTGCAGCTGTGGTCGGAGGTTCCGGTGGAGTTGATCCAGCTGTTGCTCCATCTTGGCGGGAGGCGATATCTTGCGATTGATCGCTATGAGGCACGTGATGTAGTCCCTTACGGCCTCCTCTTCCCCCTGGGTGCGGTTACTAGCCTCCGCTATTAGCCGCTGCTGGAATCCTTTCGTCGTTCCGTACCAGCGCCTCGCCGCTGATACGAAGTCTTGCCACGTAACACACTTCTCCTTCTCGTTGCAGTACCACGTGGCCGCTGTGTCCGTGAAGAGCTCCGATAGCGACGACAGCACCTCTTCTTCGGTGAGGTTGGCCAGGACTCTGCAATCCTCGAGCCTCGCCAGGAATACGTTTATGCTCTGGCTCTTCGCGCCAGAGAAGCGTATCTGCCACTTCCGCACTATTTGGCCGATATCTCTCGAGTGGAATAATCCCGATCTCGAGAAATTGGCCGACGTTCCTGGCGCGGAGTAGTTGGGCCAGCTCGTACCTCTCGCCAAATTTCGGCGGTCACCCCCCTCCCAGGCTGGGTTTACGCTCCGTAAGTCAGCCTGGTCACTAGGGCGAGCTGGCGGTGGCGAAGGCTGCCTACGATCCCAGGCTTCGTTCTGCTCTGGGATCGTGAACGTGTCTTCAAACCGCACGTTCAGTCCTGGCTTGGTGTCCGCTATATGGGTGCTAGACGCTGTTTGTCGCTGGTGGTCTGGTTTGTCCTCCAGCGGCCTTACTTTTGTCTCCAGCCTCGCTTTGTGGATATTGTACGCTGCTTGTCGCTGGTGGTCTGCTGTTAACCTCTCCTCCAGCGACTTTACCCTCGTTATTAGATCCACTAATAGCAGGCTGACGTCCTTAGGCATCTGGAACTCTGTCCTGTCGCTTGCCTGGAGACGCAGCATCTCTCCCTGCCGCGTATCTTCCGTGTCGTTGCGAAGGTCGTCTTGTTGCACGTGCTCCTCTTCATTTGCGTCTTCTTGATGAACTTCGGCGACCTCCTCGTATATGGCGTTCTCGTTGTGCACCATGGGCTCATGGGGCTGTGGGTGTTGGGTTCGCGGCGCCGTCTGTGCCGTCGTCTCCCTCAGTAGTTTCAATATCGGCTCGCTCTTCAGTACCGCCTCCAATGGGTATACGTCCCGTCTGCAGGTTTCTACGAAGGTGCCGTCGTCTTCTACTAGGAGTTTGCCCAAAAGACTTGACCTCAGTGATTTCCGCCGGGCGATCGCGTCTCCCGGTTCCTCTGTCTCGTCCAAGTCATTTGGGCAATACATTCCCAACACCCACTTAGTCAGTCTGTCCTTCTGTCTGAAGACTGTACCATAGCGCCTTATTTCAAGTTGCGCCAGGTAGCTGTCAATCTCATTATGTGTGAGAGAATCTGCCCAATCCTCCACGGCTTCCTGGATGTAATACGCCATCACTGTCGCTCGCGAATTTTTGTGTGTGCGCAAGGGGATTTTTAGTTCAATAACGCGGAACTCAAAAGTGCTTTTGCACTGCCTGTGGTATCCCTCACAAGGTACCTACTGGATTACCACTGGCTAAAGAAAATACGAATTTCCCCAACTGGTGGTCTCTAATCGCTAGACCCGGGTAACTCGCTTTTTAACCTGCTTGTTTGGAGGTTATGTCGCTTTATGGTTATTGCGCAAACGTAATTCGCTTGTTTGCGCAATGTGCACACGTTTTTATCGCATGCGCAAACGATTCAGCGCATGTGCAAACGATAAAATCGGTGCGGTCGCGATTTCGCGGATGCGTGAGCGTTCTCGCGGGGTTCTAAGTCTTTGATTGCGAATTGCAAATAAACTAATTGACTTTTCTCACTTCTACTATCTGCGCAAATCTATTCGGCACGCGAGCAAACGATTCCGCACCGAAAAATCGAAATTTGCGTTTTCCGCGTACTGCGCATGCTCGGAACTCAAGTCACTATATACAAAATGTCCTCCAGCGCATGCGCAAACGATTCCGCGTGCTAAATATATTCCGGTAGAGGGCGGAAAGTGTGCAGACGTACCTCTGTACGGCTCTGGTTTTTCAGGCCGTATCTTCGGCCCCTCAGCGCGCAAAAATACAAAGATAGAATTTCTGCGAATCTGAGATATAAATTCGTCCATCTGTTAATCCGCCGCGTTGAGGTAATCAAAAAAAACTGTAGAACAACGAGAATACTGGCATGGACCACGGCGGCTCGCATTCGACAGGCTGTGGAGCTGGCATTCGTGCGAACTGTGGCTACTGCCGTGTAGAGAGGGAACATGCATTGAAGAGCATAACACTACACTTGCACGCACGTCACACTTCATCACTTCGGCTGATGCTTGCATTAAAAACTCAACAAAGGCGATTTTTCCAGTAACAGTCAGAGCCAAATTGAATTTAAACGCAGGTACAAGTGATCAAAACAAAACAAACTCGCGATACCTGCTTCGAGTCGGGACAGCTGTAAACACCTGTGCTGTCACAATGTCAACAAGCATCGATAAAGGCTATAGTAGTAAATGTGTCGTGTGCGATAATATTTATATACGGCCACTAAATATATGCCCAAAATGCAATAAACCCTGTCACTCTAGATGCGCAGGGAAAAAGTTAAATAGCCCGTGCGATTTATGTTGTAATGTGCGACAGCAGACTCAGCAGAACCAACTGCTGAATGCTTCCAAGCAATCAAAAATAAGCGATACTAAAAGTACAGAGAGGAAAAGACAACCTCTGCTCCCCTATGTACAACGCGTTACACCCACCAAAACAAATGCGTCGAAACATACAAATGGGACGTCCACTCCTACAGAAAAAAAACTAGAGAATTCCTCCTCGCATAGGAGTGACACTGAATTTTCTCCCTCTTCTGCCTCCGTTTCTGCCTCTGTCTCTATTTCAGGATCTGCCTCGCTAATCGATGTCGCATCTAATTCGCCAAATCAACTGCATGAAAATTAGAAGTCAACAGCCAATGTAGACGTAGAAACAACGATCGAGACAGAGTTTTCGGAGGTGGGAGTAAATGAAAAAGACGAGCTCTCTCTACTATCCAAGCTGTGGCGCTGCAGACATCTTCACCGCAGCTAGATATCACGGAGAATTTCTCCGTGTCTCCTGCAGCGTTGAAGACTTCTGAAGAAATTATAGCCCGTCTGACAGGGGTAACCAATGTGTTAATTCCTGTTAGCACCTTGAGTTTTCTATTTCAGCGTTTCGATATGCTCGAGAAGCAGCTTGACGACTTAAAATCACGTGACACTAGGGATTTCGCGCCGCCAACCATCTCGGCTGCGCCGGCACAAACTATCTCTATAAACAATGGAGAACTGGTTGCGAGGATTTTAGCCCTTGAAGAAGTTATCGCGCATCAAAATAAAATGTTTATTGAAATGAGTAATACGTGCAAGCTGCTTGTCGAGGATAATACTGTACTGAAAGAAATGTTGATCGGATTTCAGCACACAGCGAAAAATAATAAGGCCGCAGAAAGTAACAATAAGCCTCGTATTGAATTTAGTAGGTCGATTGATCTATCTGACGGAAGCGAGCAATGTACACCTAGAAATGAAGTAGATAGTGTGGATTACTCGCATGAAATCATCGTCACTAACATTTTTGAAGGTTCTAATAAGCACAATTTAGATGTGGTCCATGCCGTCCTTTCTACCATCCTTCCGACTATTCGGAGGGATGATATCATTTCTACACGCTCTCTTCGGTCAAATAGAAAAAATCCAGTAGGCTCGTCAGAGATTAAACCCGTTAAACGTCGGTGTCCGTGGATAGTCAAACTCCACGACCATAAACTCGTTAAAGAATTAATGTATGCCAAGCATAGATTTACACGCTTTAACACAAAGGATGTGAACTTCTCGGAACTTGATCAGGAAACGGTTGACAATATAAGTAACGGGAAAATTTTCATCAACGAAATGCTGAGCAGAGAGAAGTTCGTTCAGTACAGAAGCTTAAAGGCTGTTGCTCGTGGATTACAGTTTAAATATTTTTGGCATAGAGGAGGCCGATTCCTGGCCAAGATGCGAGATGGTGAAACGTCGCAGCTGATCATGACTGCGGCGGATCTGCAGGCGATCTCAATGTCAACCGGTACGGCAAAATTTAGGGGCTCGGGTAATAAAAATATTATGGAGAAAGATACATTGGATAATAAATCGAATTTGGGTACAAACGATACGATTACTAACGTTAGCCCATGACTAGATAATGATAGTGCAAAAGAGGTTCGGTATGTTGGATTGAAAGCAGGATTTTTAAATGCGACATCTTTGAAAGCGCACATAACAACATTTCGTCAATTCCTGCTCTCTTATCCCTCTAACCATCTCTTCGGTATTGCAGAGTCGCGACTCGGGCCTAATATAGGAGATGATTTCGTCGAGATTGAAGGCTACTCAATAATCAGGCAGGACAGAAATACGCATGGAGGAGGAGTTCTGCTGTATGATAGCAATTTATGGAAAGCTAAAATTTTATGTACATTGGCTACCATGGTGGACGAAGGAAAGCCGGGAGTTCCAGAGTACATCATGTGTAGTATACAGCAGGGCTCTTTGCCCCCCGTGTTTGTAGCAGTCATTTACAGGCCTTCAGACGCCGAGGTTATCAACTCTGATTTGGCTGAAGCTCTCGAACAACACTCCGTGGGTTTTGCGCATCGAATAGTAATGGAAGATCTCAACGCAAATATTTTAGTAACGGAGCAGGAGTCGACTTTCGTAAAACATCTAGCATGTCAACTTAACCTAAAACTTGATCGATGTAATCTTCACGGATGATGATGACGTAGTGCTAGATTCTAACAATATGACGGCGACTTATCGCAATAGTCATAATATAATTGATGTCGTTATTGACGTTCCCGTATCTCAAAAACCTCCACTTGGAAGGTTTACATACCGTAATTTTAAGGCTATTCGTCAAGAACAGCTGCTTTCTTATTTGAATGATTGCGACTGATCGACTGTCAATTGTGCAGATGTAGACGTTGACACCCGCTTAGAACATCTTAATGTAAATATCACGAAGGCTATGGATGAATTAGCCCCGATTAAGGAATTTCGTCCGAATAGAAAACAACAACCGCCGTGGGTTGACGCGGAGCTAAGAGAGTTATACGCTAACCGTGACGCTTTACGTCGGAGATATCAACGAACGCGAAATCATGATCACTGAGAAGAATGCCAATCGCTAGCGCTATTAGCAGAACAACGCTCAAGAGAAGCGCAAGATACATTTCTTCAGAATAAAATTTTCGAGGCACTTGATAGCGGGAAGGATATCTGGAAAGAGTTGAAAAATTTAGGTCTTCTCCCACAAAATCGAGCTAGGGAGGAACTTCACGGGTTTTCCCCAAAAGAATTAAACACGCACTTTGCGGGGGTCTCAGTCTCAGCTGAACAACGCGAGGAAAATATGAATGAAGTTATGGCAACGGCTAGTGAAGAAGGCTTCGCCTTCAGTAAAGTTACTTTTTCAGATGTGGTTCTAGCTGTTGCACATTTCTCCTCGCAGGCTAAGGGTGAGGATGGGATACCACAAGGTGTGATAGCAAAAGCTCTTCCAGTTATTGGCTATCACCTAGCTGATATTTTCAATGCTTCCCTCTTGAAGGGAATTTTTCCCGAATCATGGAAGAAAGCTCATTTGGTGCCACTTAAAAAGACAGCTGTCCCATCGACTGTTACGGACTTTCGTCCAGTGGCACTATTGAGCTTTCTATCCAAAGTCCTTGAGAAGCTTGTACATGATCAGATTTCAGCATTTTTAGCTTCAAAGAAAATTCTCGATCCTTTTCAATCTGGATTTAGACCAGGTCACAGTACGCAGACAACTCTACTAAAATTGACGGAGGACATAAGAGCGGGAATAGACAACGAAAAACAACTACTTACCATTCTCCTATTGTTCGATTTCAGCAAGGCGTTCGACACCATATCGCCAACTAAATTATTGCATAAACTGATCAGAATGGGATTTTCCAGGGGGGTAGTCCTGTGGATAAAGTTGTATATTACAGGTCGTAATCAAAAAGTGATTACGAAGCAAAATGGAGACTCGGATTGGTTCACAACCAATCTCGGCGTACCACAGGGCTCGGTTCTGGGACCCCTTCTGTTCAGTCTCTATATAAATGACCTACAGCACATTTTTTTGGATTTTAATAATAATTCTCAATCGAGTGGTGTCGGGCACCTGCTATATGCAGATTATTTACAAGTTTACATGCAGACAACCATAGACGAGCTGAATGAAGGGATACGACACTTGTCGATTATAGGTAGAGCAGTGGCGGCATGGGCCGTCGACAACGCCCTCAGTCTCAATGTAAGAAAAACTAAGGCTATTATTTTTGGATCTAACCACAATATTAACATGCTACGGGGTATGCATTTGTCTTGCATTGAGATTCAGGACAACGTTTTCGTCCCTTTTGTCGACACTGTAACTAATCTCGGTGTTGTAATGGACTCGAAACTAACGTGGAAAGCGCAAGTGGATGCAGTTAGCCGAAAAGTTAACAGAGCCCTATACGGATTCAGACGGTTTCGATCCTGCACCACCGAGATCTTACGTAAGCAGCTCGCAAGCTCTCTCGTGTTATCCCCTTTGAGATTACTGCTCGCTAGTGTATCTTAACGTGACGCGTGAACTTCAAAAGAAACTGCAAATATTGCAAAATTCATGTGTGAGATATGTAAGTGGTGCTAAGAAAGATGAACACATCAGCCCATATAGAAATAAGCTAGAGTGGCTTAAATTAAGGGAGAGAAGGGCATATTTTGCAGCGGTTTTAATGTACAAAGTTATAATCAAGACAATAAAAAAATAGAAGATCAAAGGGAAATTGCTAATGTTATGAATAAGTATTTTTGTGAAGTAGGATCGGAAGTAAGTAAAAAAATTATACAACCTACAAATAAAAGATTGAATATGCCTAAACCAAATAACAAATCAATGTTTTTAGAACCCGCTGATGCACTTGAAATAAATACAATTATACGTAACATGAAAAACAAAGCTGGAGGTGTAGATAATATAAATACAAAAATTTTAAAGACGTTAGCAAACTACATAATTATTCCTTTAGAACATATATACAACTTGAGTATTGAAAAGTCTATCTGGCCAGATAATCTCAAAAGTGCCGAAGTTGTCCCTATCCACAAAGCTGGAAGCAAATCATGCATTTCTAACTACAGACCAATATCTCTAATATCCAATGTTGCCAAAATTTTTGAAAAAATACTTTATAACAGACTTTATACTTTTTGGAAAAACATCAAATACTTTCTGAACACCAATATGGCTTTGTTAAAAACAAAGGTACGGCGGATGCACTTAACTACATAACACATAAAATCTATCAAAATCTAGATAAAAGCAAACGTATTATTGCTACTTTTTTAGATCTGGCAAAAGCGTTCGATACTGTTAACCATGACATATTACTTAGCAAATTAGAACGTTATGGAATAAGAGGAAAGGTCTTACTTTTGTTCAAAAGCTATCTCTCCGATAGACAACAAAAAGTTCGAATACAAAACCAAATAAGTGAATACAAATATGTATCTTGTGGGGTGCCACAGGGAACAATATTAGGACCGATACTTTTTATATTATATGTAAACGATCTATTGAGAGATATGCCGGAAGGGTCTATTCTGTCCTACGCTGATGACACTGTCATCATTTCTAGTGAAGACACGTGGTCAATGGCGCAGGATAGAATAAACAAACTACTAGATCAAGCGGCGGAATGGCTTGCTTTAAATAAGCTATCCCTAAATATACAAAAAACTAAGTTTATAACTTTCGGTAACTATCGTGATAGTGTCCCAATTAATGTAAATATAAATATACAAAATCAGCAAATAACTAGAACAGAATGTTACAAGTACTTGGGATTAATTTTCGACTTTAATATGAAATGGGATAGTCACATTAAAGATTTAATTAACAGAACAAAATATTTAATATTTATACTCGCAAAGCTAAGAAAAATTATGGATACAAACACATTGATGATTATTTATTACTCCTTCTTTCATAATGTTATAAACTATGGCATCATTGCTTGGGGGTGCTTGTAGAACAGAAATTAAAATAATACAACAAATCCAAAATAAATTGCTCAAAATCATTGCCAAAAATAAATTCCAGGTGCACAACACTCCGCTAAAAATAGAACAAATGTTCACTCTAGAATCCTTATGCTATCATTATAATAATCTAAAAGATGCTTTTCTTACAATAAAACGCAATACTAGAAAAAAATCACTACAACTACCTAAAATGACCAAAGCTATTAGTGATAAAGATAGTCTGGTAGAAGCTATGAGGGTATTTAACGAATTGCCTAATGATCTCAAAATTTTAAATTATAAGAAGAGTACAATTAAGTACAAATTAAAACAAAAGCTCTTTCGATAATAACATTTAATTGTAACATTACGCACAACTTCATATCATTTTCACTGTTTACTTTTGGAAAAATGAAGATTATAATATTACGTTTTGGCGGATTTTATTTATAGAATATATAAATTGTTAAATGAAATAAAGTTTTTGAAAATGTTTATGTTACTCGAATGAGTAATCTGTTAGTTTTAAGTTATAGATATAGTATTAGTTGTATGCAACCAGACTATTGTACAGGTAACAATGTTTACCTCTAATAGATTTTACTTTGTAAACTGCATTGTAACTTTTCTGGTTAAATAAATAAATAAATAAAAAAAAATAAATAAATTTGGGTCATCCAGTGTACCTAGCTCCCTTATTTCAAAAGTGCCAAAATAGAACGTCGAGTAGAACTCACTGCAGAGAACTTATAGTTCCGTCATCACGAACTGACGTAGCGCTGGATTCTTTCTGGTCCCAGTGTACGCGACTATGGAATTCGATTCCTCGCGATATTAAGAATGTTTCCTTGGCGAGTAAATTCAAAGCGGCGTTTAGGAAGTACTTGATGCGAAGCTCATGCGATGTCGACTGTATATATGTGTAAATAGAATATAGGCGTGAACTGCTATTTTTATAACAGTACTAAAATCGTTTTGTGATTAATCTTCTGACGTACATCGTATGAATAAAGCAATGTGATGAATTCAATCTGTAACCGCTAGATTGTAGAATAACTAAGTTCAATTATGTGATACTTCGTGACTTGGTGATTGCCATTGACTATGTTTGTGATGATTATACGATTGCGATATAATGTACACAAATATTAATTATGTTCAATACTTTGAACCATCCTGAGGCGGGTTTTCCTAATAGATTTATATTACCACGTGGTTTGCCTATTGGGTTTTCCCCGTCTCACAGACATGAGCCTGGGCGAATGCAGGATGGTAGACTGTAACTTAATTATTTTGTAAAATACAAATAAAAACTATTCTATTCTATTCTAAATCAAAATTTCGACTTTTCGACCCTTTGCGCATGCGCAAACTCGAAATTAGTGATGCGCGCACCTCCCAGTGAGATGAGCTACCGATTCCGCGTGTTAAATCAAAATTTTAATTTTTCGACCCTTTGTGCATGCGCAAACTCGAAATTAGTGGATGTGCGCACCTCCCGTGAGATGCGCTAACGATTCCGATATAGTGATTTTCCCCTTTTTTTTGGTTTCTGCGCATGCGCGGCCTCAAAATTACTGCGCGCGACCTCTAGACCGTCCCCCGCGTCCGCGTTCACGTGTACTTTCCCAAAAATGCGGAAATTTCTGCTAATATCCCTTAAAACGCGAAATCGGTGCGTAATCTGCTACTTTACGCCCCGGCGTACGCGTGAGTTCCCTAACAAAGAGATCGAACGCTAAAAACCTATTGTTGATAAAAAAATCGTAATAAATAGTGTAATAGACAATAAATAATTGTTAATTAATCTCTTTGTTACCCTCACTAAGTACTTCAACAATGCTCGGCCTTCACAAGCAATGTCCACGCTAAGTACGTGCAGGCCGGGTTATTCCCTCCAAGCAAGGTTATGGGCCACCAGTTGGTCACCCTTGCACACACTGTACACTTTTATAGTAATTAATTATCCCACTCGATAATTAATTATTCGCAAAGCGAGTCTCGACCTGTTTAAATAATCGAATTATTCCCTAACCTCTGCTTTCCAACACGTTAAGGGTGCCAGTTATGGACGCCAACGGGGTTCAGTTATGGAGAGGGTATTAGTCCCTCTCAGGGGTTCGCGGGGTAATATACGGGGGTATTCTACGCCCGGGTAACTCACCGTTGTAGAATTACCTGTGGCCCGGTAGAAGCGCCTCAGCACAGGTTCCGAACATGCGAGCCAGGATTCTATTGTAGAAAGCCTAGGCCGCTTTCTCCTAGAACCGGCGCTGCCCTCTGCTGCTGCTGCCAACTGCTGCCCGCGAACTACCGGCTGCTCGCTATGACCTAGCGTTACCAGCGCAGCCGGTCTTTCCCGCGTACAACACCGCTCGATCTAACCTCTCGAGGGGCTATTGAGATACTCCCGCTACCGATGTTCCTCTAGGAGGCAATGCTTGCGACTAGCTGCAGCTGCTGAAAAGGGTAGAGGGCGGTATTCGGATAATCATGCATAGGTTAAGGCGCGCTCAATAAATACTCGTGACTCGACTATTTAAGATAAAACAAGACAAAGTTTATTCCTGAAAGTTAATAGCGCTAAAAGG
Organism: Torymus aiolomorphi; assembly: GCA_036365515.1. Lineage (NCBI taxonomy): Eukaryota > Metazoa > Arthropoda > Insecta > Hymenoptera > Torymidae > Torymus > Torymus aiolomorphi. Next base: position 250,168,186 of record CM070874.1, read on the forward strand.
CGCGAAACCCGGACAATGTTATAACATAAACGCGACAGGCCGAGACTTTAACTACCGCACGCACGCCCGCGGTTACGGCGGACCCGCTTATTCGCGGGTGACGGGGGGAGGGGAATTATCTCGCGCTCCCGTCACCAAGAAACGTTGATACCAGTGTAGAGCCTACTTACTGGTTGCTGGCCAGCCATCGCACGCAATCTACGTAGAGCTGCCTCTCTCTCCCTCTCGTGCTGGTCCTCGCGCTCGCGTACTCTCTCTCTCTCTCTGTCGCTCTCACTCCACCTATGGGTGGTGACGCCGTCGCGCGATTCGCTGTAGTGGTGGAGGCACGGTACACACACACACAAAACCTAAAGACTCGGGACTCTCCAAAACGCGGCTTCTTACGTGTCACGGCCGTCGACAACATGGCCGCGCGCTCACGCTCGCAGCCGCGCGGCGGCTTCGTCTTCTTCTCCACCTGCTTGCGGCTTGTTCCGCGCGGCGCTCTGCCGATCGCGGTACGTGTCAGCGCGCGGAATTCGAATCTCGCGACGCAGTATACGCGATTCCCTTACCTTGTATCGGCGCCCGTCACAATACATTCTGTTAAAGACTAGATTGTTTTATTTAAACAAAGCCTGTAATAGGCGTGACATATACATTTGAGAGTGTACATTTTATCTAATCGGTTTTCCGTTTTTACTTTTTGTATCAATAACTACATATCAACTACAGCTGCTTGCAGATATCATTAACTACAGGTGCTCTTAGTGCCCCGATACTTTACTGTCTTCTGGCGCCTACGCACTAGAGGCCTTCGCGGATTGGGCGCTCGAGCGGCTCTAGCGGCATGAGTATAGCGCGCGCGTTCAAACAGCGAGCGCACGAGTAGGCGGGTCACGCGAGGACTAAACATACAATTTTGACCTCGTAAATGGAAAGAGCGGAAAATTTTATGTTCAGATATGTCCTTGAGTCAAGGCCATGGTCATGGTCATGGTCATGTTTAAAATCAAAATCAATCAACGCATCCAAACATTCCCATAATTACGCATACGAGTGTTAAATACAGAAGTTGTAGGGTTTGGAGCGGCCCAACTGATCGTGACCTTGGTTATGACCTTGAGGTCAATGATCAAGGTCATTTGAAGGTCAAATCGATTTTTTCTAATGGGAACCCCTATTTTTGACCTCGTAAATGGAAAGAGCGGAAAATTTTACTATTTCTACTATTATGAATATTTACCAGGGTTAACCACATATATCAAATAATAACAAAAGTTAATAAGTGTTGACCATCTGTATCCAATAGTGACCGGTAGTATTCAGCATTGATCGGTAATAGTCAATAATTATTACTGTTTACATGAAATTGTTTTCAAATTGAGCATTCATATTGGCATAGAAAATTAAACTTTTTCGTTTTAAAATATTGTATAGTATAATAACATATTATTTCTTTTGTGGTGTGTTTTGCATTTACAACTAAAAAAGAATGCCTGACTATTCTGCTAATGAAATAGTTGACATTCTTCTTATTTTAGGAGAATATCGACGAAACTATCGAGAGGCAAGCAGATTGTATCGTGCTCGGTTCCCTCAACGACAACATCCTGATCATACGGTAATACGTGACATTGAACTGCGCGGTCGACAAGGAAACTTCGTTCGAAGAAGGAAGACACTGAATGAACACGATTATGAAAGTAATCCTCGCTTTCTTGCTGTTCTAGCCATGGTACATTTAAATGTTCATGTCAGTTTACGCGAAATCGAGTTAACAATGGGTATTCCAAAATCTACGGCCAGTAGATATTTACGATATGCGCGTTACCATCCTTACCACATTACTCTAAATCAAGCTTTAACTGTCGAAGATTATCGACGGAGAATAACATTTTGCCAATGGGCAACACAACAAATTACTGATGATGAAAATTTCTTTAACAATGTTCTTTTTAGCGACGAGGCTACATTTCAGAGTACTGGTATATTGAATCGCCATAATTGCTACTACTGGTCTCCTGTTAATCCTCATTGGATGCGAGAAGTTGATCATCAGCATCGCTGGAATGTAACGGTATGGTGTGGTATTATTAACGGATGTCTGATTGGACCTTATTTTTTTGAAGGTCACGTAACTCAACATACTTATTTACAGTTGCTGAGAGACGAGCTCCCACTCTTTCTAGAAAACGTTGATCTCCATACAAGGGCCAGAATGTGGCTACAACAAGATGGTGTTCCTCCACATTATGCCAGAATTGTCAGAGATTTTCTTAATGAAAGGTTTAACGGTCGATGGATTGGTAGAGGAGGTCCCGTAGCATGGCCACCAAGATCTCCACATCTGACATCTCCAGATTTTTATTTATGGGACTTCCTAAAAAATACAGTCTACCGCAATAGGCCAACTACAAGAGATGACATGATTCAAAGGATTACACAAATCTGCTTAAGTATTCCACGTCAAGTATTATTAAATACTGTTAGAAACTTTAAAAGGAGAACAGAATGTTGTCAACAAGTAAATGGTGCAACTTTTGAGCATCTTCTTCAGTAAATGGTGACCGAAACACTTGGATCCTATGACTAAATACACATGAACGTGGAATTTTCCAATGAATTTTTAGCTGGCCTGATCATCCCCGACCTTGCCTTAACTGGCCGGGTCATGTCCGACCTTGCCTTAACTGACCGGGTCATCTCCGACCTTGCCTTAACTGGCCGGGTCATCTCCGACCTTGCCTTAACTGGCCGGGTCATCTCCGACCTTGCCTGAACTGGCCGGGTCATCTCCGACCTTGCCTTAACTGGCCGGGTAATCTCCGACTTTGCCTTAGGTGACCGGGTCATCTCCGACTTTGCTCTTAACTGCACGGAATTTTTCGGTTTTTCTATTTACGAGGTCAAAAGTGAGGGTTGCCGTTAAACAAAATTGATTTAACCTTCAAACATCATCCTTGACCTCAAGTTCATGGTCAAGGTCACGATCAGTTGGGCCCCTCCAAACACTACAACTTCTGTATTTAACACTCGTATGCGTAATTATGGGAATGTTTGGATGTGTTGATTGATTTTGATTTTAAACATGACCATGACCGTGACCATGGCCTTGACTCAAGGACATATCTAAACGTAAAATTTTCCGCTCTTTCCATTTACGAGGTCAAAAGTGTGGGATCCCATTTGAAAAAATCGATTTGGCCTTCAAATGACCTTGATCATTGACCTCAAGGTCATAACCAAGGTTACGATCGGTTGGGCCCCTCTGAACCCTGCAACTTTTGTATTTAACAATTTGTCTCGTATACCTAATTATGGGAATGTTTTGATGCGTTTATTGATTTTGATTTTAAACATGACCATGACCATGACCTTGACTCAAGGACATATCTGAATGTAAAATCTTCCGCTCTTTCCATTTACGAGGTCAAAAGTGGGGGTTCCCATTTAAAAAAATCGATTTGACCTTCAAATGAACTTGATCATTGACCTCAAGGTCATAACCAAGGTCATGATCAGTTGGGCCCCTCTGAACCCTACAACTTTTGTATTAAAAGTTTTTTTCCATCTCCCTTAGTTTTCGAGATATTTGCCTGGTGGTTTTAAAATGGGACATCCGGTATAAGGGAGCATTGTAGTCATGGAAAAATAAGCAAAACGATTATTTAAATAATTTTTGAACCCAAGTAGCCGGGGGATATGAGGTCCACGCATATAAGGGAGTCATGCAGACATGAAAAAATAAGTAAAACGATTATGTAAATCAGTTTTAAACCCAAGTAGCCTGGGGATATGGAATCCACACATATAAAGGAGTATTGTAGACATGAAAAAATAAGCAAGACAATTATTTAAGCAATTTTTAAACCCAAGTAGGTGGGGGATATGAGGTCCACGCATATAGGGGAGTCACGTAAACATGAAAAATAAGCAAAACTATTATTTAAATAATTGTTAAACCCACATAGACGGGGGATATGAGGTCCACGCATATAAGGGAGTCATGTAGACATGCAACAATAAGCAAGATTATTATTTGAATAATTTTTAAACCCAAGTAGCCGGAGGACGTGAGGTCCACGCATATTAGGGAATTTCGTCGACGTGCAACAATAAGCAAGACAATTATTTAAACAATTTTCAAACCAAGTAGGCAGAGGATATAAGGTCCACGCTACTAAGGGAGTCATGTAGAAATGAAAAAATAAGCAAAACGATTATTTAAATACTTTTTAAACCCTAGTAGGCGGGGGATATGAAGTCCACGCATATAAGGGAGTCATGTAGACATGGAAAAAAATACGTAAAACGATTATTTAAATAATTTTGAAACCCAAGTTAGGGTTTCAAAATTAAAATTTCGTAATTTAAATAATCGTTTGGCTTATTTTTCCATTTTTACATGCCTCCCTTATATGCGTGGACCTCATATCCTCCGCCTACTGACGTTTAAAAATTGTTTAAATAATTGTCTTGCTTATTGTTGTACCTCTGCGAAATTCCCTAATATGTGTGGACCTCGCGTCCCCCGGCTACTTGGGTTTAAAAATTATTTAAATTTTTTTTTTTTTTCATTTCTCCATGACTCCTTTATATGCGTGGACCTCATATCCCCCGGCTACTTGGGTTTAAAAATTAATTAAATAATCGTTTGCTTATATTTTCATGTCTACATGACTCCCTTATATGCGTGGACCTCATATCCTCCGCCTACTTACGTTTAAAAAGTATTTAAATAATCGTTTTACTTATTTTTTCATTTCTACATCCCTCCCTTATATGCGTGGACCTCATATCCTCCGCCTACTTGGGTTTAAAAATTGTTTTAATAATTTTCTTGCTTATTGTTGCATGACTACGAAATTCCCTAATATGTGTGGACCTCGCGTCTCCCGGCTACTTGGTTTTAAAAATTATTTAACTAATGGTTTTGCTTTTTTTTCATCTCTCCATGACTCCGTTATATGCGTGGACCTCATATCCCCCGGCTACTTGGGTTTAAAAATTAATTAAATAATCGGTTTGCTTATATTTTCATGTCTACATGACTCCCTTATATGGGTGGACTTCATATCCCCCAGTTAATTGGGTTTAAAAATTATTTAAATAGTTGTTTTGCTTATATTTTATGTCTACAATACTCCCTTATATGCCTGGACCTCATATCCCCCGCCTACTTGGGTTTAAAAATAATTTTAATAATTGTCTCTCTTAGTTTCGCACGTCTCCGTAACTTCGTTGTATGTTTGGTCCTCGCGTCACCCGCTTACTCGTGCGCTCGCTGTTTGAACGCGCGCGCTATACTCATGCCGCTAGAGCCGCTCGAGCGCCCAATCGGCGTAGACCTCTATTGCGCAGGCGCCAGACTACAGTAAAGTATCGACGCACTGGGTGCTCTATGCCGTTCTGCTCTTCATTCGTATACCGTCAGTTGTTTGTCACATTCGTTTGCTCGTAGATGTTGCAATGGTGATCTTCTTTGAATGATGTTCTTTGAATATCGTTTTCAAACGATACGAGCGTACGATCTAGTTTCTGGCAATGTGAGAAATAACGAAATTGAATTATTTTTTTGTTTAAACTGATTTTTTTTTGAATAATTACTATCTAAAAAGTGAATATTTTCTTCTACGCAATTTCGAGATAAAAATTTTAAAGTTGAAACTTCTATGGGTTATTCTGATGATAGGCATATTTATATTGGCACGATAAAGTCTAACATATAGATATGCAAAAGTAATGTATTTACAAATATGCTCTATCACTTGAGCCTACTGTGTCGGAATAACCTTTTCAGAAGTTTATAATGTATCAGTAAATCAACAATTCTTTTACCATTGTTCCACAATATACATTTTTGACATCATTTGTTTATAATTGTTTATAACTTTTTTTCTCCCACTTTTCGGCCGGAAACCCTCGAAATTCGGATTCAGCAGGCCAAATTACGCCTAGAAAACTTTGGTTCAGGCGGGGACAAAATTTGGCCAAGAAATGTATTGTCGGCGCCTAGACTAATAGCTATCGGTCGAGTTCATTGCGCAAAATGATTGGTCTATAAATTTCGGAGATATTTAAGGTTAAAAATGGTTAAATTTTTTTTCAATTCGTAATTTCTCGAAAACGGTTTGATGTATCCGCTCCAAATTTATAGACAATTTTGTATGTGATATAGATAATATGTGTGTGAATTTTCATGAAGACCGTACCATTACTTTTTGTAATATTTGATATTGAAAATTTTTGTATTTTACAAAGTTTCTTTCTTTGTCGCTTGATAACTAGAGAAAAAAATCGGTTTTATTGTATAAGTCCTTTAGGTAAAAGAATTGTCTCATGATTTGTAAAGATTACGTTTGTAAGTTTACGTTTTTTTTGATAATCGTAATTTCTAAATGACGACTCCATGTATAAGCTCATAATTTATAGACTATTTTGTTTGCCAGATAGGCAATATCTGTGTAAAATTTGATCAAGATTATATGGCTACTTTTTAAAATATTTTATATTTAACATTATGGTATTTCTGAAAATGACTTTCTCGGTAGCACAATAACTAGAGTAAAATTGTTTTAATTTCTTTGAAATTTTGTAGAGATGTTGATTTTTTTATATTATTTATTATATTAGTTCTTATGGTAATAAAAGAATTCGTTTATGAATTTGAGAGATATTTTAGGCTAAAACGGTTTTAGCCATCTTTTCATATTGAAATTTTTCGGAAACGGCTTTATGTATATGTTACTAGAAAGTGGAAATGACGCGCGATTCGCACGCGTGTTGTTTACTTGCTTTTTCTAATTTAATAAGCTATTAGGTTCATTATTTAAAAATATTGCAACGAGGTATAATGAAGGTAGGTTAATGAAATTGTCGATCACTCAAAAAACATGTATTTTTTTATGAATAACTAAAGACGGTATTATTTAAATAAAATTAAAAATATACCCCAACAACGAGTTTTCAATCATTATGAAAGCAGATAAGATTATGAAAATAAACAATTTATTAAAATAATACAGATGTTTGTTATTTCTTAAAGAACTAATTATTTTGAAATATTTTCGAATACTTGTTTTTCAGAGAATATTTCATAAATCGATTCAAAATTTTAACCACTTATTACACTTACTAAAAACTATATTTGGTTAAAATTTCAATATATTTTCTTCATTTGTTTTTGAGAAAAATTATTTTATAAAAGTATAAAAAAAGGAATTGATAAATTAGTTTGAGGAAGCTACGTGCCACTAAATTGGCAGCGGTTTTTTTTTGGATGGAAAATAAAACTTTTTTTTTCTTTCTCGTGCAGTTCGTGGGAAATCGAGAGAAAGTCGGCAAGCACTCTCGGAGCAAAAAGTTGACTGTGCGCCCGAGTAAAAACTCGAGCGCTAAAATTCCCTTGAAATTTAAAATTGTTTTTTTTATTTTTTTTAGGAGAAAATTATATTTATTTTTGTCTTTTTTTTGTGATATTGACCGTTTTGACACAATCATATATATATCTAACTTAGTACACCGCTACCTTCTAGGACACCTACAGGTTTTCTGCAATAGAAGTAGGTATAAAACGTTAAACAGTATATAAGTGACTAAAGAAATAATATCCCTCAGGGTGTTGACTAACACCACGACGCCTGCGATGCCCCCTTTCAGTTCCGCAGTATTTTACGTTGATTTCGGAAAAATTTTACGGAAAAAAACGTTGTGAAAGAAACTCTAAATGTCCTGAATAATACAAAAATGTCCTGAAAGGTAGCGGTAAACATATTCCTAATTCAGTACAGTCCTGAAAACATGCAAATGTCCTGAAACGTAGCGGTGAACAGAAATATATATATACACGGTGACCCATTTTAATCGCCGCACCCGGATTTCTCGGAACTAAGCTAGATAGAGAAAAATGGTTTAAACAAAAGTTATAGGGGACAAAGGGGGCCACATAATAGCGCTAACGTCTTTGACCTTGAACTTGACCTTTGAGGTTATTTCAAGGTCAAAGTGGTTTTTTCATATGGAAACACCTAGTTTTGACCCCGGATTCGGAAAGAGCGGGAAATTTTACGTTCAAAATCATATTGAGAAATTTTTTCCAAGGTCATTTCAAGGTCAAATCTAGGTCAAACTCAGAAAAGTCCGTTTAAAATCGTTTTTTTCCATGAACCACAGGCTAAGCTGGTTCAAATTGATCGTAGGCTTAATAGAGGAACCCAAAACTTACACATCCTACTAAACAAAACTCAAACTCGCACATCCTAACCCCATACACGTCATGCCCTCACATGCTGAACTGTTACAACCCGGTCCCACAACCATACCCCACACCCACACATCCCTACCCTACGCATGCTAATCCCACACATCCTAAACCCTGAAAAATTTTTCTCAAGGGCAAAATGATTTTTTAACGGGAACTTTAAGATCGTTGAAGCTTCTGTTATAAATGTATTAACCTTACTTTTTGCGCTACCCAGAAACAACGACGTGGACGTAGTAAGGATTGTTTCCTTTGGGGTGCTTAATTAAAGTGAGTCCCCTTGCCTCTCACTGTTCGGGGTGCTTGATTAAAGTGAGTCCCCTTGCCTCTCACTGTTCGGGGTGCTTGATTATAGTGAGTTCCCTTGCCTCTCATTGTTCGGGGTGCTTGTTTATAATGAGTCCCCTCACCTCTCACTAATATAAATAACTTTTTATTTAACCTCGAAGCAAGTGTTCGAAACTACGACCATTTGCTTCAAGGCACATAGTGAAACGCCTTTGAAAATGGCGAACTGTGTTCTGCAAAGTTTGTCTTGGAATGGTAGCGCATGCTCGATGAATCCTATCCTGCATATCTGCTCTTGTAGTGGGTTGTTGCTCAAAAATAGCATTTTTCAAGTACCCCCATAAACAAAAGTCTGATGGTGAAGTATGGGATGAAGAAGCAAGCCATTGCACCGGACCTCCTCAACCAATCCATCTAATACTAAAGTGTTCATTAAAAAATGCTGTTATTATGAGCGTGAAATGTGGTGATCCACTATCCTGCTAGAACCTGATAAATAAATTTAAAAGAACCATTGACGGAACCTATTTTCTTCGTAGATGTGTTTTTAATGATTACATTATCAAAATTAGTATTTCTGAAATTCGAACGCTACTAATTCACATTATTTACATATAACAAAAAAATAAAAGGAAGTTTTAGTTTTATTTGCAATTAAAATAAGAAATAATGCTTTATTGAATTGAATACCTTTAATGTTTTAACGATTATTTTATTTTAAAATTTAAAATTAAAAAAGTGTGATAAACGAAGTATTTATGGCAATTACAGTTAGCTAATTAAAGTTACCGTAATTTTCCAACGTTTTTCCTTTTTAGGCGCGACCATATAAATTTAATAGTAATTAATAGCTGGCTCTGAAATGGCTGACTATCCGCCCAACGAGATCGTTGATATGATTTTGGTTTTAGGAGCAAGCCAAAATAATTATCGTGGTGCGGTAAGACTTTATGCTGAACGTTATCCTTACAGACGACATCCTGACGATAGAGCTATCAGACGTTTAACTCAAAGAGCTCGTGGTAGACACATGGTTCGCCAACGTAGGCGCCATGAGTATGATGAAAATGAGAATCGAGTTGTAACTATCCTTGCAATAATTCATCTTGACCCACACATTAGCGCTCGTCGAGTTGAAAGGGAAATTGGTATTCCAAGAAATACTTTTTTAAGAATTATCAAGGTGCTTCAACATCACGCGTATCGATTACGCGACCATAGTACTTTGGTTCAAGAGCTACAGTTTCAGCATTTCCAACAGCGTATTGTGTTTTGCCAATGGGCTTTACAAATGATAGAAAATGATCCAGACTTTTTTAACTTTGTTCTTTTTTCTGATGAGGTACAATTTCAAAGTGATGGGGAACTGAATAGGCATAATTGCCATTATTGGTCTGATGTGAATCCTCATTGGGTCAGAACTGTAAACCATTAAAGACGTTGGAGTATTATGGTATGGTGCGGATTATCAATGGATATTTGATTGGCCCTTATTTTTTGAAGCAAATGTAAATCAACATACCTATTTGACGCTAATAAGATATGAACTACCTGGATTGATGGAAGATGTTGATTTAGAAACGCGACGAAGAATGTGGGTCCAGCAGGACGGCGCAGCACCACATTTCGCTCGAATTGTAAGAGCTTTTTTGAATGAGCACTATGGTAACAGATGGACTGGTCGAGGAAATCCGGTTAACTGGCCTGCTTGCTCACCCGATCTTACATCACCAGATTTCTATTTATGGGGGTATTTAAAAAATGATGTTTTTGAGCAACCCACTACGAGAGCAGATATGCAGGATAGGATTTGTCGAGCATACGCTGCCATTCCGAGACAAACTTTGCAGAACAAAGTTAGTCGTTTTCAAAGGCGTTTGACTATGTGCCATAAAGCAAATGGTCGTCATTTCGAACACTTGCTTCGAGGTTAAATAAAAGTTTTTATTTACATTAGGGAGAGGCGAGGGGACTCACTATAATCAAGCACCCCGAACAGTGAGAGGCAAGGGGACTCACTATAATCAAGCACCCCGACCAGTGAGAGGCAAGGGGACTTACTTTAATTAAGCACCCCAAAGGAAACAATCCTTACTACGTCCACGTCGTTGTTTCTGGGTAGCGCAAAAAGTAAGGTTAATACATTTATAACAGAAGCTTCAACCATCTTAAAGTTTCCGTTAAAAAATCATTTTGCCCTTGGGAAAAATTTTTCAGGATTCAGGATGTGTGGGTTTGGGGTGTATGGGATTAGCATGCGTGGGGTAGGGATGTGTGGGACTGGGGGGTGTGGGATATGGTTGTGGGACCGGGGTGTAACAGTTCAGCATGTGAGGGCATGAAGTGTATGGGGTTAGGATGTGCGAGTTTGAGTTTTGTTTACTAGGATGTATAATCTATAACCCCAGGGTCCGTTATTTCTTTAGTCACTTGCCATAGGGAGCTCTGGGCTGTAGGTACTAATATACAGGGATGGGCTCCATAAACGGATGGGGGGATAATTATATATATATATATATATATATATATATATATATATATATATATATATATATATATATATATATATATATATATATATATATATATATCTGCAACGGTTATTTCTGGTAACAAATTTGGTATATAAGCGTTATTTCCGGAACCCGCTCGTTATTTCCGGGACTTACCGGAATTTCCTATGGTATATAAGCGTTATTACTGGTAACCGTCTAGAGTCAATAACCCCAGGGTCCATTATTTCTTTAGTCACTTGTATAGAGTAACTCTGAAGAAATAAACTATAGGACCCTGTATAATCCCGGAAATAACGGTTAAAGCTCTTTATATATATATATATATATATATATATATATATATATATATATATACCGGGTGTCCCATTTTAAAACCACCAGGCAAATATCTCGAAAACTAAGGGAGATGGAAAAAAACTTTTAATACAAAAGTTGTAGGGTTCAGAGGGGCCCAACTGATCGTGACCTTGGTTATGACCTTGAGGTCAATGATCAAGGTCATTTGAAGGTCAAATCGATTTTTTCAAATGGGAACTCCCACTTTTAACCTCGTAAATGGAAAAAGCGGAAAATTTTACGTTCAGATATGTCCTTGAGTCAAGGTCATGGTCATGGTCATGGTCATGTTTAAAATCAAAATCAATCAACGCATCAAAACATTCCCATAATTAGGCATACAAGACAAATTGTTAAATACAATAGTTGTAGGATTCAGAGGGGCCCAACTGATCGTAACCTTGGTTATGACCTTGTGGTCAATTATCAAGGTCATTTGAAGGTCAAATCGATTTTTTCAAATGGGAACCCCCATTTTTGACCTCGTAAATGGAAAGAGCGGAAAATTTTATGTTCAGATATGTCCTTGAGTCAAGGCCATGGTCATGGTCATGGTCATGTTTAAAATCAAAATCAATCAACGCATCCAAACATTCCCATAATTACGCATACGAGTGTTAAATACAGAAGTTGTAGGGTTTGGAGCGGCCCAACTGATCGTGACCTTGGTTATGACCTTGAGGTCAATGATCAAGGTCATTTGAAGGTCAAATCGATTTTTTCTAATGGGAACCCCTATTTTTGACCTCGTAAATGGAAAGAGCGGAAAATTTTACTATTTTTACTATTATGAATATTTACCAGGGTTAACCACTTATATCAAATAATAACAAAAGTTAATAAGTGTTGACCATCTGTATCCAATAGTGACCGGTAGTATTCAGCATTGATCGGTAATAGTCAATAATTATTACTGTTTACATCAAATTGTTTTCAAATTGAGCACACTTATATTGGCATAGAAAATTAAACTTTTTCGTTTTAAAATATTGTATAGTATAATAACATATTATTTCTTTTGTGGTGTGTTTTGCATTTAAAAAAGAATGCCTGACTAGTCTGCTAATGAAATAGTTGACATTCTTCTTATTTTAGGAGAATGTCGACGAAACTATCGAGAGGCAAGCAGATTGTATCGTGCTCGGTTCCCTCAACGACAACATCCTGATCATACGGTAATACGTGACATTGAACTGCGCGGTCGACAAGGAAACTTCGTTCGAAGAAGGAAGACACTGAATGAACACGATTATGAAAGTAATCCTCGCTTTCTTGCTGTTCTAGCCATGGTACATTTAAATGTTCATGTCAGTTTACGCGAAATCGAGTTAACAATGAGTATTCCAAGATCTACGGCCAGTAGATATTTACGATATGCGCGTTACCATCCTTAGGGTAGAGAGGGAGGGAGGGAGGGAGGGAGAGAGAGAGAGAGAGAGAGAGAGAGAGAGAGAGAGAGAGAGAGAGAGAGAGAGAGAGAGAGAGAGAGAGAGAGAGAGAGAGAGAGAGAGAGAGAGAGAGAGAGAGAGAGAGAGAGAGAGAGAGAGAGAGAGAGAGAGAGAGAGAGAGAGAGAGAGAGAGAGAGAGAGAGAGAGAGAGAGAGAGAGAGAACAGCGCGGCCGACAGCTAGCTACGGCCGGACTGCCGCCGAAGGAGAGGAAGAGAGAGAGGGACGCAGGCGGACAAGCTAGTGCTGACGTGCCGACACCCGTCTCCGTAGCGAGGCCTCACACTCCACAGGAGGTAAGTTCTGGTCAGGCGAACGCACGCTCTCCCTGCTGACGACGCGCGTCCGGGGAGCGATTCGCGGACGAGCGAGCGAGGACGCCGACGCGCGTGCGAGCATCGATCGTCCGCGGCGATTGGCCGACGTCGCACAGTAGGCAGAACTGGAAAATTTTGTGTCAAAATCGTAGAACTTCGCGAAAAAATTTTTAGCGACTTAAAAATTTAGCAACTTACAGATGAGCTTGTGTACAATTGAGGAAAATTATTAGATTAAGAAAAAAAAAATTGCTGAGATATTTGAATCGTATGTATAGCATTCGAAAGAGCATTAGAATACCTATATTTTCTTAAAAAAAAGCTTCTCTAGCTATCACGGTTCTTTTGTTATTAACAAAAACTTGTTTTTTTTAAAAAAGCTTACAACTCCTAAACTGAACGGTCAAGTTTCTTGAAAAAATTATGATAATGCAAAATATAAATAGCTATAATCTGTAAAAATTTGAATCCATTTTGTAGACTAGTTTTTGAGAAAAAAATTGTAATGTGAAAAAAATGAGTTTTGTATGTACAACGGTTACGGGAGTAAAATTGACTTAATCGCTTTGAAATTCCTTGTAGAGGTAGATTTTGGATAGTTCTCGATCGAGTTCTTTGGGCAAAATGATTAGTCCAGAAATTTCAGAAATATTTGAGGATAAAATTTTTTTAACCTTTTTTGCAGATCGTAATTTCTCGAGACCGGCTCTATGTATCTGAGTCGGATGGGAACCATTCGAATGAGAATTAAAATACCTATATTTTTTTTCAATAAAAATAATTTTTCTAGCTATCACGGTTCTTTTGTTATTAACAAAAACGTAAACATTGAAAAATGAAAAAAATGAGTTTTGTATATCCAACGATTACTGGAGTAAAATTGACTTAATTGTTTCAAAATTCCTTGTAGAGGTAGATTTTGAATAGTTTTCGGCTGAGTTCTTTGAGCAAAATGATTCGTTCATAAATTTCAGAGATATTTGAGGTTAAGATTTTTTAAAATTTTTTTCCAAATCGTAATTTCTCGAGAACGGCTTGATGAATCAGCTACAGATTTATGGACAATTTTGTGTGTGATATAGATATTATGTATGTGAATTTTTATCAAGATCGTAGATTACTTTTTCAGATATTTGATATTCAAAATTTTCGTATTTTACAAAGTTATTTTCGTTGTTGTACGATAACTAGAGAAATTGTTATAATTTCTTTGAAATTTGGTTGTGATGTAGAGTATGTATGTTATGTATTATATATGTTCTTAAGGTAAAAATATTCGTTTATGAATCTCAGAGATATTTGAGGTTAAACTCTCTTCAAATCGTATTTTTTCGGAGCAGCTGTATATATACTAGAAAATGGAAATGACGCGTGCTCGCGTGCGTGTTATTTACTTGCTTTTATTTTTTATTAAAGTTAATTTACAGCGCGCTTTTCTCACCATGCAAAATAAAGTATTCAATTTTAAAATTGGAATTAAAAATTAATTAAAGGAATCAGTAAATTAAGTTTGAGGAAGCTACGTGCCAATGAATTGGCAGCGGTTTTTAAATTATGCCCGTATGGAGGAAAAGAAATGTATGAAACCGTATACAACCGTACAAAACTGTATAAAAACGTATAAAACCGGATCTAAACATTGGTTTTTGGACAACTTTATACGTTTTAATATGTTTTGATATGTTTTAATACGGTTTCATACGGTTTCTAACATTTTAATACGGTTTTCTACGATTTACAACGTTTTATACAATTTCATACAGTTTTTTACGTTTTACAGAATTTATAAAACGTAAAAAACGTAAAAACGTAATTAAGTTTTTATAAACATAAAATAGTATATTACTAACGCGGGCGGAAGAGGATTATTTACCTCATGCGACGTTTTTCGGCCGAGCGAAGCGAGGTCGAAAAGTCGCATCCCTATATAAAAAAGTCATGACCGGATGTTGTGAAGCCAAAATAAACGTTATGTGATTGGCTCATGTAGTGCGCATGCGTCTAAATCAGGAAGTCGAACCGTTTTCTAGCGGTTAGGGCGCGCAACGCGCGCTGTTGAAATCTCTAGTGAGGTAAAATTCTCTTACGTCCACGTTTCAGTAACGTATTTTTCCGTCCGAGGCCGCAAAATGACATTTAAGATGGCATTTTGAGGTTAAAGGGCGGAAAACATAATTTATTTATTTTTCTATTTATTTTTTTTATTTTGTATGAAAATTTATTAAACTGTATAAAAATGTATAAAACCGTATAAAAATGTAATAGATTTGAAAAAATCTACGGAAATATACAGAAATATACATTTTTATACGGTTTCCTATTTTTTATTACATTAACCTTTTTACAAAGTTGACATGGAAGAATTTCTGAATTGTAAGAAAATGTATTAAACTGTATAAAAATGTATAAAAATGTATAAAAAGGTATAAAACCGGATAAAATATGTCCAAAAACCAATAGAAAGGTTCATTTTTATACGTTTTTATACGTTTTCCTACGGTTTCATTCATTTATTATTTCCATACGGGTGTGTGAAAAATAAATAAAATAATTGATTGTAATATTATCGTCAAAACCTTTTAAAATTCCTGAATAACCTTTACTTCAAATTATATTTTCTTTGTTAAATTTCGCACATAGGGTACGTGTCTAGTAGTATGCTGTCCGTATTTGTGTGCTCTTTCTGCAATTTCCGATCTAAGAAAAAGGTTCTAACCTTAAAATTAATAAATGGCTATTACAAATCAAAAGCAGGTACACGACACGCGTGCATAGCGCATAGCGCATGTCATTTCCATTTTCTAGTATACATAAATGCGTTCCCGAATAATTACGATTTTGAAAGAGGGCTAAAATAGTTTTAACCTCAAATATATCTGAAATTCATAAACGAATTTTTTTACCCTAAGAACTCTTCTAATAAATAATATACAAACTCTACATCTCCACCAAATATCAAAGAAATTAAAATAATTTTAATGTAGTTTTATTGTGCGACAACAAAGAAAGTCATTTTCAAAAATACTAAAATTTTAAATATTAAACATCTCAAAAAATAACCATATAATCTGAATGAAATTTCACACAGGTATTACCTATATCGCATTCAAAATAGTCTATAAATTTGAAGCTGATACATGAAGTCGTTATTGAGAAATTACGATTTTGAAAAAAACTGTAAAACAATTTTAACCTTAAATATCTCTAAAAATCATGAGACAATTCTTTTACCTAAAGGACTTATACGATAATATATAGACTCTACATCTCCATAAAATTTCAACAGGATTAAACAAATTTTTGTTTTCTCTAGTTATCATGCGACAAAGAAAATAACTTTGTAAAATACGAAAATTTTGAAAATCAAATATTTCAAAAAGAAAATTCGCTAACATATTGTATATATCACATGCAAAATTGTCTATAAATTTGGAGCTTACATTGAGCCGTTCTTGAGAAATTACGATTTGAAAAAAAGGTTAAAAAAATTTTAACCTCAAATATTTCTGAAATTTCTGGACTAATCATTTTGCCCAAGGAACTCGATCGAGAGCTATCCAAAATCTACCTATACAAGGAATTTCAAAGCGATTAAGTCAATTTTACTTCCGTAATCGTTGTACATACAAAACTCATTTTTTTCACATTTCAATTTTTTTTTCTCAAAAACTAGTCTACAAAATGGATTCAAATACAGATTATAGCTATTTATATTTTGCATTATCATAATTTTTTTCAAGAAAATTGACCGTTTAGTTTAGGAGTTGTAAGCTTTAAAAAAAAAAAAAAAACACGTTTTTGTTAATAACAAAAGAACCGTGATAGCTAGAGAAGCTTTTTTTTTTAGAAAATATAGGTATTTTAATGCTCTTTCGAATGCTATACATTCGATTCAAATATCTCAGCAATTTTTTTTTCTTAATCTAATAATTTTCCTCAATTGTACACAAGCTCATCTGTAAGTTGCTAAATTTTTAAGTCGCTAAAAATTTTGTTCGCGAAGTTCTACGATTTTGACACAAAATTTTCCAGTTCTGCCTACTGTGCGACGTCGGCCAATCGCCGCGGACGATCGATGCTAATTATGTAAATGGCGGGGGATATGAGGTCCACGCATATTACGGAATTTCGTAGACGTGCAACAATAAGAAAGACAATTACTTAAACAATTTTTAAACTCAAGTAGGCGGGGGATATGAGGTCCACGCACATAAGAGAGTCACGTAGAAATGAAAAATAAAGCAGAAAGATTATTTAAATAATTTTTAAATCCAAGTAGGTGAGGGATATGAAGCCCACGCATATAAGGGAGTCATGTAGACATGACAAAATTATCAAAACGATTATTTAAGGGGACAAGCCATGGTTAAAACTGAAAAAAATAAGAATAAATAATTTGATTAATAATAAATTCCAGGTGTAATCTTTGAACTTAATATTTTTCCCACTAATAAGTAGTGTTATTACCTACAATTTCCGCCTGTAGTTAGCTGATAATATACATCTGGCTCTTGCGTACATTTTATTAATGGTTTAACTCTGATTTATTGATTGCCGTAGGTTTACTTTTTAACAACTAAATAAAATGACTTGAAATTCATGGCTTGATCTTTGTTTTTACATCAGTTACCAGTTTTCTGTGCTACTTTTACTAAAAAAATGTTGTTAATATTTATTTTTTATGAAAAATCTCAATTTTTTGTATATTATCAAAAGTTCTATAATTTTATTTTTTTTATTTTTTTCTGAAGCTTTTTTCAAAAAAGTAGCGCACATTCCTTGTGGCTAATGTAAAAAGGAATGCTCACCTAAAATTTCAAGTCATTTCGTTCACTTGGTGAAAAATAAACTTACGGCAATGACCCTGTAAACACAAAAAACAAGTTTTTCAGAAATCATGTTTGAAACTTGAGTTTCTTATAACTTATGGTAAGCTTTTCAAAACTACTTACAAAAATCTTTTTCACAATTTTGTATAATATACTTTGATTAAACATGAAAAATGGAATATCCATATGACAGTTATTTTGACACGGACACTCTAATCATCTCATGTCTAGTCTCATTAAATATCTGTAAAAAAAGGTTTAATTAGCTTAATGACATCTTTATATTATTTAGAATAATACATTATTGTAGCTCTTATCTTTTTTTTCGTATTAGACTAAAATATTTTTATTCCTTGATGCTGCAGTCTATAACCTACAAAAATCATCTATTCCGGGTGACAGATCCAATCACAAATTAACTAAAAAGAAAAACAATAAATATTAACTATTTTTATACGTATAAGTAACAAAAAAATCTTTTAATTACTTACTCTAGTAAGAACCTGCGGTTCATATGACTCTTCTGGTAACTGAAGTCGTACTCTCCTTCTTTTTCTTCTACTTTCTAAGGTATTTTCCTCATCATTCCTTTCAGCATAGAATAATCTTTTATCATTGCTCTTCTTCACCCACTCAATTGCAGCTACTCCAGGTTTGATGTCGAAGGCATCCATTATTTCCAAGAAACCAATTCTTCCATCATTGAAACAAGTGATAGCAATGTATACACCTGTATTGAGTACATGCACACCACTAAAAGATGTCTTGGTAACGAGCTTCCAAACTATCTGATTGAAGCTTTCATTGCTGTTCTGTGTAAAACCACCAAGACACCTTTCAAGCAGTTCCTGTCGAGAGAGATCTTCATAAATTGGTTTTAACTGCTCCATCACTACTGTTGGAATACTGCCTGTATGATGGAAGCCTTTCAGTTTTTTCTGGGCTTTCGCTTTTTGCCACTTGCACCAACTATTTTCTCCTTTCGGACACAAATGATGTTGAGGTGATTTATCTGTGGAGATTTTGTGGTAATAAGTGGCCCATATCGCATTGCTCATATCTTTCACTGAGTTCGCATTGCCCCTGATGGCATTACCATAGTAGGTGGTGAGCTGATCAATAACTTTACCAGTCAAGCATCCCTGTCCTCCAATGGATTTTCCATCAGCTAACTTCTTCTTGCCAGAATTCTTCTTTAGATTTCTCAGCCTTGTACCCATTCGCTTTTGAACATGTCCAACACACTCCTTTTTTTCTACTATGAGTTCATCTCCATATGGTTTAACTTTACACAAATCACAGAAAACTTTTAAATCACCATCTCCAATGTAGCGATGATACTTTACACCATATTTTTCCATGGAATTTTTGAAAATTTCAATAATTCCATCCACTTCCATCTTTCCGGCACTTCCTTCATGGTTTGCTGAGCAATTGGCTTGATGGTCCGTGTACCAGTCTTCATATTCTTCTGTGCCCTCTTTATTTTCCCATTTCATGCAAGCTTTGCAGAAACTATTCTTGATAGAGATGTCAAGAATTTGTTGGGAACGCAAACCAATCAAGCTTGTGATTCCTTGTAAAGAAGAGAATCCTCTCTTTCTGCAGGACCCGTCACCAGACACATCAAGCCCTACACTTCCAGCTGGTGTCAATTGTTTTTCTTTTTCCACTGCTTTTTGCATGGAGATAACTGCCACTTTTTCACATGCCTTACTTAATTCCTCATTGATATGGTCATAAAAACTGTGCCACTGGCGATGGTAGGTCCATGATACCACAGAAAGTCTCCAATCCTGCATGTCCTTGTCCAAGTGCACGCATAGCAAGTACACTACGTCTATTTACTTCATAAGCATTCCCACTACTTCCAACTTGTTTACTTGTATTGATGAGATTCATGCCATTGCAGTTTTTGCATACAATATTAATTTTTGCACCCAATCCTCTAATGTCTCCTTCCGTCATTCGGATTTTTCCATGACACTTAGCACAAACAATTAACTTTTCAAGTTCATGAAACAAAATATCAATATCTATTATTCTGTTTCTTGTTGTTGCTGGACTTCTAGATATATCTCATTCTGAAATTTTGCTTGCAGATGTGCTTCTTTTTCTCTTTAGTGATGGGGCATTTTCTACTTTTCTTCTAAATCCTTTATGTTTCTTTTTTCTTCCAAATGTTCTCTTCTTTGTAGATGGTCCTGGTGTTCGACCTCTCTTGTCTGTATTCATGATTTTTCACAAATCACTACTTTACGTATCAAAATTAAATTGATACACAAAAGTCACTCCGAAAAAAACACTTAAAAATATAGCAAGTTTTAATTGCACAATGTAGCTAACCTACAGGCCAAATTTAAAAAAATTTTCCACACACTGCTCTAGAGCGTATAATAGCTTATAATCAGGAAAAAATGTTTGTTTACTAAATAAATTGCATTGAAAAATGCAGATTCAATTACATTCAAAATAATTCAGTTTAAATTCCAGCGACCGTGGCGCTGAAACAACATAAACATGCAGCTGGAATTTTGAACCACCTATGAGTATTTTACGTATAATACCTTTCTATAAGGAGAGTAAGAGCTCTTGCACGAATGGAGGAATAGCGAGGAATAAAGCCTGGCAGCCAATCACAAGCAAGTTTTAAAAAGACCTGTTCCTTCTTATTCCTTCAAAAAGAAACAAGTCTTTTTAAAGCTCACTTGTGATTGTTTGTCAGCCGTTATTACTCGCTATTCCTTTATTCGTGCAAGAGCCCTAAGAGTAAAATACACGAGATTTATACCTCAAGTTAAGTTTTTCTACAATGTTAATGTACATTACGTTATACATTTAGTATTATATCGTGTATGCTGTGAAGTATAAAATAATATAAGATTAACAATAGTATTAATATCTAAAAGTGATATTTTGAGTAAAATCACTAAATATGCAAAAAAGTAACTTCACGGTTTTAGCTGTATTTTCTAAACAAAATCGAATTTCGAAATGCGGTTGGAAGCATCGTATTCAGCGGAAAATTTGCTATCAAAATATTAAATAAAAAAAAATCGATTTTTCGACCCCCTAACCATGGCTTGTCCCCTTAAATAATCTTTAAACCCCAGTAGGCGGGGAATATGAAGTCCACGCATATAACGGAGTTACGTAGACGTGCGACGTAAGCCATCGTTTTGCTTATTTTGTTATATCTACGTGACTCCCTTATATATGCGTGGACCTACCTAAACCCTCGCTTACTTGGGTTTAAAAGTTATTTAAATAATCGTTTAGCTTATTTTTTCATGTCTACATGACTCCGTTATATGCGTGGATCTCACACCCCCCACCGACTTGTGTTTAAAAATTATTTAAATAATTGTTGTGCTTATTTTTTCATATCTACATGATGCCCTCATATTCGTGGATCCCATATCCCCCGGCTACTTGAGTTTAAAAATGGTTTAAATAATCATTTTGTTTACTGTTGTATGTCTACGTGACTCCCTTATGTGCGTGGACCTCGCGTCCCTGGCCAACTTAGGTTTAAAAATTATTTAAATAATCCTTTTGCATGTATTTAGTACTGGGTTTCTAGGTGTGGAATTCTATTTAATTAAAATAACAAATTCATAATTTTTTTAAGATAGGAAATTTGGCAGTTTTTGACGGTTTCTCCCTCAATAGATGGCGATACATGTTGGAGACGTGTAGGGACTGCGATCTTCCCTCTTACTCTAATTCCGAAGAGTGAGGGAAGCAGACATGTTGCACTCGACAAGAAGCGGCCTGCGCGCCGCAGTCAATGCTCAAGACTCTGAGCGTACGGACGTGTGTCCGCTGTACTCTCCGCAGTATTTAATAAACCTCCTGTTGTAATGTTGATGTATTGTGGATCATAAATAAGTGAATGTTAGACGGAGTTAATTAATAAAGAAGTATCATAAGAATAGATTGGATACATGTGCTCTACGTCTGCACTACATGACGGTCGACAAGAGAGAGAGATATTCTGTGCGCACGGCGCTTGCGCGCCTCGAGTAGGCCGCGCCTCCAAAGTAGGAATAGGTGGCGCCACTAGTATCATACATTAGGTGATTAGGTCTAGATATAATATTTACCATAATTCAACACGCCTCCTTAAATTTATACTCTAGACCTTTACAAAATTTTCTTGTCATAATTACATTTTCTTTGTTCAACTTTTGTTTACAATTTTAAATCAATTTTAACGCTGTTCTATTTTTAACAAATTTTTTCTTGTCTAAACTCTTAGTTAACATATCAGCTATATTAAAATTAAATTAAAAGTAAGTCAAGTTATTAAAACTTGACTTACTTTTCTTAAACAAATTGATATTACGCCGTACTGGTAACTCGTATCATAAATTTTCCCATCGATACTCCCCCTGAAATTTCTTAACGAACAAAATAAGCTTTATTTCGTTAAGATTGGATAAGAAACAAAAAAATTAGGTAACTTATTGAAGTTTTTGTCTTTAATTTTAACAATATCATGGTAACTATTGCCTGAATTCGTTTTAAACATTTTTTTTATGTTCCTTCTAGTTTATATTTGTTATATGTACTTACTTTTGGATTATTAAATTAATTAAACATTATTTAAAAGTTAAAAATTCGAAAACTGCTATTTCGACCAAGAGAACGTCCTTAAGATTAGTTTCCATTGGAGTATCATACAATTTTGCATTCTCCAGATTGTATTTTTTGGCCAAAGATTCAATATATTTAGTTTGACTTAAAGTCATCTTACTTCTATCTTCACTATAATCTATGTCTATTCCTATATATTGTCCAATTTTTCCAAGATTTTTCATTGAAAATTTTTGCATTAAATTATCTTTTATTTCATTTATTTTAATTTTGTCTCTACAACTAATTAACAAATCATCTACAAAGACTAGTATATATATTGGATCTTTGCCTGTATTGTTCACATACAAACAGTAATCATACTTACTTTTCTCAAAATTTAACCTTTTTACATATTCGTTAAAACATTCATACCATGCTCGAGGGCTTTCCCTGAGTCCGTACAACGCTTTCCGTAGTTTACAAACTTTGTTTTTTTCAACTTCATAGCCTTTCGGTACATTCACATACACTTCGGATTTTACATTCCCATTCAAGAACGACGTTTCTACGTCCATTTGTTCTATGAGCAATTTATTTTTACAAGAATAAGACAACAAAATTTTTAATGTTTGCATTTTTCCTACAGGAGAATAAACATTTTCAACGTATTCTTTCTGTTGAAAGCCTCTAACAACTAATCTAGCTTTATATGTGTTATCATTTTTCCTTTTATAAACCCATTTAACATCAATTATTTCTGTATCTATAGGTCTATCTACAATTTCCCATGTGTCATTTTTAATTAAGCTTGATATCTCTTTATTCATTGCAATGTGCCATTCATGACTTTCTTTTGAGTTTAACGCCTCCTCGAATGTACTCCTAGTATTCCCATCTACATAATTTACGTAAATAAAGTGTGAAACAGGATTTCCAAATCTATTTACTGGACTTTTCTTTCTGTCAGATTTTCTCGGTACTTTTAGATCTTGTCTATTAGTTTCGGATTCGTTACTTTCAAAATTCTCACAATTGTCGTTGTTTGTTTGATTATTATTAACATCATCACTATATATTTCTTCTCCTCTACCAGACTCGAGAGTCGTAGTAGAAGGAGATTGATTATTTTCGTACCTTTCATTTTCTAAATTTACGATTACACGATCCTTTTCATCATCAGATTTTTCTAAGCAAATTAATTCAATATTTTGTTCAACGACTTCAACGTGTCTAGCATTAATTACTCTATTATTTACAAGAACTCTATAACCATTTTCGGTATATCCTACTAGTACGCCTAATTCTGCTTTATTATCCCATTTGCTTTATTATCCCATTTGCATTGACCTCCGGCCAGTATCTCCTATGTATCCTAGCTTCTCTAATCAAACACCTACCTATGTCCATAGCTGACCTATTATATCTTTCCGCTACGCCATTTAATTCATGGACGTAGGGTGAACAAGGTTGTAATTGAATCCCTTTGAATTTAATAAACTCATTAATATCTTTGTTTAAATATTCTTTTCCATTGTCACATTGTAACTTTTTTACTCTTCTATTCAAAATGCTTTCAACTTGATTGACAAATTCTATAAAGCAACTTGCAGTTTCTGATTTGTTTTTAATACAAAAAATTCTAGTGCATTTACTGTAATCGTCTATGAATGTTAGAAAGTATTTTTCACCACCATAACCTATAGTGTTATGTGGTCCATTTAGATCCGTATGTATTAATTCCAAAATTTCACTAGTTTTTGATCTGTCATTTTTAAATGGTACATTTGACATTTTACTCTCAATGCAGTTTACGCATTTCATATCAATATTTTCTATTTTACTTGGCAAGCCTATTGCTAATTTATCATTCACTAATTTGTTTAGATATTGAAAATTGACGTGGCCTAATACCCTGTGCCATCTCTCTTTTTCAGTTAATTTTACGTTATTTACATATGTTTCATTTGGTATGCTTTTGTTTACAAGACTTTTCATAAAGTACAAATTTTCCTTTTTATATGCAATAGCTACTAACTTTCTATATTTATTATAAATTTTGGCATTTTCATTTCTGGCTACTACTGTACAATTTTGAGTTATTTTAGATAAAATTAATAAATTTTGCTTAATTCCATTTACATAGGATACATTATTTAAAACAATATTTGAAACGTTATAATAATTTTTGAATTGTACTTCTATGTTGCCTACTTTCGTAGCTTTTAAGATTTTTCCATCCGGTAATTTAACATTTATAGGTTCTCTTAAGTTTACATAATTATCAAAAAATTTATCATTTTGTATTATGTGATCAGTGCACCCACTGTCTAATAACCATAGTAATTCGGTACAGTTTTGGTTAAATTCGCATCCTGTTACCTGATTAATTTGCGGATTAACTACTTGTGTTACCCAAGCTTCAGTTGAGTCTGCTTCTGTAGTTGTTGCTGAGCGTTGTTCACTAGACGCTTCGCCTCTCTGTTGATCTGGATGTCTACCTACGCCTCGCCCTCTGCCAGATTGAGCGACTCTGCCTCGGCTGTTGCCTCTCTGTCCATAGTTTGGACGACCTCGTTGGGCACCTCTACCCCTGTTGCCCTGTTGACCCTTTTGACTCCAACAGTCCTTATGTCGGTGGCCAGTTATTCCACAGGAAAAGCATTTCCCTTCGAACTTAGCTGTAAAAGTACTGATAATACCTTTTTTATCAAATTCATTTTTTGACATGTTCTTTTCTTTAATTTTAGATTTGACATAGTCTACTGTCCTTTGTTGCTCCGGTATGACGTCTATGAAATCTCCAATGTAGATGTAGCTTGGTGGTAATGCTCGAATTAAGTATCTCATCTTTTCGGCTTCTTCTATATTTCCACCAGCTGCCTTGAACTCGTTCACTGCCTTTTCGAATTCCACAAAAAATTCATCTACTCGATCATAATTCTTAAGTTTGATTTCTTCCAGTTTTCCTCTACATATTATTTGTAATGACATGGATTGCGTCAAATATATCTTGTTGAACTGAGTTATCATCTTACGAGCAGTTGTGCAGTTTTTTACATATTCTAACTGCTTGTCTGTTATTGTACTCACTAAAATCGTTCTTGCTTTTAAGTTCTTTTTCTCCCATTGTGCTTGGCCTTCCTCGTTATTTCTTAATCTGTTTGCAGGATCTTTACACTCTTTGTACTCTAGCAGCATCATCAATCTAATTTTCCAACTTGAGTAATTGTCTCCATCGAAAATTGGTATAACAATATCTTCAAATTTTGCTTGTCTCGCCATTTCTATCTCTCTTGATTTCTAATTTATTTCAATAATTTTATTTAACAGCACGACTTGTTTAATTCCTCGTACAAAACTTTTTCTAAATATATTTCTCAATTTAATATTCAGCACTATTTCTTTGTTATTTAACTTTTCTTCGTTTTCCATTTGCAACGTGTTTAACCTCAAAATTCGCCACGTGCTCTGTACTGGTGCTCCGCCGCATGCTCCGACTGCGAATTCTAATCGGTCTGCATCATTCACTTTTCAACATTAATCTGTGATTCTTTTTTTATAAATCACTTCTTGACATCTTCAGTTTCTTCTTTCGACTTATATTTTTCTCGATTGTCCACTTTTTAATTTTTAACACTTGTTTTCTCTACGCGATTCTAAAGTACACGCAGAAGAAAAAATACATTACCGGACAACCACGAACTTCGGCTACCATGTTGTAATGTTGAGGTATTGTGGATCATAAATAATTGAATGTTAGACGGAGTTAATTAATAAAGAAGTATAATAAGAATAGATTGGATACATGTGCTCTACGTCTGCACTACATGGCGGTTGACAAGAGACAAAGAGAGATATTCTGTGCGCACGGCGCTTGCGCGCCTCGAGTAGGCCGCGCCTCCAAAGTACGAATAGGTGGCGCCACTAGTATCATACATTAGGTGATTAGGTCTAGATATAATATTTACCATAATTCAACAGCTCCTCGTTATTGTTATTCCTGACTCTTTTTATTTCCCTCTCCCTTCTTTCCTGGATCGAGTAGAGCTGTGGGGCTAGGATCCCCACATTGGTGACCCCGACAAGAAGTCGCCGAGGAGGAGGACAGGCGTGAACCTGTCGCGGCGTATCGTCGTCGCCACCGCTTTGTTCTGCGGCACGTGCTTCAGTGCCGCAATTCAAGCCTCGGAAGATGTTGCGGCACTTCGCCGCCAAGGAGATTTCTTGCCTTTTTTTCCGTATGCGTACCGGCACGCCGGCGCATACGGAAAACCTCGACTTTTGTCGACTTACGTCCTGTGCGCGCTGGCACGCCGGCACACACGCGTAAATTGCCAGCGATTGCGGCATTTTGCCGCCAAGGAAATTCAAAGTCGCTGCAGCCGTCAGCGCGGGTAGCCATGTAGGCGCCCGTCTCGCCGCAGCCATCGCACCTCGTCGAGTTTCTCCGAGGCACTTTGATGACTTGAAGCAGATCTCCGGGTGCGTTAACGCGTCAAGCCATCGTCACCGGCGCCTTTCAATGCACTCGTGGAGCAACGTTTGACCAGCTTATCTCTTCGAAGCAGATCTCCGTGTGCGGCGCGTGAAGCCATCGTCACCGGCACCTTTTTCTACCGCACCCGTGGAGCACCGGGAGGTCAGCTGCTGCAGCACCTCGTCGAGTCTTCTCCGAGGCGGCCAGTCTTCAGCGTAATTTTCAAAGGTACGCGTGCGTGACCTGCGTGAGTTTTTTGAATTCCGAGAATTGTTCTCGTTCGACGCATGTTTACTCGCCAGGATTTGACTTCGCGGAATTCGCGTGCAGCGGTCAAACGTTTTGAGAACTTGTCGGCCATCTTGACGGCTATTTTGAATTTCGTTTGCCTTCGTGTTTTCAAGCTCGCTCTTGTGGAAGGTGACACGAAAAATCTTTTAGTGTTTTTTCAGACACTCGTATTACGTTGTCGTAATTTTAACGTATTTGCGCGTTGTCTAGTCTTATTAGCTAATAAAGTTTCTGTTTTAAAAGATTAAAAAAGCTTCACAGAGGGGAAGTGATTTCTTCCCTAGATTTTCGCGCGAATCTCTATGTTCATTTTTTGCGTTAGCTCAATCGCTGGTGCAGGAGAGGCAGTCGCTTCCTTCTCCAAAACTGTGATTCACGCGGAAGAAACGGCACTCTCCTTGTAATTCTTTCGCGGTACGCATTAAAAAAACAATTTAGTTTAAGTTTTAGTATAGGCTTAGCTTTTAAAAATTATTGTTTGTGCCTGCGAGCACTAACTAGGAAGCTTGTAATACGCATCGGTGTAAGGTAATTCAGGTGCGTTATCAAATTCACCAGAGGGGTCGGATCCTTACCTTACTTCCTACGTCATCTTCGGGGAGCGTAAGAGTAACTATTCACGCATTAGTTTCTAGACTCGCACACATTCTTTTTCGCGAAAATGCCTGTAGACGAGACAGCATTCGAAGCTCTGCAGCAGCAGATGCAATAGCTTTTAACTAGCATCGCGGGTAACCGTGTTGAAGGCGCGCGTTTGCCGAAGATCTCGCCATTTATCCAAACTGATCCCGACCTGTGGTTTTTGCAAGTAGAAGCAATATTTTGTAACTCGAACATCACGGTAGATTTGACAGAAGTAGATTATCTTTGCCCTTCACTTGGTGGAGAAGCTTTATTCGCTATTAGGGATTTAATCTCGAAAGACCCCGCTCCTGCTGGCATATACAAGCAGGTAAAAGAACGTCTCATTTCGACTTTTGCTAGCTCGGCTGAACATAACCTGCGCAAGCTTTTAAAGGGGGAAGTGATGACGGATGGCAAGCCTACGAGAATTCTTCAAAGGCTTCGTGGCCTCAATCCTGGCTCCTGAGACGATAAAATTATTGTCCGTCTTCCTCGACCAGTTTTCCCGACATCACCGTTCGATTCTTGTCGCTACGGATATTACTGATCTCAATAAACTCGCGGAGATAGCCGACAAACTTGTTGAGGCTTCCGGCAATTCTGACCATCAGGTCAGCACCATTTCTTCAAATAAATCCAGTTCTTTTGATACTGAAGCAGCTTTCAAGCGCCTTGAGCAGAAGTCCAAGTGGAAATCGTTTTTGTGAATAACTGAAAATAACTGCTAATAACTGAAAATCACTGAAAATATCTGTAAATAACTGTAAATAACTGAAAATAATTGTTTGGTTTGAGACATAACCAGCAGTTACTTTTAGTTATTTTCAGTTATTTATATTTATTTTCAGTTATTTACAGTTATTTTCAGTTATTTACAGCTATTTACAGTTTTTTACAGTTATCACGCATTTTTTTAAATAATAATTGTAAAAATGAAGGTACTGATAAAAGTTATTAACAGTTATTAACAGTTTTTTACAGTTATTTACTGATATTTACAATTTCTTACACTTATTTATAGTTATTTACAATTTTGTTGATGTAAAATAAAATTATCATT
The DNA here is from genome assembly GCA_036365515.1 of Torymus aiolomorphi. NCBI lineage: Eukaryota > Metazoa > Arthropoda > Insecta > Hymenoptera > Torymidae > Torymus > Torymus aiolomorphi. Next base: position 250,197,197 of record CM070874.1, read on the forward strand.
AAAGCGAAAAAAATTAAATGTGTATATCAGCAAATATCTGAAAATAAATGTTAATAACTGAAAATAACTGTAAATAACTGAAAATAAATGATAATAACTGAAAATAACTGTAATTAACTGAAAATAACTGTAACTAACTGAGAATAACTGTAAATAACAGAAAAAAAATGAAAATGATTGTTAATAACGGTTGTTAGTATCTATTTTTCTACAATTATTAATTCACAAAAGTGCAAATAACTGAAAATAACTGTAAGTAACTGTAAGTAACTGAAAATAACTGTAAATATCTGAAAATAACTCTTATTTACGTCTCAAACCAAACAATTATTTTCAGTTATTTTCAGTTATTTACATTTATTTTCAGTTATTTTCAGTTATTTACATTTATTTTCAGTTATTTACAAAAAGGATTTCCACTAGGGAGCTTGAACGAAGATTTGAGACCCTGGCAAAGAAAATAGACGGTAACTCAGCTTCTTCAAAAGAGTCATCCGGCTCCCAAACTAGAGGTAGGTCTATAGGTGCGCTCGCTCTACTAGTCGTGATTCTTCTGGCTTATGCCTCGCTCACCGCAAATATGCGGACAATCCTTTGTCGTGAGTGGTATTCCAAATACGCTGAGTGGCAGATGTAAAATCCTCAACAAAAAAACTAAATCAACATTCTGTTGAGGAGACGTCTTCAGAAGACTCTCGCGTGTCCAAACGTCTCCACGTACGTGATCGCATCTCGGGCAAGTCCTTCCGTATCGATACTGGAGCGGACATTTCGCTCGTCTCAGCAAATCCTAAGGCTTGCGGCAAGCCCAGCTCCTTTAAGCTTTCCGCAGCGAATAATTCATTAATTAGTACCTATGTAGAATCGTTGCTCACACTTAATCAGGGAATTCGACACCCCATTCGCTGGAGCTTTTGTATAGCGGGTATTCCTCATCCCATTATAGGTGCTGATCTGTTATCTCATTATGGCCTTCTCGTTGACCTTAAAAGAAGTCATCTTGTCGACTCTTCCACTAATGTCTACTCTCTAGCGGTAGTAAAAGATGTTTCGTTTGATTCGGTTTTTGCAGTAGTTCTCGGCTCAAAGTGCGCAAAGATTCTCGCTGATTTTCCGGAGATCACGGGCGTTTCCAAACCCACACTCTCCAGGAATAGCGACGTTTTTCATCATATTATAACCTCTGACCTTCCTGTATTGGAACGTCGTCGTAGACTAGCTCCAGACAAACTAAAAGCCGCAAAGGCCGAGTTTGATGCTTGGATTGAGGCTGGCATTTGCCCCTCCAGCAGCCCTTGGGCAAGCCCTCTCCATATGGAGTTGAAAAAGAACAACTCATGGAAATCGTGTGGTGACTATACGCGCTTAAACGCTGCCACGGTCCCTGACAAATATCCAACTGCACATATTCATGACTGCACTAATAACCTTCATGGTAAGAAAATTTTTTCGGCGCTTGATCTTCATAAAGCGTTTAATCAGATTCCTGTCGCTCCTGAAGACATACCGAAAACGGCCATTATTACCCCGTTCGGCCTTCTCGAGTTCATGTACATGACCTTTGGTCTTCGCAACGCCAGTGAGACCTTTCAGCGTTACATTAATAGCGCGCTAGATGACTTGGATTTCGTATACCTGTACATTGACGATATTCTTATCGCTTCGTCTTCTCCTGAAGAACATTACTCTCATCTTCGCACGGTCTTTGAACGACTTAAGAAGTTTCATCTTCGCCTAAATGTCGAAAAATGTACCTTTGCAGTTGAAGAAGTCGAGTTCTTAGGTTATCTCGTGAATGGTGAAGGCATCCGCCCCATTCCTAGTAGGGTTGAAGCTATTTTGAACTTCCCCAAATCTCAAACAATCGCAGAGCTTCGTAGGTTTCTTGGCACTGTGAATTTCTATCGTCGCAACATGCCTCATGCTGCGAATACTCAGGGCTCCTCTTAATGATTTCTTCATCGATTCTCGCAAAAATGACAAACGTCCCGTTCCGTGGACGCCTGAGGCAGAGGAAGTCTTTATCCGTATTAAACAGGAATTGGCGGCAGCGACTTTACTGGTACAGCCTCGCATCGGCGAAAAATTACGCATCGTCTCTGATGCCTCCGACTCTGGAATGGGCGCTGCCCTTGAACAATTTTCTCTTACTGGAATTTGGGAACCTTTAGCGTTCTTTTCGAAGAAGTTCTCTCCTTCACAGCGGAAGTACAGCGCTTATGACCGCGAGGTCACGGCTATATACGAAGCTGTTAAATAGTTCTCGTTCTTGGTTGAAGGCAGAAACTTCAAGATCTTAACAGATGATAAACCTCTTATTTATGCGTTTATGCAAAAATCTGATAAGGCTTCACCGCGTCAAACGCGTCAGTTGTCCCTTATTGCTCAATATACTACACAAATTGAATATATTGAAGGTATAGATAATACGGTAGCAGACTCCCTTTCTCGCGTTGAGTCTATCAGACTGCCCTTAGAAATTGACCTTAATGATCTAGCCGCGAAGCAGGAAGCTGATGAACAGTTAACAGCATTCGCGAGTCTCCGGATTATCCGTTATTGTTGAAACGTATCCAATGGGGTCCTGCACATCACTGGTGAAGCCATTCGTCCTTACATCCCTGAGTCGCTCCGTGAATCGGTGTTTAATCTCTTTCATAAGCCCGCTCATCCTGGTCTCAAGGTCACTGATCGACTCATACGGAAACGTTATGTATGGCCCAATATGCACCATATTGCTCGATTTTGTAAAAACCATTTAGACTGTCAACAGTCAAAAATCTCTCGCTATGTCAAACTTCTTCCTGATAAATTCATTGCGCCCGGCCGATTTGACCATGTACATATCGATTTAGTCGGTCCCCTTCCCAATCGCAATGGTTTTAAGTATGTACTCACCATGATCGATCGTCTTTCGCGTTGGACTGAGGCGGTTCCGTTACGTGAAATGTCGGCACAAACGGTTGCCAAAGCATTTTATGACACCTGGGTCATTACTTCCGATCAGGATTCACAATTCGAATCGCGCTTATTTACGGCTCTTTTGTCTCTTGTAGGTTACGAACGTATACTCACTACAGCGAACCCTGCGGCGAACATCCCCATTGAGCGTTGGCACTGTACATTTAAAGCGGCGATTATGTGTCACGTCGACAAGGACTGGACCCGTACCTTAAGTACAGTATTATTAGGATTACGTAGTCACCTTCGTCAGGACATGAATGCGTCTCCTGCGGAGTTTGTGTTTGGTACTACCTTGCGTCTTCCAGCGAATTCTTCCTCCCTGAAGACTTCACTCTGGATCCAAATTTTTTTATAGAAGAATTCTGCAAATATATGCGTGAAGTCCGTCCAGTTCCTGTCACACACACCACTATAAAAAGCGTGCATTTTGTTTTAAGGATTTATATACCTGTACACATGTATTCATGCGTAACATGGCTAAAAAGTCATTAGAGAGGCCTTATACCGGTCCTCACAAAATATTAAAGCGTCCCTCTGACCGCGTATTCGATATCGAAGTCAACGGTGCGTCACGCAGTGTATCCGTTGAATTTCTTAAATCCGCGTACATGATCTCAGATAATCTTCCTGAAGTACCTCCCAGTGATGATTCAAACGGCAATCAGCCCACGACCGTTGATCGACCAGTATTAAAAACCTATGCAAGAAAGAAAATATCTTTTGCCCCTGCAACCAAAGCGTAACGCGACTGTGGTTTGCAGTGATATTCTTAGTTTGTAAGTACTATCGAGCACAGTAATTATTTATATTCATATTTTTATATATACTTCGTTGGCACTCGGGGGGGAGGGGGGGTGTAGGGACTGCGATCTTCCCTCACACTCTAATTCCGAAGAGTGGGGGAAGCAGCCATGTTGCGCTCAGCGAGAAGCGGCCTGTGCGCCGCAGTCAGTGCTCAAGTCTCTGAGTGTGCGGACGTGTGTCCGCTGTACTCTCCTCAGTATTGAATAAACCTCCTCGTTATTGTTATTCCTGACTCTCTTTATTTCCCTCTCCCTTCCTTCCTTCCTGGAACGAGTAGAGCCGTGGGGCTAGGATCCCCACAGACGGTCTGGCAATCCTGTGTACTAACCCCAGGGCCGGATTTAATGTTCGTGAGGCCCGGGGCTGAAAAATGATGAGGCCCATTTAAGGAATTCGAAAAACGCAGATGTTAACTAAAATTAAAAACATTTTTATTTTGTAACACAAATTAAATTAGGTCCATTATACATATTTTTAAGTAAAAAATGTGCTGTTTGTTTTTAGAATAATTTAAATTAACACTTTCTCCTACATTTTTGAGTAGCAAAATTGTGAATAAGTTCCTCAAAATCGATTGTTCTGAGTAATTCACTTTCAATTTTGATTCTTGCCAAAGCTTGGTAATCTTTCATCTAACAGTTTTGCACGGTAAACATCTTTCACTCGTTTTAGAGTTGAAAACGATCTTTCTGCTCCACAATTAGCAATCGGTATCGTAACATATATATGATATGCTATATGGAGCCGGGCCGAGCGCCTTCCCCGTCTCTGTTTTTCTCTTCTATCCTTCTTCCTCGTACCTGCGCGCAGTTGCAAATTAAGCAAGAACTCGAACTTTGTACCACGATATTTCGCAAATTTTTCGGGCAAAAATTTTGATTTTAATTTGTAATTAAATTGTTGTTTGTTATATTATTATTCCTTATACTACTAAAAATTATGTTTCTTTTTTTATAGCATTTGTATTGAGCGTTTTCTGTCATGAGTCGAAAAAAACTTTCTACGGCACCTTCCTCCATGAGGGACTGTGTAAAACGTACCAATTTTAAACATTCATATCTCCAGTTTTTTTCGGGGAAATTAGCAGAAATTTTAATTGTGCATAGATAATGTTATCAAAAACCCACTGTTAAATTTGTATAAAGACCGTATTGAAGTTGAAAATCGTTCCACCAGCTTAAGGGAATGTAGGGTGATGCTAAAAAAGTAAGCGAACTTTCAAGCATTCCAATCCGGACCATTCCTCATAGCGATTAAATAAATTTGATTTATTAAAAATTGTTACTCGTTTTTTTTAAAACAAAAATAATTATTTAACAAGCTTTTAAATTACACAACAGATTTTATGAATGTAATAAAATAATTTAAACTAATTTCCTTATAAATTATTTATAAATATATATTATTAATTATAATTTAATTATCAGCGTATTTAAAAAAGTCAAATTGCAAAATAATTTTTAAAATTTAAAAATCATTTTTTATACTTCGTGAGTGATGAGGCCCCCTCAGAGCCGAGGCCCGGGGCTATAGCCCCCCCCCCCCCCCATACATCCGGCCCTGACTAACCCATCCTATTCTTGTTCTTTATATGCTGTTCCTTTTTTTCCGGGTACGGCCCAATAACATCTCTTTGAATACAGTATACTTATGCATCGAAATTCGTCGGGGAGAGAGGAAAATGACGAAATAATTTTTATTATTGGGGTTATCGTTCATTCATTTAAACGGAATTCATCAAATTATTTATGTTCGGAACGGTTAATTAAATATTGTGTTTAAAACGTAATTTGGTATTGTACAACGACCCTAAATATTACTCTATTCGTCCATGCGAATATTGCGACGCCCATAAAATCATCAAACTTAAGAAATAAAACAAATAAACTGTAAATTGAATTTAAAGTTATAAGTATTAAAAATTAATATTAAATATATTAATGAATTAATTTGTATTTAATGACTATAAAATAAATTACTATCAATAAACTTTAAATTACCATCAATAATACAAATCAATTATGAATCCAAATAAGTACTTGAGTGAAAATATTTATGGTAATATAAATAAAGTGTATTTATAACATTTAAAAACATTTTGTTATGAACTAACAAATTATTAAATTTCAAGAAAACAGCATATAACCTGTGATAACTAAATGCGTCATATGCCCTTTTTGTTTCCATATTTCCAATTAAATTGTTTTTCTTGGCAAATTTAAGATTAATGTAAAGGAATAGAAAGTTCACAAAATTAAAGGGATCACGTTGATTAATATTTGAATTGTTGATTATTATTCTTATGATTAGAAATATAATTATAATATAATGATTTGAATAAATTAATTAATAATGATTAAGTGGTCTTTTCTAGATTTAATTAATAATGAGTATTGCATTTTCATATATGTTAGACTAGTGATTTAATTTATGTACAGGAAAAGTAGAAACTTTTTGATTAGCTTCACACTGACTTTGATTTTTTGTATCAAGTAGTTAAATTTAGTCATTTTATTAGAATGTTATTATATGACTTTTATTGTTATATCAATGTTAAAAATCCTAAATTCAAATAAGAATATAAAATATACATTAGTTTAAGTAATATACTTTGGCCTTAATTCAATCTTGTTTACTGTATGAAAAATGGAAGAACCCCTAGTGGAAATAAAAAATGTTAATAACTGTAAATAACTGTAAAAAACTGTAAAAAACTGTTAATAACTATTAATAACTGTAAATAAATGTTTGAATTGAGACAGTAATAACAGTTATTTATAGATATTTACAGTTATTTACAGTTATTTACAGTTTTTTACAGTTATTTACAGTTTTTTTTAAATAATACTGTAGAAATGAAGGTACTGATAAAAGTTATTAACAGTTATTAATAATTTTTTACACATATTTATAGTTATTTACAGTTATTTACAGATATTTACAGTTATTTACAGTTTTGTTGATAAAAATAAAGTTGTTATAGCGAAAAAAATTTACTGTGTATAAACTGTAAATATCTGTAAATAACTGTAAATAACTGTAAATATCTGTAAAAAATTGTTAATAACTGTTAATAACTTTTATCAGTACCTTCATGTCTACAGAATTATTTTTAAGAAACTGTAAATAACTGTAAAAAACTGTAAATAACTGTAAATAACTGTAAATATCTGTAAATAATTGTAAATAACTCTTATTACTGTCTCAATTCAAACATTTATTTACAGTTATTTACAGTTATTTACAGTTTTTTTACAGTTTTTTACAGAAACGATTTCCGCTAGGGACTGTATTGGAAAATTCCCAAAAGTTTTTTAAAAAGGTTTCTACATACAATGACAATTCATATGAATATTGAATGAATTAATTCATTTCCTATTTAAGTAATCTATTTAAGTAATATCTAGAATTTTTTTTTATTTTTTTTATTTTTACCAGAGTAATCTTACATGAGATAGTTACATCCAAGCATGCATAATATGTCTGAATTATCATCCTAGAGATAGACAAGCTACCTGTACATAGGTCCAGCATATATATATATATATATATATATATATATATATATATATATATATATATATATATATATTACTTATAAACTAATTTAACGTCTAATATAAGTAATATTTCATAGGGAAAATGCTTCATTTTCCAACCCATAATTAACAGTGTGATTATTTATTCTAAGCAATATTTTTTCTGATTATAATTTTTGGCAATATCTAGAGTTTTAAGATTTGGATTAGTATTATAGGCAGATAATTAAATGTTTGTATCACTTTAATGTGATTATTTTTATCACTTCTTTCAAACACTATGGTGGTATAATAAGTTTATTTTTGGATTTGTTGGTTGATGTATAGAGTCTTAAGTTCATTATAGTAATAGGTTATTCTTTCATAAGTAAAAATTGGTTTTGGGATGAAACAAGTGTCTTGATTAAAGCTATTATTGTTTACAATTTTTAAAATTCTGTACTATGGAACAATGCATAATATATTATTTTAAGTGTGTTTCATGCCTGTACATTTCATGCCCGACAGTGTGAGTGCGCGTGCACCTTAGCTTATATTTACTTTTCTATTTATTTTAATATATATTACATTAGCTTTAATCTACATTGTTCTTCTTATATCTTTTCTCTTCTTTTTTCTGCTTTTATTTCTCCCCTTTCTAGTCTCTTTTTTTTAATCTCAATCCTTGCATTTCTGTATCCTGCCTCTCATACCAAATGTTATATATACAGTTTTATTTATATTAAGGGGGCCAGCCTGAGTTAAAAGCTGTGAAAAAGCAATAAATTAATTATAGTTACTGAAAATAGATATATTAATTTTTATTAAATGGAACTTTTTATACATAAAGTAGATGTATTAGGCTTATATACTCTTAAAAATTTTCTGAAATTTCAGTTAAATTTGTTAAGATATGTACATTTATACTGTAGAGAGAGTGAGTGAGTAGCACCACCTTTCGCGAATGGAGTAAGGTTTGAGTGGTGAGAGAGTTGAGCCCTCTCTTGAGAACCATCCTCTGCTGTGTGAGCAACCTACGAGAAGCCTTGTGTAGCTGGTTAAAGTGATTGTATTTATAAAGATTATTATTGTATTGTTGAGATGGATGTTTTATTCATGGACCTTGAAGTATTTCAACATCGTAGCAGAGTGCATGGTTAATGTTTAGTATTGTTATTGTTTCTTGCGAGAGCACTAACACATACTCAAATTCTGCGAACAGAAAGTGTTTTTGAATTGAGCGAGCTGGAACTGGAAGAATAAAGAAGAACGCATGAGGTCGGATAAAGAGTCTGTAAAGACTGAAAGTGAAGAAGAGTTTTTTGATATAGATAATAAAGAAGTAAAAAAGGAAGAAACATGCAGGAAATTAAGATACCGATTTTTGATGGACAAGAGTACAGCAGTTGGAAGAAACACATAATGAGGTATTTAAATGAAAAAGTGTGATATTGTAGTTACATGTGCAAAAGTGGAAGCGGCCAAAGTTGATTGGGACGAGAAAGACTTACGATCCATAAATTATATATATAGTGCAATTTCAAACAAACGAATGGAATTGATAAGTGATAACGGAACGGCTTTTTAAATAATGATAAGGTTTATTTTATTTTGACAGGACATATTTGAAAGAATCGACGGCTCTCCAGATACTTTGTAGAAACAAATTAGAAAAAATGAACTTGAAAGACTAGTAGTCCAGTCGAATTAGGCTTAAAAATACCCTTTAGGGGAAAAAATTTTAGAGGTTTTCTGTGACATCTCATTCGCTTTATTTCATCGTGAGGAATGTTGTCACCAAAATGCCCGATGATCAGAGTGCCGCTAGCCCCATGGTAAACAATTGAAAATGGAATTTCGTGCTTTTTTTCACGTTTTGCTTATTATCTCCGAAATAACGAATGATTCGTGGTTCAGAGCTATTATGAAAGTTGTTCGTTATTAAATTATCTAAAACATAGGCCCATTATGATAAAAAAAAATGATTTAACTATTAGAAACTAGCATTTTTCGGTGAAAAACACGTTTCTGTAATATATCAGATTACTTTTGAGGAAAACATGTTCGACAGCCAAATGATCTGGTAAAATGTAGTTCTCAAAATACTGAATATTGAATCCCAAGCGAGACGTTGTCGGTCAAATAGTTTTTGCAGAATGCATTTAACAATTAAGATAAACAAAATTTTTGAAATTGTTACAGTTTCTAGCAAAGTTATTGCAAAATGTCTATCCAACGTGTACATACTCTGAATTATATATACTTTCATGTACAATTACAAAAAATATAAATTTTTCATAATAACACGTTTTTTATTGCATAATAAAAAAAAACGCTAGTTGTTTATTGTCGTAATTTAATAAATTTTAACTTTTTCGTAATTATTTTTTCAGGACTTTGTTACTGGTATTTTTCTCAAAATTTTAAGACCTCAAACATTAATTTTTGTCGAGTAAAAGTCGAGATAAGTTTTTTTTTTCTTAAAATCGATTACCGCTAAAATATTGAATTTTAAGAAACGAGACCGGGCTTATTTTACTCTCAAATAATAGTAGTATATGCGATTTCTTTTGCCAGATGATTGAATAATGAAAACCAATCGAAAAATAATCAATGAAGTAACAGCCCGGTCAAAAATATCCAGTTGGGAAATCCAACTGGATTTTCCAAGAGGGAAATCCAGCTGGGGAAGAGTGGATTCCAGCTGGATTTTGGTGGATTTCCAGTCGGATTCCCAGTTGATGATATCAAATATTCCCACCCATTTTTAACTGGATTAAATGGAAATCCACTTATAATAAATGGGAATTCCTGGGCGAAGGCGGAAATCCATGTAAAAATCCAGTTAAATGTTGGTGGGAATCCACCTAACTTTCGCATTTCTATTAAATGGGAATCCACTCAAAATTCTACTTAATAATAAATGGGAATCCCAGCGTGACGGCGGAAATCCATGTAAAAATCCAGTTTAATATAGATGGGAATCCATCTAACTTTCGCTTTTCTATTCAATGGAAATCCAGTTAATAATGCATAGGAATCCTGTTATATCTAGGTGGGAATCCACTTAAATATCCAGTTAAAAATGGGTGGGAATATTTGGTATCATCAACTGGGAATCCGACGGGAAATCCACCAAAATCCAGCTGGAATCCACTCTTCCCCAGCTGGATTTCCCTCTTGGAAAATCCAGTTGGATTTCCCAACTGGATATTTTTGACCGGGAGTTCATTCGCCAAGATGGCGGACGAGGGTGTGCTGCTTAAGCAGACCCCTCCGCCAGAAATTTATTACAAATGTCATCCTGGGACGCCAGCGGGAGTTGTGATATGTGTAGTGTGTAACAATGTCTACCATAAAAGTGATTATAACAGAAAAAGAACACAAAACTACTTATCTGCCATAGAAATAATATGTGAAGAACATAATATAGATGACATAACCTCTAAAGACCCACGTGTTGCAGTAGTGCTACTACGGAGGGAACTAGAAAATCTGAGAAACCAAAATGATCTGATAATGACAAGGAACGAAATACTAATAAAAACCAATGCACAGACAGAACAAAAATTAAAACAAGCTGAAGAAGAACTGCTACTAATAAAAGCTAAGGAAATCAAAGGAAATCAAGAACTGACAAATTTTCCTGAAGAAGAAAAAAATCTATTAAAACAAATAAGTACAGAAGTACACAACAATAATCTCATGCTAAACCAAATTTTAGACAAAGAAAACTATACCAAAAACAAAAAAACATTTGCAGAAGTGGTAGTAAGTGATAAGCAATTAGAAAAGAAGATACAAAAACTAACAGTGAAAAGAATACAGAATGATAATAAAGGAACAAATGTGCCAGATATAAAACCATATATAGCTCACTATATAAATAAAAATTCATCTATACAAGCAAAAAGTATAAAAATCAAGAACAAAGATGAAGCAATAATAAGCTTTATAAATGAGGAGAGTTTGATACAAACTGAGAATATACTAAAACAAAAGTATTCTGCCTACTACAAAATAACAAGAGAATCTATTAAAAATCCCAAGATGAAAATAACAGGCTTCGACAATTTTGAAGACATGGAGATTAAAGAAATGGAGCAAGATATTAACAAAAGGAACTTCAAACACCTAAACAGCAAATGCAATGTGTTACATATATTTGAAAACATTAAAACAAAAATTAACACTATATTAATTGAAACACCAGCGGAAGTATATAATCAAATTGTGAGTAATAAATATAGAGTTCATATTGGTTATCAAAATTGCAGAGCATTCGATGACTTGAATCTAACCCCGTGTTTTAACTGTGGTCGATTTGGTCATAGTGGTAAAAAGTGTAAGAATACGAAAATCTGCCTACGTTGTGCTGGAAAACATAACACGATCAACTGTACTACCCCAAACGAACACAATTGTGTTAATTGTATGTACAGTAATCATCAATATAAAACAAATTATAATACTAAACACGTGGTAAATGATACCGAAAAATGCGAGGTTATGTTTCACAAGATAAAGAAGTTAATTGCTGAAACAGATTATCCAGTGAGACCGCACATTCCAAAATATGTAGGTAAAGTAAATTTTCAATCACAGTTACAAAACACTGATACAGCTACCGGTAAATCACCGGTCGTAACGACACCAAGAAACAAAGTAGAATTTTTATCAGTCCGGCAACATCAGCTGGTAATTTATTGGCCACAACCTCACCAATAAATTTAAACAGAACCATATCACAAATTTATTACCCAACAGACTCAGCAACTTCTGAACTTCTGAATTTTGAACATGGATCAACAACAACTAAATTTTGAAGTTATTTCACAAAAAGAACAAGCTTTTGGTAATGTACAAACACTCAATAAAAGTATCGATAAAGGTAAAAATTTGATTTTATGTGTAAATATTAGAAGTATAAAACAAAACTTTGAAAAACTTGAAACTTTTATTGAATGTTTAGCCGTAAGACCAAGTGTCATTACATGTACTGAATCTTGGAATGTGCAATATACTCCATTGTACCACATATCAGGTTACAAAAGTTACTATAGTGAGAGTAAAATGAATAAAGCAGATGCAGTTATGATGTATATAAAGGATGAACTATCTGAACACACAGAAATTATAGTGGTCGACAACATACGTATCTTAAGCTCGGTTATAAAACTAATTGGCACCGAAACTGTAAGAATCTCAGCGATCTATAGATCACACAATATAAAAAAGTATGAATTTGTTCATAGCCTGAAAAAATTCCTAAGAGACCAATTAAATACTAAGAACCATTGTATAATCGGGGATTTTAACATTGATATATTAGACGAAAATTTTAGTAAGACTGACTCAACAGATAACCTTATAACACAAGAATTTTTAAATGATCTCTTGGAACATAAATTTACGCCATGCTTTACTAGAATAACAAGGCCTTCATCTGATAATAAAAGAGGTACCTGCATCGACAATTTCTATATAAAAACTAAAAATATAAATATTAATTCATTTAAAATAACGAATCCATTTAATGATCACTACCCATTATTTATAACCATAGATAAATTAGAAATAAATCAGCCGAACATATTCAATATGAAATCAATTAATTACAACAAGTTAAAACATGTTGCAAATAATTCAAACTGGTACTCAATATTGTCTATGCAGGATCCTAATCTTGCAGTTAACGCATTAATTGACATGATAAATAATTGTATTGATGCGTCCACTACCAAAAAACAATTTAAAAATAAACTTCCGAGAAAAAATTGGATTACTAGTGCTATTATAGTCTCGTGTACAACTAAAGAGACACTGTATATCTTATGGAAAAACAATCCCACTTCTGAAGCCCTAAAAAAAGAGTATACAAATTACACTAAGATATTGAACAAAGTTATTAAAGAAGCAAAATTTAAATATGAAAAGGAAATGGTAAAACGAAATAGCGGAAACTCTAGGGAATTATGGAACATAATTAAAACTAAATTAGGGAGAAATAGTGTGCATGATAATCCAATAAAATATATATACTAAAACAATCAAAAAATCGAAAATAAAACTGATATAGCAAATGCTATGAACACCTATTTTTGCAAAATAGGACCAAATTTGAGTGCTCAATTTGCTAATATAAATAATAATAACCTGAAACTTCCAGATAGGAATCCTGAATCCATTTTCTTTCGTCCGACAGATTTTGCTGAGATATACAAAATAATCAATACATTGAAAAATAAATCTGGAGGTGTAGACAATATTAACGCTAAATCATTGAAAATTCTCTCTGAATATATATATATTCCCTTAGAATATATCTTCAATTTATGTATTGTGAAATCTATCTGGCCTGACGCGCTCAAAAATGCTGAGGTAGTCCCTATTTACAAGGCTGGTGAAAAATCTAATATCAGTAATTACAGACCAATCTCTTTAATATCGAACATTGCAAAAGTTTTTGAAAAAATAATTTATAATAGATTATACCACTTTTTTGAAAAACATAACATAATATCAGAAAAACAATACGGTTTCGTTAAAAATAGGGGAACTACTGACGCATTAAATTATATATCAAATATCATATACGAAAACTTAGATAAAAGTAAACCAATAATTGTTGCTTTTCTAGACTTAGCCGAAGCATTTGACACTGTTAATCATAGAGTTCTTTTAGATAAGCTTGAACGATACGGAGTAAGGGGTAGTGCCTTAAAACTGATGACTAGCTATCTCACAGATAGGCGGCAAAGAGTAAAAATTCAAGACTGTAAAAGTGAATATAAAGAATTTACTACGGGTGTTCCCCAAGGAACTATATTAGGACCATTACTTTTTATACTTTATGTCAATGACTTACTAGGAAGTATGCAAAATGACACAATCATGTCCTATGCTGATGACACGGTTATCATATCAAGTGACAACATGTGGTCCTCAGCTCAGGAAAAAATGTGTGCTTACCTTAATCATGTGGCCAAATGGCTTGCACAAAATAAACTGTCGCTAAATATAGATAAAACGGTCTATATGACTCTCGGAAACTACTGTGATAGTGTGCTTGGCACACTAAACATCAAAATAGGGACGCAATTAATAAAAAGAGTTGAAAGTCATAAATACTTAGGGCTGTATTTCGACTACAATATGAAATGGGATAAGCATATAAGATATATCATTAAAAAAACCAAATACCTAATTTTTGTCTTTGCCAAGATAAAAAATATGATGGATACAAAAACATTAATGATAATATATTATGCTTTCTTTCATAGTCTAATCAATTATCGGGTAATTGCCTGGGGTGGTGCGTACGATAATAATATGAAACTAATACAATCAACACAAAACAAAATATTGAAAATCATAAATAAAAATAAATTCTCTCAAACTAATCCACCTCTTGAAATAAAAAAATTATTCCAGTTAGAGTCAATATCCTTACATTATTCTACATTAAGAAATAAATATATAAACAGTGCGAGCAAGACCAGAAACAAAACAATTCAATTACCTAAATGTGATAAAAGAATTAGTGATAAAAATAGCTACAATGAAGCTATAAGGGTCTTTAATGGGCTATCTAAGGATCTCAAAGTTATGCATTTAAGTAGACAATTAATGAAGAAAAAATTAAAAATGTTTATAGTAAAAGATGCAATATAATTTCAAAATAATAATTAAATCTTAACCAATATATCTAACAAATTATTTAACTGTTATTTATGTACTACAATTGATTTTATCGATGTTAACAAATACCATTATATAGTTTTTAAGAATTTTGTAGTTTGTAATATTTTTTTTTTAGTTTGTAAGTTTTCTATGTACCAGATCTACACACAGGCAATAATATTTGCCTCAGTAGGATTTACTTACTTATGTATATTTCGTATATAATAATGTAATGTAAATATTTTCTGGAAATAAATAAATAAATAAATAAAACATGATTTTTATGACGTGACGAATTGTGACTAAAGAGACTGAATCGAACATTTCTGAAAAGTAATCTTAAAATCGAGCGCGTTGAAAAAAATCGCGGTATCTTCGGAACGAAAGCAGCTAAATGGATGTTTTTTTTTTATTTTCTGGTAGCTCAACGATACAACGATAATGGCGTTATCAGATTTACAGTTCGAAGTAAACAATACCCGATCATTATTAACAATTAATTTTTATAAACTTTTTCCACATTTTAACAAGATTTTTCTTATATAAATTTTATATTTCAGTATTGATTCGATTAACTTTATTAATTTATTATATATTAACATTATTATAAATAATATTTTCAACAAACTATTATTTAATACGGTTGAAAACAATTGAATATTCTGTTTTAGACTTTCTTCTCTATATTACTGTACACTAATATAAAAGGAATAAGTAATAGAAAAAAATATAAACAAGAAAAATGAAATAAATGTCAATAATAAGTGAACACATCAAAAGATTTGAAACGACCAAGACTCGACAATTTGAACTCTAAATGTGCGTTGGTAATGTGATCCTGCCGAGTGACTCATCATTAAGGGAGCCTGTATTTGAACTCTCCTGGAGGGGATAGCAGGTAAAAGACCGTTGACCCATGTCGTCAGTTGAGCAGCTGCCTTTGAGAAGAGCACATGGTTTAGTGCGCATGCGCATAAGAGCATAAGTTGGAGGCGTCTTTTTGAAGAAACGAAGCGTCCTAACAGTCATCTGACAACTCTCCTCATTTCAACATCTAAAAATCAACTTGATATTTTGTAAAGAAAGTGTCCGCCTATTCAAACGTTAGATTTATTTTAAGCTGCTTCAAGGAAACTGTGTATACAAACAACTTTGATTTTCATTGACAGTCGTTACATTTATTTCAAAACTTTATATTCGTAAGTATTATAATACTCTGTTTATTTAATTTTTTATTCTAAGCTCTTGCAAAGTATTCTGTCTATGATATTTTGTAATATTTTTAACGAAGGTAACAGATTTGACTATCTATATAAAGAGCCCTGCAATACCGGCATTCCGGACAACTACACAGAGATTAGTTCAGATGACAGCGTATTCGGTAGCATGCTGTTTACGTGCTTGCCTATTGTTCGGACGAGTCGGGTTCAATCCCGATACCACTCGCATTTTTTTTCTGTTTTTCTGAAATCTGTTATTCCGTTACATATTACTGATATTTTAGCTATAATAAAAATATTTAATGTGATAGTTATAGAAAAATCTTTTTGTTCACGATTCATTTGAAATCGAAATTGTAACGCGATAGAATATTCTGTTCACATGAAACACCGACTATTTACATACTCACACATACACTTTTACACTCGTACACCAGCTACACTATACACTGCGTGAGCGAGTCTATTAATAGCTCTGCTCAAACCCCCACTCTCGCAACATACCAGTCGTCGCGGCTCTCGCGGAGCTGTAACCGCAAAGCATTTTCTCCAGTATCTGATCGGCCGCTAGCCAGTACACAGCGTGCACGATCACTCTCGCCAGCACTAATAAAACGCCAGTTTAACCAGAACTAGTTCTTTATTTAAACGCCGCCTTCGCTAACCCTTTCCCTCACTATCCTCCGTGTAATTGACCCAGTAGCCCTATCGTAAGAAACATTTGGTCCTTCGAGCCGGATATCGCGCGTGCGCGATCGAGGATAGGGAGTAGAAAGTTCTCGGCCACGTGGCGTCCCGGAAGTGCTCATCGCGCGTGGATACCTACCACGTGTCGCGGTAACTTCCTTACCTTCCAAGTGTACTTTTGAGTCGCTTGGAGATAAATTAACTCGTCCAACGCAATAGAAGTCGTGTCTCGCACACAGGCGAGTGTTCGACCACGGTGGGCAGCAGCAATCTACTACATTCATCATGAGCGCTGTAGAAGCCCTATTCAAACGCCAGGCCGAGCTTTCCAAGTCAATCGGGAATGCCACAACTAACCTCAAGAAAATGGGCAAGGACAAGTTTACATGCACCGTGATAAATGTAAGGTCCAACAGCCTGCAATCATCATGGAAGGAGTTTCATGAAAACCATTTAATTCTAATCAAGCATTCAGTTAACTCTGAGGAAAAGGACGAAGATCCTTACTTTGCTGACAACTCCTATGCAGACATGGAGCAGCAGTATCTGGAAGCATTGACGTACATGCTTAGCATCGCAGATAAACTCGAGGAACCAGCAGGAACAAGTCAAGGTACGGCCTCGTCACAAGCTCCTCAGGCAATTAGGCCAGTCAAATTAGTTTTTTCATGAAACCTAATTGTAAGCCGACCTTATCAAGCGGGTTATGATTGGGGAGGTCATCAGGAACAATAACCCGGTGAATGAGTATAAAAATTAACATGGGAAATGTTTTTAATTAACAATTGAATGCTCGGAAAAACAGTTTTTCGACTGCTACAAAAAAACTACTGACTTTACAGAAAAAAGTTCAAAGTAAACTTTGTAGATATTAAAAAGATCTATCAAACGCAATTTACAGATTTAAATTTAGTTAATTTGTTTATCTGCAAATCGCAAAAAACCGCTTAAAAAGGCCATTTTTACGATTGTTTATTACTCTGTTAAAAATGTCGCTAGGTGCTTGATAACTCGTTTAAGTATATCTCTTATAGCACTTAATAAGCAGTTAAAATTTTAGCTAAAAATATTTAATAGTTTTTGCATAATTCCATTTATTTATTAGATTTTGGTCATTTTTGCGTGATTTTTCCCAAGCCGTGGGACGTCGTACGAGGATGCAGTAAACGGATTTTGAAAGTTTAACATCTCTACTTTCACGAACAATGAATAGCTAAGCGATTTTTCAAATTTAATTGTTTAAAATCTCAAAATAAAAAGTCATTTTTTTGTTATAAATAAAAGCAATTGCGGCTCGACTATTGGTCGTAGATAATCGACAGTAGGTTCGTTGGAAAGCTGGCATTTTTTCACAAATTTTAAGGGGTCTACGAACTCTCTAAGTGCTCTGGGAGCCGAAATAATTTTTTTTTTTGTAAAAATCGCTGTGTCTTCAATTATTAATATTAAGAAACGAGACAGGGGCGAAAAATGGAACTAATAGTTCTACTAACAGAAAAAAAATATTTCGTCACATTTATTGCAAAATTACATTGTTATAAATAATCACGAAGGCGCGGGTCTAAATTGGAGAAGGCTACAAGTGTCACGCGCAAAAACTGAGCGTAGGAACTTCAAATCCGACGCGCTCGAAATTTTTTTCATATCTCAGTATATAATTGACGTAAACCCTTCATTTTTTTAATTTGGGGTAGCTCGCCAAAATATTAACATACAGCCTACTCATTTCCCCAAAAAAGTTTATTTAACAATACTTAATTAACAACAATTATTTTTATTAACTTTTTCTGTTTTTTTTTCATAAATAAATAATTAAATACATATAATTTTATGCAATGGTACATATTATTAATTAATTAAACATACTTTTATATTACTCTGTGTATGTGAGTTTATGTGTGTGTGAGTAGATTTGAATTTTTCCGCGCTTTCATGTGTTCGGAAACGCATGTTCCGAAAGGCATCGGGGTGAAACCTTTCGTTAGACGCTTCGACACTTGTGCGCATGTCTCCGCCAAGGGGAGCGTTACTATACTTTCTCTTTTGACCGTTGTGCCAGTGACGCCAGCCACCGAGTATAGAAGCATAAGTAGTATCGAATACAATTTTAGTATAACATACAGTGTATATTACAGTTTAATAAACAGTTTATAAGTGACATTTATTGAATCCTCGTAAGTGAATGTATACAGTATTCTGATTTATATTGTAATTATCAAATATATTTATAAGTTATATATTACAGTTGCATTTGCTGTTTTTAAACGAAAATCCGGATTGTTTGGGATATCGTATCACAGCTATAAGAGAAAGACTTTATGAACTAGTGTTATCGCACCGTTGGTAAGTACATAAATGTTGAAATTGTTATTCATAGTGTTATTACGAAATCGGTAAATAATTTATTTGAAATTAGTGTTACGTGCAGATATACGTACGAATATAAAAGTGCAAAATAAGCCAGCCGTTCGATTAATAGAAGTCCCATTGGTACGGTGGCTTGATGGTAGCCTTTCTGACTTGTGCGTCGGCGGCTCCGGTTCGATCCCAGGGTCCGTCAATTTTTTATTCCTAAAAGTTGCTATAGCCCACTCGTAATTTTCTCAAAAATAATATTATTAGTTTAAAATAATTTTTATGAAAATTTTTTTGAAAAATATTTATTTTGGCATAGTGTAAACGGATGTCTAAATTATAATTTTCTTTTAATATTTATAGTCAAATACAGTTTAATTATGAATACATTTTTAAAATCAGTTTTATTAATATATTTTTTTTGTTAATTATATATTATAGTTAATTAAGTTTCTATAATTACAAAATTTATTGATACAATACATTATTTTTGTGCAGGTTGAAGTTTTCTTGAAAATGGAAATTGACGGCGCGAACATCTGTTTGCTGTGTGACAAACTATTCAACCCCGAGCAGGCTCGAGTTCTCAAAGAGAAGGCTATAGCAACCTTAACTGATGCAAGTTTAAAGAGGAAGGACAACAAACATAAAAAACTCCAAAAGTGTCAAGCATTAACAATTCATACCAATTGTCATAGTAATTATGTTAAACAGTCAAGTATAAAAGCTGCCCAAAAACAAGCAAGTATTTTAAAAGTAACTGCGAGACAAAATACTATTGCTCTACAGCAGTTTGATTTTAGCAAATATTGTATTGTTTGCAGGGAAGAAGCGTCGCACGAGTACAATGCTAAAAGGGAAAAATATCCTAACGCGAATCTTTCGAAAGTCAAAATTGTTAGTAGCGACACTTTAAAGGGCAATATTCTAGAAAAAATTACTTCACGCCAGAACGATGAAACTTTACGAGATAACCTTCGAGAAGAATATACAGTTTTAAAAAAACTTATTGAAAACGTAGATTTGGTAGAACGGGGCGCCCGTTACCATGATTTTTGCATACGAAAATTTTCAATTTTTAGACCGTTTCATAAAACCGGTCGACCTATGCGTAAAGATACATCTGACGTTGTGGACTATATTATCTCTTATTTATGCGAGTTTAGTGATGAGGAGTGCCAATTTTCCATTGCAAGTATTTTAAGCGAATACAAAGAAGAAGAAGAAGAACTTCCTTGCAAACTTGACACAATTCGCAATAAACTAGTAGAATATTTTGGTGACGCAATTTCCGTTTATAAAGTAAAAAAAGATTTAGTTGTTTGTTTCGCGTTTGTAAGAAATAAGATTCTTTCTGCGGAATGGTACAACAATAAAAACTCAGATGTTGAAGCCGAACGCAAACGGATTATTGATACAGCAGCAGAATTGCTTCTTGAAGATATAACATCGAAGTATTATGATACAGTTAATTATTCTGCGCCTGATCATTTTTTTGATAACATCAAAGATGACATACCACCGACGTTACAATCGTTTTTCGATATTTTGATGAGAAGTAACAAAAGAAAAAATGAAATGTGGGATAAAAGAATCATGACACTTTGTCATATTATTATATCCTCCGTAAGACCTCGGTCATTTTTATCCCCGATTTTATTGGGTTTGTCAACTATGATGTATAAAAAGCATGCATCGAAAAATCTCATAGATTCATTGGCTTATCTTGGATTATGTGCTTCCTATTATAAAACGCAGCTTTTTGAATCTTCTATAGTTTGTCAGCCCGAAACTTATGACTCCGGTCCAGCTTATTTTCAGTTTGTATATGATAATGCCGACCACAACAGGTGCACAATAGATGGTCGGAATACTTTCCATGCGATGGGTGGTATTATCTGTGCAACTCCTGCCTCCGAAATATCAACAAATACTAAAATAGAACGCTTAGCTCGTATTCTTTCGGTTAATAACGTAGGCGCTTTTGGTTTCGTCCCTCTTCAAAACTTTCAAAGAGGAGTGCACGCGGGGCTTAAAAATATTGTGATTGAAGATGTAACTATAAACAATCCAATAACGCAAAATCATGTAGAGCCGACAGATTTATTATGGTTTTATGGGAATTACATACGGCGAGAAAACTTGAGCGGTTGGAACAGTTTTATGGAGCAATGTACGCAGGTAAAACCTTTCAACATATCGAAAATAATTCCGGTCCCGTTCGTAAACGCCCCGCCCAGTAGTTATGACACAATTTTTACAGTTTTAATCGAAGCTAACGAAAAGTGTATAGCCCAAAATCAAAAACATGTTTTTGTAACCTTTGATCAACCGCTTTATCAAAAAGCTCGTGAAATTGTAGAATGCTGTAAGGGAACTCCAAATGAAATAAAACTTAATAAAATCGTTGTGAGGATTTCATATGCTCATGTCATATCTTGGCGTAGTCGGATATGTGATGGACGGCAGTGGATTAAAAGATGCTTTTTGCCAGTTGTACGCTGAAGTTTCAGCTGAAAAAGCATTAAGTGGCCACGCATATTCCAGAGCAATCAGAGGACACATTTTAATCCAAAATGCTTTATCACATATCATTTTTTCTACTATGAATCTATCGGAATCAGAAGTATTTGTTCTAAAGAATTTGCTCGAGTATGTAGGAAAATCGGAATTTCACACGTTGCTTGAACAAAATAATATTGAAGAAATAAGAAAAAAATTTGTAGATAAATTAAATTTGATTAAAGAGAACGGACCAACAGCCGAATTGTGGATTCAGTATTTTAAAATGATAGATCTTGCAAAACAATTTATTCAAGCAGAAAGAAGTGGTGACTGGAACATGCACCTCGAGTGTGTACAGAAAATGTTGCCTTATTTCCACGCTAGCGGTCATAATTTGTACGCCAAAAGTGCCCACTTATATTTACAAGATATGTACAATCTTGAAAATATAATGGACGTAATAGAGTTTGATAAATTCAGTCGTTTAGGCTACTTTACTATTAGGCGAGGGGACAAATATCGATCCGGAACGTGGTCTGATATGATCATTGAACAAATGTTGATGCGGCCAATGAAAGTGAGTGGCGGCTTAACACATGGACGCGGCATAACTGACAGTACATTATGTAAGTGGGTTTTATCAACGATCGTTTTAATCCAAGTTACAGATATTGTCGAGAAATTCTGTAATATTACTTACGCAACGTCTGATCAACATGTCGACGCAAGTAATTCTCGTATTAAGAGAGATTTGAAAGACTTTAACAAGTTAACAGAATTTTTTTAGAACCACAATCCATTTCCTGTAACGCACAATATAATATCGATTAGTAGTGGAATAGTAGGTGGCAATAAAATAAACTGCCACAAAGCATACGAGGTAGGTTTAGAATGTATTAAGAAAATTGTCGGCGGGAACTTTGGATCGATCAAATTGTAAAAAAAGACAAGGTATTATCTTTGAAGACAGTCACTTCATCGATAAAGATAGACAATGAAGTAGTAGCGGTCGATCCTACATTGTTATTTCAAAGAATATCGCTAAATATTGAAAGCAAATCAGACATGCGAAAATTCTTACAATATGAGCTTGCTCCTTATCCGCTCCCACTTTTTGACGAGGGTGGTATGCGGAAAGGACGCAAGTCTTCTTTCTACGACAATTTTAGTAAAATAACAGAGCTTCAACGAAATGAGCAGGATTACTATATAATCGATGGCGGCTTTCTTCTGCATAAAGTTCGTTGGGATACGAATAATTCCATCGAATTTATAGTACAGCACTACGTTAATTACGCTATCAATAATTATAGTAGAAACTGTACTATAGTTTTCGATGGTTATCCCGACGGACTTAGCACAAAAAGTACAAAGGCCGCTGAGAGGTCACGGAGAGAAAATAAAAATTTGGGCCGTGAAATTGAATTTAATAGACAAACTATTATTTCAATTTCACAGGACAAATTTTTAAGTCAAAACAAAAATAAAAAAAATTTAATAACATTATTGTGCGAACAGTTCAAAAAAGAAAATTACACCACTTTAGTCGCCGAGGAGGATGCAGATTTTCTTATAGTCACCACGGCGGAAAAATGCAGCCTTACGTGGAGAACGTGGATCGTTGGAGAAGACATAGATTTACTGGTAATATTAAACAAACACAAACCGTATAACACCATCTACTTTTTAAAACCCGGCAAAGGAAATATACAGGACAGTATTTACGACAGCAATAGTTTTAAACATGAAAAATTTGCTCACGTTCCTTCACGCGTTCACAGGATGTGATACTACGTCTTGCTTTTTTAAGCAAGGCAAAAATAAAATTATCAATATTTTATTAAACGACAACGCTCTCCAACAACAGGCTCAACGCTTTTATGATCCCAATGCGACGCCTGAAGCTTTAGCTGCGAATGCATATGAAATTGTTAGCCGATTATATGGAACCAAAAAAGATAAAAAAAAGTTTACATGAGCAGCGATATCTAAACTTCCAAAAGTCTGCGTTAAAAGGTTCCGCAAAACTTGAAAATTTGCCGCCTACTGAAGGTGCCACAATACAGCGTGCATTTCGCACATATCTTCAAGTGCAGCAGTGGGAAGGTTTCACAAAAAATCCGACGGATTAGGGTTGGAAAGAGCGACTTGATGTTTTACACCCCGTTCCCACACTAGAGCCGCTCATCCCAGACGAAGTACTGCGGAAAATTAGCTGTAGATGTGAAACGGGGTGCAAGAAAAAGACATGCAGCTGCCGAAAGCATGGCTTGCGATGCTCAAATATATGCTCATCATGCCATGGTGAAACCTGCACAAATGTGGAAGAAATGGTTATTGATATGGCAGATATCATGCATGATGATGCAGAATATGATGAGCAATTCGAAACCGAATGCGAAGTCCCGCCAAGTACACAAGAAACAAATGATGAAGAAGATCAAGAAGATGAAGAAGAAGAAGAAGAAGATGAAGATGAAGATGAAGAAGAAGAAATAGAAGAACGTAATCAAGAACTGAATGAGTCAGTATTACGCCCAACAAAGGCAAAAAAACGTAAAATAACCATTTAAGTGTTAAATCTGCAATAAATGATGTTTTCAAAACAAATACATTATTTTTTATTATTTCATTAACTAGTAGTAGACACCCCAGCATTTATCCATAACTAATTCATCTTTATTTATGAAAAAAAAACAGAAAGAAGTTAATAAAAATAATTGTTGTTAATTAAGTATTGTTAAATAAACTTTTTCGGGGAAATGAGTAGGCTGTATGTTAATATTTTGGCGAGCTACCCCAAATTAAAAAAAAATGAAGGGTTTACGTCAATTATATACTGAGATATGAAAAAAATTTCGAGCGCGTTGGATTTGAAGTTCCTACGCTCAGTTTTTGCGCGTGACACTTGTAGCCTTCTCCAATTTAGACCCACGCCTTCGTGATTATAACAATGTAATTTTGCAATAAATGTGACGAAATATTTTTTTTCTGTTAGTACAACTATTAGTTCGATTTTTCGTCCCTGTCTCGTTTCTTAATATTAATAATTGAAGACACAGCGATTTTTACAAAAAAAAAAAATTATCTCGGCTCCCAGAGCACTTAGAGAGTTCGTAGACCCCTTAAAATTTGTGAAAAAATGCCAGCTTTCCAACGAACCTACTGTCGATTATCTACGACCAATAGTCGAGCCGCAATTGCTTTTATTTATAACAAAAAAATGACTTCTTTTTATTTTGAGATTTTAAACAATTAAATTTGAAAAATCGCTTAGCTATTCATTGTTTGTGAAAGTAGAGATGTTAAACTTTCAAAATCCGTTTACTGCATCCTCGTACGACGTCCCACGGCTTGGGAAAAATCACGCAAAAATGACCAAAATCTAATAAATAAATGGAATTATGCAAAAACTATTAAATATTTTTAGCTAAAATTTTAACTGCTTATTAAGTGCTATAAGAGATATACTTAAACGAGTTATCAAGCACCTAGCGACATTTTTAACAGAGTAATAAACAATCGTAAAAATGGCCTTTTTAAGCGGTTTTTTGCGATTTGCAGATAAACTAATTAACTAAATTTAAATCTGTAAATTGCGTTTGATAGATCTTTTCAATATCTACAAAGTTTACTTTGAACTTTTTTCTGTAAAGTCAGTAGTTTTTTTGTAGCAGTCGAAAAACTGTTTTTCCGAGCATTCAATTGTTAATTAAAAACATTTCCCATGTAAATTTTTATACTCATTCACCGGGTTATTGTTTCTGATGACCTCCCCAATCACAATCCGCTTGATAAGGTCGGCTTACAATTAGGTTTCAAAACAGGCAAAAAAAAGACTAATTTGACTGGCCTAAATAACTCTGAAGACACTACCGACAATCAATCTTCCGCGCTTTTCTGGAGGATACGAAAAATGGCCAGAATTTCGAGACCTCTTCATGTCGAAGATTGCAACAAATGCCAGCTTCACCAATGTCGATCGTATGTATTACTTGAAGACTAATGTGGAAGGAGAAGCTGTTGACTTAATTCAAGATTATAACGTGGAAGGAGACAGTTTCACACGAGCTTGGGCTCTATTCAAGGATACCTACGAGAACCTACGGCTGCAAGTAAGATCACATTTAAAGAAATGGCATGCGACGAAGCCGGCCTCCTCAGAATCGGCGGAAGAAATTCGAAGAATTGCGAACGCGACTAACAACCTCATAGAAGGTATGAACAATTTAAAGCGCACACCAATTTGCGACGACATATTGGTCTTTTTCACAGTCGAAAGACTCGATGCTCAAACGAAGAGAGCATGGGAGTCATCGTTAGGCGCTACAAAAGACCCAGCTACCTACTATAGTCTTCGCACGTTCCTGAGCGGACGAATAATTATGCTCGCGGCGACGAATCCATCGAAGAGCGGAAAGGACTCGCAGTCGTCCAACGGCTTGTCCTATAGCCGAGATCAACGAAAGCTTTCGAACTCCTTTTGTGCTCACCATACCGTAGCAACGACCCTTCCATGCCCGTTGTGTCAAGGTCAACACCACATACACGGATGTGTCACCTTCAAGACAAAGTCTGTACCCGAACGTATAGCATTCGTAAAGGTAAAGTCGTTGTGCGAAAATTGCCTTGGCTCACACAAGACCAGTACGTGTAAGTCAACTAAGAATTGCTTTGTGTGTAGTGGTAGGCACAATACCACTCTTCATCGCGATTCTACCTCCAGGGTAAGTACGAATCTCGCTACAACGACCGGCCACCTTCAGTGACCTTCTCATGACAATCACAGCCGTTTCATGTGTTGGTGAGTGATGAGACTTCGTTTGCACCTGCGTTGCTACCCACAGCGCTTGTTGACGTTCTAGCACCGGATGGCACGAAGCACCGTGTACGCGCATTGATCGACCAGGGAGCGCAATGCTCAATGATAAATAGAGAGGTTGCCAAGAGTTTAAAGTTGATAACCAAGCCAGCTTATGTGGCCGTCACTGGAGTCGGTGGCGTAACATCGTCATATGCGCAGGGTCGCGCAATGTTCGAAATCGCCTCATGCCACAACCCTGAAGTCAGGATTGATGTTGACGCTCTCATCCTTTCTCGTGTCACCAATTATGTCCCATCTCATCGGCTTTTCGGGGCAGAATGGAATCATCTGGAGGGCCTTCTATTCACTGACGACTACACTGACGAATCCAAAAAAATCGATCTGATTCTTGGTTCAGACGTCTACACAAGAATCCTACTCGGCGACATCGCAAAGCTGCAGACCACAATGCGATGGCGCCAATCGCCCAGAATACTTCGCTAGGATGGATTGTATCCGGACCAACGGGAAATCATCTCTTCCACAACGTAGCTACTACATCAACGAACCATGCCTACGTTTCAAGATCAGATCATCCCGTGACATTCATAGTAAAAGACTCTAATTATTTAAGTTGTGATGTAAATTGCTTTCCTTACTTCTGTAATTCCAACTATGTAAAAACGGATGTATTAATGTCTCTTCAAGACATTAAGGTGGACAGAATGTTCACGATTCATTTGAGATCGAAATTGTAACGCGATAGAATATTCTGTTCACACGACACACCGACTATTTACATATTCACACATACACTTTTACACTCGTACACCAGCTACACTATACACTGCGCGAGCGAGTCTATTAATAGCTCTGCTCAAATCCCCACTCTCGCGACATACCAGTCGTCGCGGCTCTCGCGGAGCTGTAACCGCGAAGCATTTTCTCCAGTATCTGATCGGCCGCTAGCCAGTACACAGCGTGCGCGATCACTCTCGCCAGCACTAATAAAACGCCAGTTTAACCAGAACTAGTTCTTTATTTAAACGCCGCCTCCGCTAACCCTTTCCCTCACTATCCTCCGTGTAATTGACCCAGTAGCCCTATCGTAAGAAACACTTTTCTTTGCAGTTTCATACATTGACCTTATATTTTATAATGGATGAGAAAATATGTTTTATCTGTGGAGCTGAAGTTCCAGAATATCAAGAAAGAATAGTAAAAGCTCTAGGATTGAAATCTTTAATCGATGCTAGTATTAAACGCAAAGATCAGAAACATCTACAATTGAAGCGAAAAACAGAAATCTTGGTACATAGATCTTGCCAAACAAAATACCTTTTAGCATCGAATATTAAAAAGGCGGCTGATGATACACAAGCTGGTCCATCAAAGCGATCTGCACCTAAAACTACACCTTTTGTCTTTGGTAATTTGTGTTTTATTTGCGATGAAGACGCTTCAGATAATTTTATTAAAAAAGAACTAAAGTATAAGATCAGCAATAGAGTTGAAGTGCGATCGGTTGTAGACAACAAGGTTAGAAATAAAATTGTAGAGTTTTGCACAAATACTCCGACTGACATTGCCGAGAAAGTTTTGTCGCGTATATTAGATATACCAGATTTAGTTGAAGTAGGTGCCCGTTACCATGTAAATTGTTACAAAAATTTTTATAATTATAAGTCTATTAATACTGTTGGTCGTCCACTTCATCCTGCATATTCGGCAGCAGCAAATTACGTTATTAATTATATTTTGGAGAATACCGATGAATGCCTATTTTCTTTAAAATCAATCCTTGAATCGTACACAGAATCATCGGAATTTTTAGATTGCCCTCCTATGAAGTACACGAAAAAACTATTGAAAATGCGCTTTGCTAATGAAATTTTATTTTATTCGGTTAAAAAAGATTTATATATGAGGCGTTTCGCCTCAACTCTCCCAGCGCGGCGCGGGAGCGTCAAATCATGCTATTTTCAAGTCGTGTTTACGATATCAATATGAATTTTAAAAAATTATGTGATAAGCGTTTCCGACGTATTTTTTCCTCAGCTTTCCAATGGTGTAAGTGGTTTTTCCGAAATTTTCCATTTTCACCCTCAAAAAGTATAAAACATACTATATCTCGGAAAGTATATTTTTAATATTTTTTTTTATCATCTAGATCGAAAGCTGAGCATTTTTTACGTCGGAAAGGATTTTTTGCAAAATTTGCTCGAATGTTTTTCTTAGAGAAACAGAACGCGAAAGAGCAGACGCAGCGTCTCCTTCGTGCGCGGTATGCGGCGCGCTGTACAGCGCGTGGACTAGATGTATTTCGCTCTCTAGTAACCTTATTATTTTTATTTATCATTTTTAATTCTTTATGGAATATCTTTTTGCACTTCGAATTTCACTTATATGCACGATTGACATTTTCATACGTTATTTCCAAAAAAAAAAAACCTCTGCCAATTCTTTGGCACTTAGCTTCCTCAAACTAATTCATCGTTTCCTAATTAAAAATTGAAATTTTGAAAATACATTTTTCATAAAAAGGAATGCTAAAGAATTTCAATAATACTTTGAACCGATGCGTCTTATACCAGTTTCTTGCAAAATAGTATATTACGTACCTATTTTAAAAAAAGCTTTGACAGACCACCAAGTTTAAAAAAAATTGAGATTAAAAAGAGATAAAAGAAGGGGCTAAAAATGGCACTATTAATACGTTTTGATATTTTAATTTACTACATTATATAGAAATATTAAAATGATAGTTCTCGAAAATTAATGTATAATATATATTCATATAGATAATCACTTAAAATTGCAACACAATATTGCCACCAACAAGTGTAATAAGTAACAGTTAAAATTTCAAGTCGATAAATAAATTATTTTTTGAGATATTAATTTTTTAAATATAAAAAAGTTTTCATTAATAACAAATGACAGAGTGAAGATATTTTAAATTTTAAATTTTAAAAAAAGAAAATGTAGGTAATTTGAATACCTTTTAAGAGAAGTATATTATTTTATGTAATAATTACTATAAGATACGAAAAAATCAAAAAAACTAAAAATTCAAAATCGTTTTTTGGTTATAAAACAAAAGAAAATCAATAAAATCCCAAATCCATCAGGGTACTTTCCTTTTACCGCAAGACGAAGCGATTAAGCTTTACCCGACGAAAATCGGTTGATTAGTTTCGGAGATATTAAGAGTTGAAATATACACATACACACACGCACACACACACATACATACATCCACGAAATCAAAAATCATCAAAATCAAATAATATACACATATACCACCATAAAACATCTTTTTGAAGACTTTTTTTTCGAAAATTTTTTTCACCGTTACAAAGCTTCCTCTTTGAGGAAGCAAAAACATTACAATCAATTTGAAATAGCAGACACAACGCTTCTCACTTACTCTTTACCCGATAGGTGGCTTGCGTATAGAAAATTTTTGCCCGAGAGTAATTTGTTGTATCCAATTATATAAGTCTGATGAATTTTCGATCTTTGTTATCCTTGAAATTGTTTAAGAATTTTAACGCTGTTCCCGTTATATTTGTGTTCTTCGTGTGTTTGCTGATTAAATCATAATTTATTTTTGGTTTATTTATTGCATTTATTTTCTCGCTACTGAAATGGATCCAGCTTTGAAGCTGAAATGCATAAATCCTTTTAATAAAATTAATCACTCTGTGCGTAAAAATTTGTCGAATTTTCCTTCAATATTTAGGAGTGCGTATCCCCTCGTACCAGAAAACGCGAAAATTTGTTCCAACTGTCAACGTCAACTTTATAAACATAAGTTAGATTTACCTTCATGCGATGCCAAAAAAGCTAAAATTGAATGTACTGATGAATATCATAAAGCAGGCGTGGCAGTTCTAAACCAATTAAAAAAAAAATTTTTAGAATCACCGGGTAAGGAAGATAAAATTCAGCTACTCACGCTTGCTCCTGATTTTTGGTCTCGCAGAGACTTAATCAGAGAGTTCGGTTGTACTGAGTGGGAAGCTCGAGAAGCGAAAAAGTTAGTAACTGAAAGTGGAATTTTTTCAAAACCTGAAAAGAAAAGGGGCAAAATATTTCCAGTTGAAAGTGTAGATTCAGTTAAACGTTTTTATGAGAGGGACGATATTAGTCGTGTAATGCCCGGATTAAAAGATTGTATATCTGTTAAGCAGGATAATGGTAAAAGAGAACATGTACAGAAAAGGTTACTACTTGGTAATTTACGTGAAATTTATTGTTTATTTAAAAAGAGCATGAATCTGTTAATATTGGCTTCACTAAATTTACTCAATTGAGGCCGCCGCATTGTGTTCTAGCGGGAAGCAGTGGTACGCATAATGTATGCGTATGTGTACATCACGAAAATATCAAGCTGATGTTAAATGCTATTAATTTACAGAGTTTAACTGAAGGTACTCGACTATTTCTTAAAAACTACCACGATTGCATCCAAGCAATCGTATGTAGTAATGCTAGTTCGAAATGTTACTTGGGAGACTGTTTAGATTGCCCCAATATGCCTGTATTACGGAAACATTTGCTTGAATGTTTTGAGTGAAATGATATTTTTCAAATACAGTATGAGTCATGGCTTCAGACAGATCGTTGCACAATAGTATCTACAACTGTAAATGTTTATGAATTCATGAACATACTGGGAGAAAAATTAATAAAATTTAAAACTCATGACTTCTTTGCGAGAGAACAATATCTTTTCTTAAGCGATTTGAAAAGAAACCTTCAAAAAGGAGAATTCCTTGTTTGTTGTGATTTTGCAGAAAACTATGCGTTTATAGTGCAAAATTCAACACAATCGTTCCACTGGAACAATAATCAAGCAACAGTTTTTACAACAGTGGTATATTATAACGAAAATCAAGATCTTAAACATATAAGCATTGCTATAATTTCTGATAATCTAAATCACGATACTGTTGCTGTTTATGAATATCAAAAAATTATAATATCGTATTTAAAAAGTAATTTCATAGTCAAGAAAATTTATTACTTAACTGATGGAGCAGGTCAGCATTTTAAGAACAAGTCTACCTTCCAAAATCTTCTGTTTCATCAAAAAGATTTTGGAGTTCCTGCTGAATGGCATTTTCATGCAACAGCGCACGGTAAAGGTGCGTGCGATGGTATAGGCGTAAATTTGAAAAGAGGGGCGAAAAGAGCAAGTCTTCAACTCTCTTCGAGTAATCATATTTTAACACCAGAAGACCTTTACAACTGGGCTTTACGTAATTGCAAAGAAACTAAAGTTTTTTACAGCACTAAAGAGACCTATGAAAAAGCCGTTTTGAAACTAAAATCAAGGTTAAGTAAAATTAAATCTATACCGGGAACTTTACAGTACCATGCCGTTATTCCAATGAATAAAACAACATTAATACTAAAAAAAACGTCAATGAGTTCAGAATATCAAATCTTCCCTAAAAAACCCGTAAAACAAAACAAAATAAAATTATCTACTTTAAAAAAAAAGAATTATTAATATAAATACTAGTTTATTGTTGCTATTATTAAGGAAATCAAAATGTTAAGTGGTTGTTAGAGAGCGAAATGCATCTAGTCCACGCGGTGTACAGCGCGCCGAAAACCGCGCGCGAAGGAGACGCTGCTTCTGCTCTTTCGCGTTCTGTTTCTCTAAGAAAACATTCGAGCAAATTCTGAAAAAAATCCTTTCCGACGTAAAAAATGCTCAGCTTTCGATCTAGGGGGTAAAAAAAAAAAATATTAAAAATATACTTTTCGAGATATAGTATGTTTTATACTTGTTGGGGGAGAAAATGGAAAATTTCGGAAAAACCACCTACGCCATTGGAAAGCTGAGGAAAAATACGTCGGAAACGCTTATCACATAATTTTTTGAAATGCATATTGATATTGTAAACACGACTTGAAAATAGCATGATTTGACGCTAGCGCGCCGCGCTGGGAGAGTTGAGGCGAAACGCCTCATATGTGTTATCGAGACGTGGGGGCACAATTGTTGTCTAAAGTTTGGTATGAAAATAGATTGGTAGGTGAACGAGAAGAGCGTTTAAGAATTGTAGGGGCGGCGTCATCGATAATTTTTGATGACTTTCGTAGTAAATTTTACGATACTAAAAATTACAATGCTCCCGACTATTTTTTAGATAATATTAATGATGACATTCCTGAATCATTACAAGTATTTCTTGATTCTCTAATAAAAAGGAATAAAAAATCTAAAAGCATAAAGTGGACTCATACTATTACAACCCTTGCTCATTGCATAATTTCAAGTGTAAGACCGCGATCATTTTTATCACCAGGTTTAATTGGTTTATCTGCAATGATGCATAAAAAGCACGCATCCAAGGGATTGATCAATGCTTTATCATTTCTGAATCTTTGTGCATCGTATGACGAAACTCAACTCTTTGAAGCTTCAATCTTGCATGATCCTCAACAATACGATTACAAAGATACATTTTTACAATTTGTATTTGATAACGCTGATCATAATACGTGCACTATTGATGATTATAATACGTTTCATTCAATGGGTGGCATTATGTGTATGACTCCATATTCGTCGGTCACTTCAACGCGAATAATAAAACGTTTAAACAAAATTCCTTCTTCAGAAGTTGTAGGGAAATTTGGATTCATTCCAGTACAAACCTTCGAAAAAAAACAGTCCTCAGGGCTTAAAACAATTTTGATTGAAGACGTATTAAAATCAAACAAGCAATTTGACATTTCTTTCACGGATTTTTTATGGCTTTTTGCAAAAAAATATAATCCGGAAATCACACAAGGCTGAAATGGTTACATGGAAGAATTTTTTAAAAATCATGAATTTTCGCAATCAAAAATCATACCTCTGCCTTTTGTTAATGATTTACCTAGTAAATATCACACCATCTATACAGTTTTGCTCCAAGCTGCTGAAAAATGTAAATCGTCAAATCAAAAGCATACATTTGTCACATTTGATCAGCCTTTATATCTGAAAGCCAGAGAAATCTTAGCTTGTCGATCCGATGACCCTAAAAATGAATTAGATTGCATTATTCTCCGACTTGGTGGCTTTCATACCTAATGTCATTTATGGGTGCTATAGGCTACCTCATGAATGGTAGTGGATTGAAAGAATTATTGAGCGAAATATATGCAAGTGGATCTGTAGATCATATTTTAACGGGTCATGCGTATGCAAGAGCTGTGAGAGGTCACATACTTTGTAGTTCTACTTTAGCAACATTAATTTTTTCGTCCATTGATTTTAGTAATGCAAAAACTGCATATTTAGAACAACTTTTAAACGGTGTTTGTGGCGAAAATATAAATAATGAAAGTTTTAAAAAAATAATTAATAAATTTATATGTACAATAGAGAATTTAAAAGAAAATGGGCCAATAGCTAAACTTTGGATTCAGTATTTTGAAATAATTACGGAGAAGTGGTGATTTATTTATTTATTTTTTTTATTTATTTATTTCCAGAAAATATTTACATTACATTATTATATACGAAATATACATAAGTAAGTAAATCCTACTGAGGCAAATATTATTGCCTGTGTGTAGATCTGGTACATAGAAAACTTACAAACTAAAAAAAAAATATTACAAACTACAAAATTCTTAAAAACTATATAATGGTATGTGCGTAGTGTTTGTTAACATCGATAAAATCCATTGTAGTACATAAATAACAGTTAAATAATTTGTTAGATATATTGGTTAAGATTTAATTATTATTTTGAAATTATATTGCATCTTTTACTATAAACATTTTTAATTTTTTCTTCATTAATTGTCTACTTAAATTCATAACTTTGAGATCCTTAGATAGCCAATTAAAGACCCTTATAGCTTCATTGTAGCTATTTTTATCACTAATTCTTTTATCACATTTAGGTAATTGAATTGTTTTGTTTCTGGTCTTGCTCGCACTGTTTATATATTTATTTCTTAATGTACAATAATGTAAGGACATTGACTCTAACTGGAATAATTTTTTTATTTCAAGAGGTGGATTAGTTTGAGAGAATTTATTTTTATTTATGATTTTCAATATTTTGTTTTGTGTTGATTGTATTAGTTTCATATTATTATCGTACGCATCACCCCAGGCAATTACCCCATAATTGATTAGACTATGAAAGAAAGCATAATATATTATCATTAATGTTTTTGTATCCATCATATTTTTTATCTTGGCAAAGACAAAAATTAGGTATTTGGTTTTTTTAATGATATATCTTATATGCTTATCCCATTTCATATTGTAGTCGAAATAGAGCCCTAAGTATTTATGACTTTCAACTCTTTTTATTAATTGCGTTCCTATTTTGATGTTTAGTGTGCCAGGCACACTATCACAGTAGTTTCCGAGAGTCATATAGACCGTTTTATCTATATTTAGCGACAGTTTATTTTGTGCAAGCCATTTGGCCACATGATTAAGGTAAGCACACATTTTTTCCTGAGCTGAGGACCACATGTTGTCACTTGATATGATAACCGTGTCATCAGCATAGGACATGATTGTGTCATTTTGCATACTTCGCAGTAAGTCATTAAAGTATAAAAAGTAATGGTCCTAATATAGTTCCTTGGGGAACACCCGTAGTAAATTCTTTATATTCACTTTTACAGTCTTGAATTTTTACTCTTTGCCGCCTATCTGTGAGATAGCTAGTCATCAGTTTTAAGGCACTACCCCTTACTCCGTATCGTTCAAGCTTATCTAAAAGAACTCTATGATTAACAGTGTCAAATGCTTTGGCTAAGTCTAGAAAAGCAACAATTGTTGGTTTACTTTTACCTAAGTTTTCGTATATGATATTTGATATATAATTTAATGCGTCAGTAGTTCCCCTATTTTTAACGAAACCGTATTGTTTTTCTGATATTATGTTATGTTTTTCAAAAAAGTGGTATAATCTATTATAAATTATTTTTTCAAAAATTTTTGCAATGTTCGATATTAAAGAGATTGGTCTGTAATTACTGATATTAGATTTTTCACTAGCCTTGTAAATAGGGCCTACCTCAGCATTTTTGAGCGCGTCAGGCCAGATAGATTTCACAATACATAAATTGAAGATATATTCTAAGGGCACACATATATATTCAGAGAGAATTTTCAATGATTTAACGTTAATATTGTCTACACCTCCAGATTTATGTTTCAATGTATTGATTATTTTGTATATCTCAGCAAAATCTGTCGGACGAAAGAAAATGGATTCAGGATTCCTATCTGGAAGTTTCAGGTTATTATTATTTATATTAGCAAATTGAGCACTCAAATTTGGTCCTATTTTGCAAAAATAGGTGTTCATAGCATTTGCTATATCAGTTTTATTTTCGATTTTTTGATTGTTTTCATATATATATTTTATTGGATTATCATGCACACTGTTTCTCCATAATTTAGTTTTAATTATGTTCCATAATTCCCTAGAGTTTCCGCTATTTCGTTTTACCATTTCCTTTTCATATTTAAATTTTGCTTCTTTAATAACTTTGTTCAATATCTTAGTGTAATTTGTATACTCTTTTTTTAGGGCTTCAGAAGTGGAATTGTTTTTCCATAAGATATACAGTGTCTCTTTAGTAGTACACGAGACTATAATAGCACTAGTAATCCAATTTTTTCTCGGAAGTTTATTTTTAAATTGTTTTTTGGTAGTGGACGCATCAATACAATTATTTATCATGTCAATTAATGCGTTAACTGCAAGATTAGGATCCTGCATAGACAATATTGAGTACCAGTTTGAATTATTTGCAACATGTTTTGAATTTTGAGCTTCATTTGCAATGTGTACAACGTATGCTTCCGTACTTTCACGCAAGTGGACATTTTCTTTATGCTAAAACTGCACACCTCTATCTTCAAGACATGTTGCAGTTAGAGACAAAAATTGATGTTTTAGAATATGACCTATTTACCAGGAAAGGTTATTTTACTATAAGAAGGACAGATAAATTTTGATCGGGAATTTGGAGTGATATGACCATTGAGCAAGCGCTCATGAAAGAAATAAAAACTTTTGGAGGTTTGACACACGGGCGTGGACTCACTGACAGTGTTATTGCGAAATGGATTCTGTCTATAATTGTTCTAATAGCTGTGACCAAATCAATGGGTGATTTTTGTAATGTAAATTATTCAACATCGGAACAGCATATCGATGCTAGGTCATCGCGCATATCAAAAGATAACTCTGATCTCAAAAGATTAACCGAATTTTTAAAAATATATGACCCGTTTAAAAAAACAGATTATTATAACAATTTGCAACTAAACAAGCAGAGGAAGACGCAGACACTATGATTGTGAACACGGCGATCGAAGTTGCAAATAAAAAACATTTAACTATGATAATAGGAGAGGTCACCGATTTACTTGTTATTTTATCACAGCTGGCATATCCATTAAACTTGAACAATATTTATTATAACATCCCTGGCAAAAATACTTCCAAAGCAAAAATATACACCATCAATACCTTCAAACCGGAAAGTAAACATTTAATCGCTTTTTTACACGCATTTGGTGGTTGCGATACTACGTCTGGGTTTTACTAAATCGGTAAAAATAAAATTGTGTCTGTTATTGAAAATGACCCTAATTTACAACAATTAGCTAAATGTTTTTATGAAAAATCTGATTACAACACAATAGCAAGAAATACTGAAGAAATAATATTATCATTATACGGCAAAAAACACAATAAAAAAAGTCTTTCCGATTTACGCTACTTTATATTTAAGAGCTTAGCAGCAAAAAAATCTTTTAAATTAGAGAAGTTACCACCGACTACAACAGTTGCAACAATGCACGGGTATCGCGTTTATCACCAAGTGCAATTATGGCTTGGTAATAAATTAACAGCGACAGACTGGGGGTGGAAAATTTCCGCAAATGGTTTGCTACCAATTTATAACTCGGAAAGCCGATTATATAGGGATCGTAACGGAAAAAAATTCTCTCCGCAGCCTTTTGGCATTTCCAAATTTTTTAAACCTGGAATTATTTATTGAGCATACAAACCGCATTTAAAAAAATTACGATCGTAGTCGACACCCCGGGAAACCTCCAAAGAGCTGATTATATAGGGGTCGTGAGAGAAAAAAAATTCTCTCTCCGCGGCGTTTGGCATTCCCAAACTTTTTATTACTGGAATTATTTTTTGAGCATACAAATTACATGTAAAAAAGTCACGATCCAATTCGACTCCCCGGAAAACCACCAAAGAGCTGATTATATAGAGGTCGTGACGGAAAAAAATTGTCTCTCCGCGGCGTTTGTCATTTCCAAACTTTTTATTGCTGGAATTATTTTTTGAGCATACAAACTACCCGTAAAAAAATTATGAACCAAATCGACTCCTCGGAAAACCCGCAAAAAGCTGATTATATAGGGGTCGTGACATAAAAAAAATTCTCTCGTCGGCGTTTGGCATTTCCAAACTTTTTATTGCTGAAATTATTTTTTGAGCATACAAGCTACATGAAAAAAATTACGATTCAATTTGACTCCCCGGAAAACCCCCAAAAAGCTGATTATATAGGGGTCGTGACGGAAAAAATTCTTTCTCCGCGGCGTTTGGCATTTTCAAAGTTGTTATTGCTGGAATTATTTTCTGAGCATACAAACTACGCGTAAAAAATGACGAACTAAATCGACTTCCCGGAAAAACCCCAAACAGCTGATTATGTAGGTATCATAACGGAAAAAAAATTCTCTCCGCAACCTTTTGGCATTTCCAAATTTTTTAAAGCTGGAATTATTTCTTGAGCATACAACCTACATTTAAAAACATTACGATCCAAGTCGACTCCCCGGAAAACCTCCAAAGAGCTGATGATAGGGGTCGTGACAGAAAAAAAATTGTCTTCGCAACGTTTGGCATTTCCAAATTTTTTAAAGCTGGAATTATTTGTTGAGCATACAAATTACATGTAAAAAAATTACGATCCAATTCGACTCCCTGGAAAACCACCAAAGAGCTGATTATATAGAGGTCGTGACGGAAAAAAATTGTCTTTCCGCGGCGTTTGTCATTTCCAAACTTTTTTATTGCTGGAATTATTTTTTGAGCATACAACCTACCCGTAAAAAAATTATGAACTAAATCGACTCTCCGGAAAACCCCCAAAAAGCTGATTATATAGGGGTCGTGACGGAAAAAAAATTCTCTCTGCGGCATTTGGTATTTCCAAACTTTTTATTGCAGGAATTATTTTTTGAACATACAAACTACCCGTAACATAACTATGAACCAAAGCGACTCCCCGGAAACCCCTAAAAAGCTGATTATATAGGAGTCCTGATGGAAAAAATTCTCTTTCCGCGGCGTTTGGAATTTTCAAAGTTTTTATTGCTGGAATTATTTTCTGAGCATACAAACTACGCGTAAAGAATGACGAACTAAATCGACTCCCCGGAAAACCCCCAAACAGCTGATTATATAGGAGTCGTGACGGAAAAAAGTTGTCTCCGTATCGTTTGGCATTTCCAAATTTTTTAAAGCTGGAATTATTTGTTGAGCATATAAATTACATGTAAAAAAATTACGATCCAATTCGACTCCCCGGAAAACCTCCAAACAGCTGATTATATAGGGGTGGTGACGGAAACAAAATTTTTGCTTAAAACCTTAAAACTTTCTCCGATGGGCCTTTTATATGGTCCAGAACCATAGTCATCGATGAAACAAGTTTTTTCACTAACCGTAAGCTTTGAAATTTTCCTGTGGATGGATTGACTCCAGATTTGTACTAAATTACTCCTGAATAGTATAATTCTCATATGAGTGTAGGGATTTAGGATTAAATGTCGGAAACAATTTTTACATCAGAAAAATTATGAAAAAATATAAAAAATTTTAAAAAATTTTAAAAAAACTCTTGAAAAACAGCACAATATTTTTTTTTCTCATTAGATCAAAAATCCCTACACTCATGAGAATTATACTATTCAGAAGTAATTTAGTTCAAATCTGGAGTCAATCCTTCCACAGGAAAATTTCAAAGCTTACGGTTAGTGAAAAGACTTGTTTCATCGATGACTATGGTTCTGGACCATATAAAAGGCCCATCGGAGAAAGTTTTAAGGTAAGATAAATATACCCACTTTTATATGTAAAAAGTATGAAATAATTAGTTTACATTTATGTATTAAAATGTGACTTCTTATTTCAGAGAAAAAAGGTGTCTACCCCCCTTAAGGAAACAAGTTTCATTAACGAATAAGCGTTATATATTATTATTTTATGTTTGTATTGTCACGTGATTTTTCACGTGATTAATCGCGCCAAATCGTCACGTGAGAAATCACGTTAAAAATCACGTGAGAAATCGCGTGAGAAATTAAGTGATAAATCATATGATTAATTACGTGATTTTTTCGCCAGGTATTTTGTTTCTTCTGCTTGGCACCATTAAAATTGAAAACTTCTTTTTTATTTTTAATTCAGAAAATTTGGAACATTCTTTTTCTAAAAGATGAAACTAACTAGAAAATGTCAATTTCCCTTTCATAGAAAATTGAAAAATAACATTTTTTGTCTTAATGGTATCATAATAAATATGAATATTTATAAAATAATATATATATATATATATATATATATATATATATATATATATATATATATATATATATATATATATATATATATATATATATATATATATATATATATATATATGGGATGTTTCATGTGAAGTGAGCAGCTCAAAATTTTAAAATCGCTCAAATTTTTTTTACTTTTAGTTTTTTATAAAAAAAACATGTTCCTAAAATTTTAGATCGATATTTGCATAAATAAAAAAGGTATGCAACATTGAAAATTGTTATTTTTTGCAATTTTTGGTTAAAACCCAACTTTTGTCATTTTTTTACTCAAAATCTTGAAACTTTTTGTATAGAACATTGATTGGAAAAAAGTTTGCATTTTAGTTGTAGAATGTAGTAGTATTTATTTTATGACCTATTTTGAAAGTCTCTGATTGATCGATTATTGATTTACCTTCATCGACAAAAAAAAAATGTTACGCCACAAAATTTTTTCTCCCTTTTTGTTTTCCTTGATTTGTGAAAACATATCCTTGAAATTAAGACCTAAACGAATATCGGCCGAGCCCATAAAAAAAGCTACAACACTTTAAAGTTTAATAAATCATTAAACTAGGCAGCCCTATGGTACTATAACTAATCAGGACTTATTCCAAGTTATGATATCCAGATTTCCATCTAACCCTCAAAGGTGTTTTCCTACCCCTACTGATGACTTGAAGTACTGTCGAAATAACCTCCTAGGCCTTTTTTGGTACACAAAGCTCCAAATATGATAGCACTATTGTCTATGCAAGCAGATTAATTTTGTTTGTCAGACAATTTCTCTTCATAAATCTGTTAAAGTAGTAGAACTACACTCTTTTTCTGTTCCATTCAATGTCTTTTCATTAACCTGTAAATAGTAAAAACCAGTTTTACGCAAAGAAATTACTATTTTTTAATATTTATTCCGAAATAAGAAAACTTCGACAAAATTTCTAATGTATTATAATTTTATTATTCCAGATTTTATTTGTAATTGTTTCTGTACTCATAAAAATATGCATTTTTAATAATACAAGCATTAAGAATTTTATTAAATAAGTACATATACCTTTATAACTGAGAAATAAATGATCGGTTCTGGTAAAATTGTACGCGTTCAAAACTTCTCAATGAAATTTACTTGGCAAATATTCTAATTTCCAAGTATAAAAGTGTCGCTTGAAAATTAATAAAAATGAGGATCAAAGTTCCTTATTGTTCTGGATTCACCATCTGAAAATAATTTAAATATAACCACAAAGAATCAATGTTGACATTGATTCTTTGCATTTAGATTTTGTCAATTTTTTAAAATTATACTTATCTGACAAATAGTCCATATGAAGATTATCTGTGAAAAGATTTTTTAGTACTATTTACTATTCTATATAATTGAAAATTCTTCTGTTATCAATATAAAATTTCAACTATATAAATAAGCAAACCACTATTCACTACGAGAGACTCAGGGTTCTGGAACACCAATTTTCTTGAAAATGGCAAAGTTTGTAGGTAATATCATACCATGAACCTCTGCAGAGTTAATACCGCCTCCCCAGAAAAAAGCTGCAGCCATTCTAATTTTTAAAAACTGGAAAAATGTGTACGATATTCACATTTTTTTGCATTTTCTGCTCTTT
The DNA here is from genome assembly GCA_036365515.1 of Torymus aiolomorphi. Lineage (NCBI taxonomy): Eukaryota > Metazoa > Arthropoda > Insecta > Hymenoptera > Torymidae > Torymus > Torymus aiolomorphi. Next base: position 250,239,001 of record CM070874.1, read on the forward strand.
GTGCTGCAAAAAAAATATCCAATTAATTATATGAATAAAATATACATAAATTATGTTAAATATTAAGATTAAAAAAAATTAGTTTAAAAAATTTGATTACCTAAATATATCACATTTTTTGCGATATTTCGATTATTTTTGGTTTACATCTCCAATGTAAGATTAAATGCCAAGACAGAGCTCATTCTTTTTGTACAGGCATTTATGAATTTTTAATTTTACCATGCATTGAAGAAAATTAAATATTATTTAGCATAAATTAAGTGGCTTGATATCCACAATCCAAACTATCCCTTCTTTTCGATTAACTTCCCATTGCATCTCAATGAAATTGCTCTTTGATATTAGATGAGGTTGTCTGTCTACTTCCACATCCTAAAAAAAGACAAAACACACAAAGAACCTATTTCTTTTTTTTTAAATAAATATGTTGAGTCTCCTCAAAATCTTTTGAGGTTACTCATACTTATTTGAAAATTGTTGGCCTGGCGATGCTCCTTTTTGTTCTGTGATTTGAAAACAACTGGTTGTCTGAAGTTCCATTTGATCAAGCACTTGAGTTTTGCTGTCACCTGTCAGCTGTCAATGATGTATAAGTACACATATAGACTTAGCGAACAGTTTATGTCAATCGACTCCGTTAGCTGACGATTATAAATTGTACATCTGGCATCAGTGTAAATAAGGCGTCTCTTTCATTCGACATTTAGTTACTAACCTTAACTGATTGGAGAAAGACCTTCCTCAGAGTACAACTAGTCAACTACCTCATCGGTTAAGGTTAGTAAATAAATGTCTAATGAAACACACGGAATATTTACACTGTTGCCAGATGTACAACTTCCACGAAACCTATTTCGGAAGAGAGGGGGAGCGCATGCGAGAGCCTGTACACGTCGCACGGGGCGCCGTGCTTTATGGATGCGGTCCTTGTTGGTGAAACTCCTTCGCGTCTGCTTGCCTTACCTCGCTACGCGCAGCTCGCAAATTTATTTTTATTGTTTTAATTGCCTTTTAATTGAAAAGGTTAACTTGAGAGAGCTGAGCCTATGGATTACAGACAGAAATTTAAAGTTTTTATCTTCTTAATATACTCAACTCGAGAGTCCTGGGTATATAGTTTAAAGGCTGATGGTTCGTTTAAATTTTGATATTTACTATTATTATTCAAATTTCATTTTCATGAAATTTGAAATTTAAAATTTGATCTTGTACTTTTGTTAAAAATAACAAAAATAACACTAATAAATTTACTTCAAAAATGAGCATAGTTCTCGTTGCATTCGGACGACTAAAGTGTGAGTATTTCGCTAAATTGTCTTGGTAGAAATCTGAAGCATATTCTGGCTATAAATTAGCTAGTATTTCAGAATATGGTTCATTTTTCGCTGAAATTTTGCTAAAATACTATCTGTCAAAAAACTACCCGGAATTTTTATATAAAACACACAATATTCAATTATTTATCAATATTTATTTTGTCGCCTTCAAGGTAGGCCCCATTTGATGCAACACACATGTGCCAATGATTTTTCCAATCATCAAAACATTTTTTATAAGCGTTTTCTGGGATGGCCTTCAGGTCCCTCAACGAATTTTGTTTTATGGTTTCGATCGCTTCAAAACGTTTTCCACGGAGAGGTAATTTTAGTTTCGGGAACAGAAAAAAGTCACATGGGAGTAGTTATAGTGGCACTATAGGGCAGACAAATGAGCCCCCCACCACTCACCCATGATGAGTGTGAGGGTTTCCCCCACCACCGATTACCCTAGGAGAAGAGGGGGAATTCTCCACCAATGAGTAACCGGTAATGTAGGAAAGAAACGCCTGTCCTGTAGTACCATATATTTCTATAACTACTCCCATATTATTATTATTATTTAAAGGATTTCTAAAAGAAGTACGGTAAATAATAAACAAGTCTTTTATAAATTTTTTTCTCTATTTCTTTTTATTCATATAGTGTACAATGTCGTCTATATGCCATGCCATTAAATCGTAAATTAACCACAAGTTATCGCATGAAGATATATTTGAGGATACATTTTTTTTTCTAATTTTTTCTCTGCGCTATCTAATATTTCTGCACCAAACGCATTTATTCCATCAAACTTTGTTGTGAGAGGTAATACATCAGACTTGGTGAAATTTACATATTGCGATTCCTGATCTTTTTCTAATTGACCTTTCAAAAATTTAGAGATGCAACTTATTATAATTTTAATATTTTTTTGTACATTTGTCAAATATTTTACTCTTACATCTATACATCTAGTTACAGTTTTAAGATGATCAAACGTCACTTTCTTAAATACTAAGCTTGGTCGGTACGGTTTCTTTTTTGGTGGCTCGCCTCCTTCTTCTTCCCTTACATCTCGGGGTACAAGTTCGATGGCTTTGTCATTGTAACTTCTGATGAACCTGATATTGAAACTGCTATGAAGCTGTTGTTCATCTTGCTTTTCAACACTATCTGTATCGAGGTATTTTTCAATGTCCGGAAATTGCTCCTAGAAACACAGCCACTCTTCCACTGTAAAGCTTATTCCCACAAAGTCGTCCGTAAAAATTCGGATGATGGGTTGAAAGTCGGTGTGGCCTGCCCCAGAGTTTTCAAGACCCACGGCGATTTTCTTTGTGTACGATTTGTTTAGACCATATACAGTAGGCAGAACTTGGTGGCAGTGGAATTTTGTAGCAGCCATCCTTGTTTTTTTATTTTGTAAGTAGTGAACAAGTCGGCTGAACTAATGAAATGGGCTGAGTACACCTCTTATATACTATTCATATTAGTAGACGGGGTGATAAATGGTTGGGGATAATTGTAGTGGGGGTGCTTTAGTGGTGGAAGATATGTATGGAAGGGGAAAGCTAGTGGTAGGGGAAAATACTTCTCTGAAGCTTGGAAACATAGTTTCTTACAATTTGATCATTTTTTTCCAAGTCTGTAGAAAAACATTGGAGAAAACGTCTGAACCCAATACCAACAGACATGTAATGTAAAAGCATTATGCAGTAATATCCACAGGTATCGGCATTTTGACTTTGTAACTGGTATGGGTTCCATCGAAATTTTCCAACATTTCTGCGTATACGATTTATGTGGTCTAGAATATAGGGTAGTTTACCAAAACTGTCAAAGTACCAACCATTCCCGATCTTATCAACATAAATTGCCACCCAGTGTAGACCAGGTCTATTATGTTTTTGTGTATTAAGTACATAAGCAACCGGTCTCGACCACGTCAGAGGTATCTGATCGGCTGGAAAAACCCCAACTCTATGATTTCAAAATTTAAAATATAACTTGAACTTTTAAAATTTATATAATATTGAACTCTATGATTTAAATTTAACTTTACAATTTAACTCTATAATATTAAACTCTATCTGTAAGAAAACTAGGTGGTATTTTAGGATAGGAGTATGAAAGGTAAGTAAAAACAAGTTTGATACATTTAAATCTTTTTATTCATTAAAAATATAATAAATAAATAAATAAATAAATAATATTTTCTAAATGTAATGATACAAGCTCATATATTACAGACATAGCATCATGAATGGGTATTGATATCGGTATATCATTTTTTTTAATCATTATTTCATCATAAACTTTATCAGAATCAGGTATACCGAATTTTTCCGTATAAGTTAATAAATCGTCCTTAGAAAAATGTGTATATTGTGATGATTGCGATTCTTGCAATTTTTCTTTGAAATAATGACAAAGTGTATTAATACTATATTCTATGTTACATGTTACATCTAATAAAAATCTTTCACACGTATACAATGTTTTAATATTTTTAATCTATCAAAAGAAACTTTTTTAAATATTAAACTACATCGGTATTGCTTCGTTGGTGGTTGATCATTACTTGACATCTGTGAATCTTCGTCTTCCGCAAGTTCAAATGCCTTGTCACCACAGCTCATAATAAGTCTTATGCTAAAATGGCTAAAGGGTATCTTTTTATCCAGCATATCACCATCTTCAGATTCAAAGAACTTATCAATAACTGGAAAATTTTCTTCAAATAAACGCCAGTCAGACACAGTAAACGGTATACCAACAAAGTCGTCACCACTAAGACGGATGATAGGTAGAAATTCATCACCAATTTTCTTATTTTCTAGACCAATTGTAATTTTCTTGGTATAAGATTTGTTTAGTCCGTACACCATCGGCAGCAGCTGATGACAATAATATTTGGAAGCACTTTGTTGACCAGCCATTGTCTTGTATTTACGCTTGCCTTGACCAGCCATTCTTGTGTATTATTTTCAGCAGGAGTGATCGAGTGAACTAATGAATAGACTGTGCTAGACGCTCTTTTATACTATTCATACTGATGTGGAGGGATTTTCTATTGGAAGGGGCAGGATAGTAGCGGTAATATGTTAGTAATGGGGCTGGTAATGGTAGCGGGTAATGTGCCCCTATACAATTTTGAAACATAATTTTTAACAATTTGATCATTTTTGCGTAAGTTACAAGAAAAGTTTTCGAGAAAATGTCCAACTCCAAGACCCACAGACATGTAATGTAAAAACATGAGATAAAAATAACCACATGTATCTGAAGTTTCACTTTGTAGTTGTCAGATGAGATGAGATTTTTTAGCTCCAGACCCATAGTTTAATAAAGTTTCAATATATGATCGATAAGCGTAGGCATTATTGGGTGGGGAAACAGGTTTTTGATTAAAAAACACATCAACTTGATTAAATATCGAATGCATAAAATTATTTACAGGACAAACATTTTCAAGGTATTTTTATCTACAGTTTCAGGAGGTGTTACTGTTTATGCGATAGTTACACGAACACTAAGCAGAGTATGCGCAAGATCGATATATTCACTAGTTCCCGGTGTAGAAAACTCTATTGGTGACCCTTCAGTTAGCGAAGATATTGGCTTGTATTGAACATAATTTGAATTTTCAATCGTTGTTTGAGTAGGAGGTACACTAAATAAATTTACTTCAGATTTAAGACATGCACACGAACCACTATGTAGAAAAGCCATTATTCTTCAAAAATATCTCGTGCAGTACGTTTTTCTTTCAAAGTTTTCTTTTTATTGTCAAATTTTTTCTTTGTCTTAACTTTGGAATGTTTTCTACTTTTGGGTTTACTGTATCAGAATTCGTAGTCGACTGTTGTTTCCGTGCCCGACGCTTAGTTTTATATTCTGAACCACTTATCAGATTATCCAATTCTTCGTCGGCTTTTCTTTTGAGATGTTTTCCTGATTCTCGTATATTATTGTGAAAGGATTCTTTAAAAGGTTTTTCATGTGTAATGTCATCTAAAATATTTACACTTGCTCGTAAAGCCTCTTTGCCAACAGCTTTTCCTACAACCTTACCACCTTTTTTTGCAAACGGTAAAACACTACGATAAACACCTTTTAAAAAGCTTCCAACACCTTTTCCTTTTTGCATAGATGTATCTATTGTGATATAATTATCGAATGGATCGCGGGCATTTTGGTTATCATAAGTTGCTTCAAAATAACCCATCTTATGCGGTTCTCTTAAAATGAAGTGTCACTGTCAACGTGCCGTAATCGAATGCATCTTGGTCTACATCTTGGTCCTTTATATCTATTGTAATCGTTTGAAACGACGTAGATAACAATGGAATATACATTGGTGTGGTAAAGTTTTTAATCTCAATGCTACCATATTTATACTCGTTCATATTAAGAGGAACAATACGTAAAAGGGGTGTATGAACATCACCTGTAATGTAAGGTTCACAAATATCACTATACACTCTTATTATTGACGGTAAACCACTAATAAGGTCAGCAGGTCTTTGACCGACAACTGTACCCTCAATTTTTTCAAGATTACAGTTTTCAAAACCAATAATACTCAAGAGTTTTTCAGACAATATCAAGCTATGAAAATTCGTGTCGCAAGTATCCTGACAAATTCGTTCAATTTCTATAAATCCTCCACGTTGTATTTTGAATTGTAAGTGATTTTTCATATTAGGTAAATTATTTATTTCTTGTAAAAGATTTTCCATATCTGTGTAGATTCCTGGTGATAAGTGTACAACAACATCCTTTTCTGTTGATTCGTGTCTCAAATCATTTGGTGAAAATAACTCAATTGTTTTTACACAAACCATACCCTCATAGTTATCGATCGAAATATGTTGAAATGTGTTGGGTATTTGAATTTCACAAAGAGCTACAGACCACTCACCATATAAATAAATATTTTGGGGTAACTGTGTGGTAAAATGTGTTGTTTTGTTTTCAGGAAACACATACACACTGTTGTTACTAGATAATACGATATAAAATTGGTCTCTCATTATATCTTTTTCAAATTGTTTGCGGGAATCCAGGAATTAAATTTGTCAGGATAGCCTTTCCAACTTACAAAATATTTTTTGTTTTTCCCTCTACCTTTAGTTTTTAGAATCTTATCTATTTGAAATGATTCGGTATGCAAATCTTTTTGTACTCTGGAAAGTTCTTCTTCGTAGAAAAAACCTTCGATTGGTTCGCCGTCAAGATCTTCTAAAGTATAAACAGGTGGTTGTCTCGCAGTAGATATGCGTATAATTCGGAACAATTCCAAAGTCCAGCCACTTTCGTATGCTTTCTTGAATACTAGTTTGGCACGACTGACACGTACCAAGTCACCTATCTTGTATTTAGTGTATTTAGGATATCGGATACGAGTCTTATTGTATCGTTGGGCTAGGTTTTGGTGTGCTTTTGCGGCATTGTACAAATTAACTTTAGTAGGAACCATTTTAGTACCAGAATGCCAAGAACTATTGTAAGCATCAACAATTTTTTGTAAAATATCAACATATCTGTACGTGTTTGTATGAGTAAAATATCGCCATAATCGACCCTTCAATGTTCTATTAAACTTCTCCACCAGCCGCTTTAATATCAGGATTTCTAACCACGCGGTAATTTATACTATTTTTTTTTTAAACTTGCTGCATCTCTTTACCGAGAAATTCTTTACCTTTATCAGTTTGAAAGAGCATAGGGTGCTGTCCTTTACACTGTGCCAAAATACGCTCAAAAGCTGTAGCGACACTTTTCGATGTTTTGTTACGAATTGGCTGAACCCATGCAAATTTTGATAAAACACCTATAACCACAAGTAGAGACGTGTTGTCATCGTTATAGGTTTTTAATGACCGTAAATCAGCGAGATCTCCTTCCCACACATCAAAAGGGTTAGGAACGTCATAAGTCCTATGTGGGAAATGACGGCGTACAGGTTTATGTAGAGTATAAGCATCCTGACTTACAAACCATTTGATAATTTTTTTGCGATCATGTTTTTTACCAACTGTTTTTAAAAGGTTGTATGCACCTGCATAGGCTGGTGATTTCGGTGGTCGATAAAACAAATTATTTAACGTTTTTTCCATATATCTTATTCTTAAAATTTTTAGTTTCTTTTTTATGTTTTTTTTAATTATTTTTTTAATGTACAAGGAAAACTTGTCAAAAATTATTTTACTAATCATACAACAAGTTGTGACCAAAGCCACACTTCTCTCGTTAGTTGTAGCTGTTTCAGACAACAAACGCGCAAAGGCACGCTTGGCCAGCAAACAATCAGCTTTGCTACGGTTACCACCGCTGTTTGCATATGCTATATCATATTCACGACAATAATTGTCAAGTGGGTTGACACCTTTCTCACCTTTCGCTAACCTTTCGTTTAAGCGTGTACCAGGTCCACAAAAATGATACCCTGGAGCATGTATTTCAAAAGGTAAAAGATTGATTAAATTATCTACAAGAGTTGATTCAGGGTGTGTGATCAAATCTTCTTCAATGTTTACTTCAGGCGATCCCATGGAAGAATACGAACTTTTGTAACGTGCCTAGGTGTTTCTTCGGGACGTAATCTTTTTCTCAACTTTCTTGGAGTTGTTTTATCGGATGGTTTTTCGTTTGTTTCTTCGCTATCAGACTGTTGAGTTTTTTCGTCGCTGCTGACAGATTGTGGTGAAGAAACAATCTCCCAAATTTTATTGTTAACAATAAATTCTCGTGGTATATTTGCTTTACGAAGTGCTTGGGCAAACTGACCATAACCATTTGACAACGCTTGTTTTCTATTTCTCACAGTATCGTTAATCAAGTCTACTATGTTTCCACCTTTGACGATGCTGCCATCTATGGTAATCTTACCACGAGCATCGCATGTGACATCACCAAAATCATGCAATCGTTGTAATAACTGTTTTGCTTTAAATTGAAACTTTGGTGGTACACAGTTTATTATGCTCTCATTGCTGTTTTCTTCATTGGCATCTTCGCCGACATTTACTTTGCCTACTTCATCGGTATCTCCGGGTACATTTACACTACTAGCTTGAAACTTATTTGTACTATCATTTTTTTATAATACATAAAACGCTCCAATGCTTGTTGGTACATTGCATATTTTTCACGATCATCTTGAATTGAGGTCGAATTTATAATTTCGCTCATTTCTTTGTCTAGTCGCGACGTAGGTGTACCCGGTGTTTGCATAGTAACCAATTTTTCATTTGATAAGCAATGATGTTCATACTTTCTTCAGGGATCAAAATCATTTTTCTTGCATGCTCCATAGTTTTATCACAGGTACCAAGATGAGTGGTAAACAAGTCTGGTATTTGATAATCAACTTCTTTTTATTTTTCAAACTTTGCGAAGAATCAGTTAATTTTCTTAAGAATAAAACGTACTTTTTCAATTTATTTTTATAGTTTTTATTCAAAGGCACGTTACCACGTAAAATATTTAAACCACATTCGCAAATGAGAATAACAAGTTTTTTATCTGCTTCACGTAATAAAGTACTTCGTTGATTGTTATCGAAATGAAGCAGAGCTTTTAAAGTATTTAAATTTTTTTGTCCAAGACGTTTGCGTCTACTCGGCCCCATTACAATCGTATGACTGGTATATTATTCCCAAGTTCGCTACCTTTTATAAATTTCTTGGGAACATAAACATAGTGGTATTTATCAAACGGAAATATATTAGTACGAAAACGACAATTATCAGGTGTATCTTGGCGTAAGTCAAGTAATAAATAGGAGTGTGCCTGCTTAGTTGCATCAAGATAAGTCTCTTGTAGAAATTGTGGATTTTCAGGACTCACTTGGCGAGCTAGATACTGTATCTGGGATTTATCCCTAGGGTTTTTGAAAATAACTATATAATTAGAGTTTAACGAGATTTCACGTTGGCCCTTATGGAAAAGATTTTGTGTGATGAATATTACGCTTAAATTATTATGATGACTGCCCTTGGTGAAAGATTGGCAATAACACCACTCGAAGACTCACGCATCAAGTAGTCTATAATTATCAATTTTGGTCTGGGGTCGTCGACAAAGTCTGAATTTTTGGGCAAGCCCTCGTGAAATTCAATATTATCACCCAGCTCTTTATACGTTGATTGCCATTCGGAATAGTAAACTATTATTCGATCAAAGTGTACGTTACTCATACCTAGAAAACAAAATCAACTTTTAGTCATTTTATAAAATTTTGGCTATACGTGCATCAATTTATTTATCTTAAATACTTATCGTTTTTTTCGCCTTAGGTTAAAAACATTTTTTAAGTCTTGTTGTTAATGTGTTGTCTTAACCTCACCTATCAAGTCCTGCAAGGTCCCATGGTAGTCGCTTGATGATGTATTTTCTTTCAAAATCACTGAAACACGTATAATATATATTTTATTATTTTATTTAATTATTTAAAACAATATGGATATACACACACTCACACATATACACACATACACACACACATACACACACGTACACTAACTTGCACACACCAGGCATATAAAACAAAATTATATTTTTACATTTGTTGCATGGAAATGCTGTAAGCAAGTAAATTTTAATTATACAATTATTTCTTGGCTTATGACATTTCCATACAAAAGTGTAAAAATATAATTTACTTTATGTACCTCGTGTGTGAAAATTAATGTGTGTGCATGTTTGTAAGATATGTATGTTTATGTATACATATACATATACAATATGCATAATATACGCATGTCTAATGCACAAAAGCATATATATTATATAATATACTTACATAATTTAAAATGCACCTGCTGCATACGAATCATCCTGGAGCTGCTCTCTAGCTTGTCTTCTCATAATACGAGCATCCTTGGTGTTGGCTTCAGTCTTCTTTTCTGCAGATCTAAGTCTGAATTCGTCGCTTGATTCCATCCATTGTACTGCAGTCGATCCAGGAGTGCATTCAAACTTTTCCATGATATTTAGAATACCTGTTTTTCCTTGGTTGAAGCTGGTTACAGCAATGTGAGTACCTATTTCCAAAACTTTCAAGCCACTGAATGAGGTTTTTGGAACTATTTTCCACACACAGTTGTTGAAACTCTCATTAGACTTTTGCATAAAACCTCCAAGACACTTCTGGAGAAGATCTGAACTTGATAAGTCTTCATAAATTGGTCTCACCTGATCCATGATGGCCAGTGGAATGGCTACTTTATGTTTAAAAGTCTTGAGTTTTTTGTTGGCCTTTGCTTTTTGCCATTTACACCAGCTGGTAAGTCCTGATCGGCAGAATTAATGTTGAGGGCTGTGATCGGTAGACAACTGATGATAATATGTAGCCCAAATAGCATTTCTCATACCAGTGACAGAATCTGAATGATCTCTGATCGCCTTTCCATAATAGGAAGATAAGGTTCCGATCACCTGCCCTGTCAAGCGACCTTTTCCACCCATTGGTTTTCCATCCGATAGAAGCTTCTTTCCTGATGCCTTCTTTATGTTTCTTAAACGAGTGCCCATCCTCTTCTGGACATGCCCAATGCACTCTATCTTCTTTACTTGTAGTTTGTCACCATAGGGATCCGCTTCTGACACAGACTTGAACACTTTAGAGTCACCATCACCGATGTAATACTCATACTTAACTGCATATTTTTCTTCAGATCGTGAGAACATTTCCTTTATACCATCTACTTCCATTTTTCCAGCACAGCCCTGATGGCTGGCCGTGCAATTTGGTTCGTGCTCTTCATACCATTCTTCATATTCCACTGTTCCTTTTTTTTCTCCCAAACTGAGCAAGATTTACAGAAACTATTTTTAATAGTAACATCTAAAACCTTGCCAGATCTGTTGCCAATAATGCTGGCAACACCTTGTAAAGAAGAAAAGCCTCTTTTCCTCCAAGAGCCGTCACCAGACACAGTAAGTCCAGTATTTGGTGGTGTTAATTTTAGTTCTTCTTTCACTGCTATATCCATGGACTCTTGAGCCGCTTCTGTACAAATATTACCAAGCTGCTCATTAATTTTATCATAAGCAGAATGAGCCACTGGTTGTGATAAATCCATGATTCCAGAGAAAGTTGATAGTCCTGTGTGACCGTGGCCAAGTGCACGCGTGGCTAGCACACTTCTTCTATTTATTTCCCATGCATTACTCATGGGGCCAACTTTCTTGGAAGAATTTATTCCTGAAATTTGACCACATCTGTCACACACTATATCAATTTTGAATCCAAACCCTTGAAGGCTGGATTCGCTTATACAAACAGGTCCATGGCACTCACTTCAACATAACACTTTTTCCAGTTTAGGAAACAGAATGCTGATGTTGATAATTCTATTCTTCGTATTGCAGTGAGAAGATGCTGATGTATTTCTCATTTTTCTAGCTGAAGTTGATATTCTTCTCCGCTTTCTCTCATTTTCTTCTTTGTGGATATTCCCTCCAAAAATTTTTGGTCTCTTCTTCACTCTTCCTCTTGAGTATTTGGCGTCAGGATGAGTGCTGGTAAATCGTCCTCTGGCATCTCCTGCCATTTTTAAGCTTTGTTAGAAGTCACTTAAAATTTTTTTTTTTAATCACTATTTTTATATTTCACAAAGTTCACAAGTATATAAACACAATAATTATACTGTACAACAAAACACACGAACCTCAAATTACACAAAAAGAACACTTTTTACGTAAAAAGCGACGTAAAACGAATCTAAACCATCCGAGTATTCGATTCAGCTGACACTTGTGTTTACAAAAATTAAAGAGCTAAAAGTAGGTTACCGTGTCAAATGCTTACATGTAAGAACGTATGATATGTGTGTGTTTCTTAGTTCATGGTGTATCATAGTCCAACTGTCCAATTATCTATAGTTCAACATTAGGCCTTTTACAGCCAAAGGAACACAGAACACGATATAAGGAACAGATGCAGAAATACCATGGGTTACTATATCTATATATATGTGGAACAGCGCTTATTCCTCGCTGTTCCTCGTATATATAGATATACTAACCCATGTTATTTCTGCATCTGTTCCTTATATTTTTTTTAATGTAACGGGCCTTACTGTTGTTCATGCCCGATTACTCCAAATCGTTTTATACAATAAAACTGTGGTATATTATTTGATAGATATAATAATTATTCTATGTATTCAGTTTTCTTATATATGTATGGTTTATATTCAATTGTTTTATATTATTAGAAATATTTTGACCATGAAAAGTATGAATTACACGTAATTATATACACGGATTGATTTTTGTCAGTTTTTTCTGTTATTTTTTTCTAATAAAATTGATTTATTTCTACGGCGTATTTATTTATATTTATAAATATATTAATGTAGATTTATTAAAAAGTATAAAATATATTAACAATTAAAAGAAAATAGAATTCTACCAAAAAATAAAAGTATGTATGTCGAAAAAACTGTATATTGAAAAAAAATGAAATTACAGTGAAAAATCGATAAATAGTTTAATCAGTATTTTATCAATATCTTAAAAAAAAAATAGATATCGTTTTCGGGTAAAAAGGAGCATATTCTATAGATGTTTTCCTATAAGAAAAAGCAAAAAAAATCGATTTTTCTCAAGAAAGAAGGTGTCTAGCCCCCTTAAAGGAGATAATATTTTTTATAAGTCTTGAGGTTTGCGGCGGCGGCGGCGGCGGCGCGCGCGTGTCACAAGCTGCTCGAGAAATCAGATTGCTGATGAACCGACAAGCTAATTTGAAGTGACTAGCTAATTTGAAGTGACAAGCTAATTTGAAGTGGTAAGCTAATTTGAAGTGATAAGGTAATTGAAGTAACAAGCTAGTTTGTAGCTACAAAACTTACGATAAATGCTCAACGAGTACCAAAAAGCTTAATGTGAGTTGAAAAGCTTAATGTGAGTCAATAAGCCTAATGTGGATCGAAAAGCTTGAGGTGTTATATCAAACTATTTAATGTACCTCTTGAGCCTTTCGCCACTGTCGCTACCACTTTCGATAGATTTATTTATGCTAAGTTAATTACTTTAAAATAGAGATAATTAAGAATCAAGCAGATTTTTTTAATTAAAATATAATTAATTTATTACGATCATATACCCTACGTGTCAAAGGTAAGGAAAAACGAGATTGATATTTTAATACATTTATTGATTAATATTTTTGTTCATAACATGATCAATATCCTTCAAGTGTAAAGATGCAAGTTCATACATCAAAATATAGGCATCATCTATTAACATACTTAAATTATTTTTTTTCAAGATTTTATGTAACTTATTAACATTATGGGTATAAAATGTGCTTGTTATAGAATGTACATCATAAAATTTAAACTGTGTGTATTGTGATAATTGTTTTCTTTCTTGGAATTTCTCTTTCGTATAGTTACAAATTTCATTAAATACATATTTTATATCTTTGCACGCATTTAACAGATATTTAATCCTATTGTCTACGTTTCTAGAGATGTGTTTGAGCTGATCGTAGATTACTTTATTATACACCAATCTTGATTGAAAGCGTTTCTTCGTTGGTGGACAACCTCTATGATTTTTGTCTTGTGTTTTGTATATCAGCTCAAAAACTTTATTAGAAAACTTATCGTGAACCTTATGCTAAAGCTGGTACCACAATATATTTTTTGATCAACCATTTCGTTTCCTTCTGATTCAAAGAATTCATCAATCCTGGGAAAACTTTCTTTAAACCAGATCCACTCGGTATGTGTAAGTGGTATACCCGCAATATTTTGACCACTTAGACGAACAACAGGTTTGAAATCACCACAGCCAATAACACGGCTTTCCAGGCCAACTATAAGTTTCTTACAGTATGATTTATTTAATCCATACAGCATGGATAGTACTTGGCGACATTGGAACTTAGAGTTTTGATTACTATTCTGAGCCAACATTTTTCAGTATTATCATGGTTTAACAGGATCCAAGATTGAAATGACAAATAATTAAAGCAGCCCCTTTATATATAAAGTATCCATAAACACTCTTTGACAATCCTTTCTAATCTTTGAGAATGTAATCATTTCTAGATTGAGTATGTATGTGTATGTATGCGTGTGTGTGTGTGTGTGTGTGTGTGCGCGCGTGCGCGTGTGTGTGTGAGTGTGAGGGTATGGTGTTATGAGTGTTAATAAACCATTAAATTAATTGTAGGTATAATGATTTATAAAGTTTAAGTATTTTTTTACATCATGAACCATATAAAAATCATTCCTAAAATAAGAAACGACAAGTATTTTACAAATTTTAAAAAGTATTTATTATCATAATGAGATATATTTAAAAATACTGTTAAAGAGGTTATAGATTTACAAGAAAATACGGTATTTATTTTGATGTGTTTTTATTCAGCTTCAATTTTTCAATTTCACTTTTTAATTCATTAATTTGATTCTGTTGCTGTTCAAACTTCCGCTCAAAATTTTGATTTAATAATAATAAATGTTTTGTAATTTTATTTAATTGTTTACATAGATTATCTTTTTTTCTAAGTAATTTTTCTGTATGATGTACATTACAGTCAAGAATAAGTTTTATGTATTTATTACTTTTTTCTAAGTCATCTAAATTTTTTAAATCTCTATTTATTGATTCAACAGTATTGAATAATGAATTTTCATTGGTCCAATGATCTTCGTCATATGCTTCGAGAGTTTCGACTCGTTCAATGACATTTAAAATTGCCATATGTGTACGAGATTCATCGAAGACCATGTTGAAATCAGGTATCATCTAACAAGTTATTTTCCATTTTAAAATTCACCTTGTTACAATATTAACAACTTAAGAGAGAGTAGTAGTATTTAATACTTTAAGAAGAACTCACTTTAACGTGCGATAGAAGTATGTCTGGATGATGAAGTGTATTTCTACGATCACTCAAACCAAATTTATAAGTATGTAACAGCGTACTGGTTCAACTAATCTTTGATAGTTTCTGGGTGCAGGCAAACTGAACTGTGGTGTAAATATCGTTTAAGACGACTTATATACACACCAAAGAGCATGAAACTACGGATTTTACGGTGGGTGCGGAATAAAAGAATGCAGAGCAACGCAGCGAAATTTTGAGGAATAGGTACTTTTGAATTTAAAAAGTCTAAAAACATAATCGCAGCTTAATATATTATAATGAAAAATCACCGAAAAAATCTTTTTAACACTCAGAATTATAAAAAATTCCATAAAATAATTTCTACGACTAAGTTATAAAATACGGTAAATAGATGGATACAATGTGTAGTAAAACTATGTTACTCTGAACTGATATGAAAATTGATTGGGTTGATCAATACATCCTACTAACCATACAAGTGATAACGTCTCATCCGTTGTACTTGTCATAAGAAACAAACAGCGAAAAGAGTTTAAGTAGTTGTAATGATCATCGATTGGATCAATCGATATATCGATAACGAAATCGATCGATCTGTGAGGTTCCAAAATACCTCCAATAAAAAGAGATTGTTGTACTAACAATAAAGTACAATACCGCGAATTAATGTGAATGTAACTTTTCAAGATATCCGTACCAATACCTTACTAATACCGAATCAATAACAAAATTAATTGGTTAATGAAAGTTATAAATATGCGGTACTGTTAGAGGGTAAAGTGGGTAGTAAAAAAGTATAATACCGCGAGCTGATATAACCATCGATTAGACTGATCAATGTATCGATAACGAAATCGATCAAGCAATGAGGTTCCAAAACATCTTCATTTAAAAGAAGATATGGTACCTTATACAAACGTCTAATACCGTGGATCGATCTGACCGTAATTTCCGGTAGTAAGTCATGCCAGTACCGTACCAATACGTTGATCAGTATACTAAACTCTCTCTATTTTCTCATCCTGCCTTGAAGTTTACGTAGAGGGGAGTTTGCGTGCTTGATAATAACAATAAATTAATTTTTATTGTAGTTTTTCGTAGCATGTATCAGGAACATATAAGCTAAGAAGATGTCACATATGTAATAGTCATAAGTAGGGTATTATACTATCTGATCAGTTGATTATTATGACGAACTACTAACCATACAAGTGATAACGTCTCATCCGTTGTACTTGTCATAAGAAACAAACAGCGAAAAGAGTTTAAGTAGTTGTAATGATCATCGATTGGATCAATCGATATATCGATAACGAAATCGATCGATCTGTGAGGTTCCAAAATACCTCCAATAAAAAGAGATTGTTGTACTAAAGTACAATACCGCGAATTAATGTGAATGTAACTTTTCAAGATATCCGTACCAATACCTTACTAATACCGAATCAATAACAAAATTAATTGGTTAATGAAAGTTATAAATATGCGGTACTGTTAGAGGGTAAAGTGGGTAGTAAAAAAGTATAATACCGCGAGCTGATATAACCATCGATTAGACTGATCAATGTATCGATAACGAAATCGATCAAGCAATGAGGTTCCAAAACATCTTCATTTAAAAGAAGATATGGTACCTTATACAAAAGTCTAATACCGCGGATCGATCTGACCGTAATTTCCGGTAGTAAATCGTGCCAATACCCTACCAATACGTTGATCAGTGTACTAAACTCTCTCTATTTTCTCATCCTGCCTTGAAGTTTACATAGAGGGGAGTTTGTGTACTTGGAAATCATAATAAATGAATTTTTATTACAGTTTTTTGCAGTATGTATCAGGAACATATAAGTTAAGAAAGTGGTACATGTGAATATAGTCATAAATAAGCCATTATACCGGCTGGTCAGTTCGCCATTATGACGGACTACTTGGCATAGAAGCGACGACACCTCATTCGTTGCACTTATGATAAGAGACAGCCAACGAAAAATCTTCAAGGCGATACACATAAAGTAGGTGTAGCTTAACGTGTGCCGGTGGGGTGGCCCCTAATGCAGTGGTTATTATTCTATTTTTGTAGCTTTTTAATAAACCTACTCACTCAGATGTTTCTCTGCTAACTCGGGTCGATTTAATTTTATATTAATATTAACTTTTTATGTAAAATTAATAAATAGGCATTTCCTAAATATAGTTTTGTAATAAATAAACTTAAATAAACAATAATTAAACATAAACTAATAATTTAAAATATTTCTTGGATAAAACGCTGTACAAGCGCTGAATCAGTGCTTATATGAACTTTTCTCAAATAATTTATAAATTATTTGAATAATATAGTAGACAAATGTCTCTGATATCGGCTGAGATTGAATGTTTTCGTGAGAAAAGAATTTTAGAGTATTCGCCAGACGTAATAAGAGTAAACCGAGAGTTTTGTTCCATCTCTCTTAATATCGTATGATTTTAGAAGCTTCTTGAAAAATAATTTCTACTTCCTCCGCGAAGTGAAATATGAACACAGAATCCGATTTTCTGCAAGTTTCTACAGACTCTAGGCGTGATAAGAGTGTAACTTATATTTCAGTTTTCGCAAACTTTTACAAAAATGATGGTTCGAGCCCCTGCTGTCCTCCAGGCTGCCGCAAGTTTTCTTCGGCCCCCCGCCTCTCTCTCTCTCTCTCTCTCTCTCTCTCTGTCTCTCTCTCTCTCTCTCTCCCTCTCCCTCTCCCTCTCTCTCTCTCTCTCTCTCTCACTCTATTAACCAGTCAACCACCATCTACCTATACAACAACATGCAGCATAACATCCAAGTAGCGTTCATCGATATGCCTGTCATGGCATCACCGCCTCAAGAGCTTGCTGCCTTTGTCAACGAGCTTATCGATGGGGGAGAACCACGCATGGCTAACGGCATCCGCCAAGGCGTGCAACCCCCGAGTGCTGTAGGCGGCTCTACTAGAGGAGCAGGAGCGCCAGGTACAAGTAGAGGCGGATGCTGCCCTTGCAGATCTATTACAAGAGGCCTTCGATGAGGATGCCACTGAGGAGATGGACAGTGGGTTCGATAGTGATGGCTTTGAGAAGGAAGACCAGCCGATGGATGGGGTGGGGGAAGAGGCTGAGGGAATAGATTCAGATGCCGAAACGATCGATAATAATCCCCCGGAAGTGCAAGATCTTGAAAGTGACAGTTCCAATGATAGTGATATGGACATGGATGAGGTTACACTCCGACGTACGATGAGTGTGCGACAAAGATTTTTTCATGGTGTGCAGCGCTTGTTGAGGTTGCAACGCGATGAAGAAATATTACGTATGCGTCGACGATTGCGGAGCATTCAACACCGCATAAGACGCCGCCGTCGAGACGAGGTGTATGATGTACCACGTCGTTATCAAGATATGTGCTACAGCTGTGCAAAACGGTTTTGGTGCCAGCGCAATCGTCGTTGGATTCGCTGTACATTTTGCGGGTTCTGGTTGTGCCCGGACTGTAACGTAGACCCGGTGCACTGCCAGAACGAGGGACAATTTTTGCCATGATGCCACACATCGCGGCGTCGTAAATAGTTTATAGTGTTTAAGTAACAAAGTGTTTAGTTCTAAGTAACAAAGTGGAAAAAACAAAGTGACAAAGTGTTAGCATAGCGCTTAGTTCTAAGTAAGTAACAAAGTGGCGAAATCAAAGCGACAAAAAAAAGCAATGTGCCAAAGTATGTGGTAATAACAGCCACATCAGTAGTCGAAGTTCCGGAAGAAACCATGTAAGTATATAATATTCTTATAAATGTTATTAAAAATATGTGTGTGTGTGTGTGTGTGTGTGTGCGTGTGTGTGTGTGTATGTGTGTGTGCGTGTGTGTGTGTGTGTGCGCGCGCGTGTGTGTGTGTGTATGTGTGTGTCGACGTAGGAGGAAGCTGTAGCTGCTCCCCACTACTAGTACCGCTGGTGGAGAGTTATAGCTCATAGCCGTGGCTGACTGCACCATCGTGTAGTTTGCCCGGAGCAGCGGGCCGTGTCAGACGGGGAATCCCTGAGCCGTCTGGCACTTGTGTGCTCTCTCTCTCTCTCTCTCTCTATTTTTTATTTCACAGTGGCACTTTGGGGCAGATGTAACCTAAGCCATTTCCCCTGATGGTGGGGTTTCCCTCCCTCAGAGGCTCAGGGTCACCCTGCATCATTACCCACCTGGTGGTGGGGGGTTCCCCTCCCCTCCCTCAGGTGGATAGTGGTGGGGGGTTTGTTTGTCTGCCCCAAAGTGCCACTATAACTACTCATGGGGCCAAATCTGGTGAATACGGTGGTTGCTCGATTGTATTTATTGAGTTTTTGGTCTTAAATTCGGTTACAACTGCGGCTCTATGCGACGGTGCATTATCGTCGTGCAAAATCCACGAATTGTTCTTCCACAATTCTGGCCGTTTTTGACGGATTTTTTCACGCAAACGCTTCAAAATGCTCAAATAATTTATTTTTATTTACATACAAATAGTTTATTGACCATCTGTCCCTCTAGTAGGAATTCATGATGCACCAAACTATGAATATCAAAGAAAATAGTCAGCATGACTTTCACCTTTGATCGACTTTGACGTGGTTTTTTCGGTTTTGGCTCGTCTTTTGTTTGCCATTGAGATGCCTGTTGACTTGTTTGCATGTCAAACTCGTAGACCCATGTCTCATCTCCAGTTATAATGCGTTCCATGAATGTAGGATCGGAATTAGCACGATCCAGCATGTCCAAAGAGAGCTGTCTGCGGTACTATTTTTGAAGAAAATTCAGCTCTTTTGGAGCAAGTCGAGCGGCGACGTGTTTCATGCCCAAAACATCCATCAAAATCGTACGAACTAACTCGTGGGAGATGTTTAGCTCTTGTGCTATCTCTCTTAAGCCTGAATGGCGATTTTCCAATATGATTTGTTTCACTTTTTTAATGTTCTCCTCGGTGGATGCTGCCCATGGCCGTCCGGACCGAGGCAAATCTTCACACACTTCTCGACCTTCCTTGAATGCTTTGTACCAATCGTAAATTTGTGTTTTTGATAAAACTGATTCCCCATAAGTCTTTTCCAACATTTTCAAAGATTCCGCGCACGAAATTTCGTTGGTAACACAAAATTTGAGGCAAACTCTTTGTTCAATATTTGTATTCATTGTGTAAATCGTGACGCACTACTTAGCTTAACTGACTATAACAGCTGGCGTAAACAAACTGCTTGATGGAACGCGCTCAAACTTGGCATCATAATTTGGTACAGTGATGCCAACATACAACAAAAAAAAAAATTCAAATATCTATAACGCGGGAGATTTAAAAAAACTTTTCCGGGTACTTTTTTGACAGAAGGTATCATTAAGTCTTGATAAAAATCTTAACCAGAAATCACCTATTTTTTAACTAATTTTATAGCTAAGAGCAAAATACTGAAAAAATACACGTATCGTATATAATGTGTATAGAAGGCATCGTCTAGATTATATTAGCTTTCGTTAAATCTAATTGTATTTTATTATCAGATTTTGAATTATTAATAGTTCATTGTTGGTTAAGTGAAAACAGACGGAAAAAACTGAAAGGGATAGAAACGAGAACGTGTTCTCTTTGCGATGTTATACTACCTGACCTTCCAATTCAACTTTTCTTAATTTCTTTATTTTTATTTTCCTATAGTGTCGCATATATAATTTCTTGCGTGTCACGATGTGCCTGAAGCAACTTTAGTTGGATGGATTAAATAACATCGGAAAAGTAAGACTTTATGGACACGTATGACAAGAAATTTTTTTTTTGGTTTTTTAAATATTACCTATTTCATATTCTAAGTGCTCAATAAATTAACATTAAAATTGATGTAAATCAAAATAGCTCTAATAATGATTTTAAATCTTCTTGGTAATTGTTTCTACAGCACTCTGAAATAACACAAAACCAAAAAATGTTATTTAACGAGCCTAGGTCGATGAGCAGAATCGGTCGTTGAGCAGAATAGCTCGCCTTTTGGGAGCGCCAACCAGCGCGCGGCAGGGCGAAAAGATAGGCTTGTTCGCTTGATGTGATGTGTCGAACATTACAGAGATAGCGTTACCACTATTAAACAATTCTTTTTATTTCATACTTGAAAAAATAATTACTTGAGTAACAACATTTTTTCTATATTAATAAATATAATGATTTGAGATATTTAATTAAATTAATTTAAAAAATACGTCGATAGGAATTTGATTCATTTTTAGATCATTTTTGCTATTATAAGAATGATCCCACGCTAAATACTAAAAAACCAGGATGACCTTAGATAAGAGTTTTTCATGATGCCTCGTAGTTTTCGTGTTATTATGTAGGCCCTGTACGAGGTACGATTAAGATGGCCGTAGCCAGGCGGGTGTGACAAGATGCGAGTCAGGCACTGTTCAGGCTGCCTTAAAATTAATGTTTGATGCTCGTTAAATACTTATCTAAAGCTAGGCATATGACCTATTTTTCTAAAATTATAAAAAAAAGTATGTCAGACTATCTATCACCTATACAGGCAAATAACGCCGCCTGGGCAGGTCCTGCCTTTCGCCTTAAATTAATTCCTACTTGGGATAGCTCGCATATAAAAACAAAAAGGCTTTCTCTATAAATTCAAATAAGTGAAAAATTTAATTATTTTACGAGTGAAATTCTATTTTGTCACTTATTAATAAGTTAAATTTACACTTGTTCTACAAGTACATAATTTTTTACTTCCAAATTATAGTGAAATTTTTACTTTTTCCATAATTTAACAAGATTCTCACTTATGTATAAGACAAGTTGCTGATATACATACATAATATTCTTGCTTGTATAGGTACATAGGATAACAAGCAATTATGTGAAAATGCTCCATGAGGTATGTACTGATGTAGTGATGCATTTAAAACTAAAAAGCGTTGTTTTCAAAAATGTACAGCCGTTCCCTCCTAAGCATGGAAGAGGTGCACTATATTATTAATCAACATTGTTGATCAATTTTAAAAATATATCTAGTCTCTAAATTTTAATCAGTGAACTTACTCGACATTTAAAAACTATTTCACTTACTCTGTAAGTACAGAATTCCACTTATTACATAAGTAATAATTTCTCTCTTATTCGATGAGTAAAAACTAGTATTTACTTATTATATAAGTCAAAGCTGTTTCACTGACTTATCGCTTCATCATTTATTTAACAAGTTAACAACATTTTAAATCTAAAGTAAAACTCTATTTACTCCCTAAGTTAAGTAGAATTTTAATGTACTGCAAGTGAATATCATTATTGCATAAACTATAATACGTAAGAATAAGGCGTCCAACCCGCGGGACGGGGAATGCGGGACACGGGAGAGCTTATGGGAAATAAATGAACGTTTTTTTTTTTTTTTGAAACACTGTACGTGCAAAAAAATTCTGTACTCAAGCACTTGTAATAACACGGGAGAGAATGAGTAGTAAACTAGTAGCAAACCCAAGTAGCCGGGGGATGTGAGGTCCACGCATATAAGAGGTCATGTAGACATGAACAAATAAGCCAAACGAGAATTTAAATAATTTTTAAACCCAAGTAGGCGGGGGATATGAGGTTCACGCATATAAGAGAGTCATGTAGACATGAAAAAATAAGCAAAAAGATTATTTAAATAATTTTTAAACACAAGTAGGCGGGGGATGTGAGGTCCACGCATATAAGCTGTAACGTGCCGAAGTAATGACAGCTCTCAGATTTGAGTCTATACCTTAATAATTGAGTTGACTTGTATGAAGCTAGATGTCGTTACTTGGTAGTTATTAACAATTTTTAAGAGTTCGTGTACTGGACTCGAGCGATTTATCGGTTTTGGGATTTTCCTCCGATCTCAGGGTAAGATACCGGCGCGCAGTGTGCCGGAGTCCGTGCCGTCGATACAGATAGAAGGTAGGTGATGCAGGTAAGTAGTTAGCACTGATTGGCTGCTACCGTGCTGCGTTGGAATCGGGTAAGTAGTTAGCGCTGATTGGCTGCTACCGTGCCGATAGAAAGGATTGCCGGGTAAATAGTCGGCGCTGAGGGCCAACTATCGTGCCGTAGGATCTCGGTAAGGTAGAGTTCCTTGGGTATATTAAGGTTAGGTTTATAATTGACATTTTACTTAAAGACAAATATGATATTAAATGAGTTTATTTTGAAGGTAAATAGAAATAGATTACAAGAGTATATTTACAATATTTTAACGAGCGCAAGGGGTCGCCAGCATCACTCACCTAAGCGCAATGCTTTTGGGAGAGTGTTCAAGGCAGTAGCTCGGAGACAAGTGCGTGCCGATTCCGAGAATCGTGGCCCTTTATATACTAGTCGGCTATCTACTCTTCTCTCTCACGCATGACAACAAAGGTGCTTACATTGTGACGTTAGATGCGCCTTAATTACTCGTGAGAGAATACGAGTCTGCTTGGTTTGCGCTGGGCGCTCGTGATCGGTAAGCCGGGCCTTTGTTGATGTTTCGCTTATGAATGTATGTGTATGTATCGTACAGCCGTTCGTGTACGTCACAAAGCGAGTCATGTAGACATGAAAAAATAAGCAAAAAGATTATTTAAATAATTTTTAAACCCAAGTTGGCGGGGGATATGAGGTCCACGCATGTAAGGGAGTCATGTAGACATGAAAAAATAATCAAGACCATTATTTAATAATTTTTAAACCCAAGTAGCAGGGTGATACGAGGTCCACGCATATAAGGGAATCATGTAGACATGAAAAATAAGCAAAATAATTATTTAAATATTATTCTTGCTTATTGTTGCATATCTACGTGACTCCCTTATATGCGTGGACCTCGTATCCCCCGCCTACTTGGGTTTAAAATTTATTAAATAATCGTTTTGCTTAATTTTTCATGTCTACATAACTCCCTTATATACGTGGACCTCGTATCCCCCGCCTATTTGGGTTTAAAAATTATTGAAATAATTGTTTTGCTTATTTTTTCATACAAGGTAACGTACAGTACGAAGCGTAAAATAACTGGTAATATGTTATGTTACGGTCTTTGTCTCTAGTCATTTCGAGTGTGCTCGTGTCACGTCAGTAACGTAAATTATGTGTAGTAGGTACGGTCACGAAATCATATCATAGGCGCCTTAACTATGCGCGCGAAATGCGTATAGTGAGTCAATAGAAATTTATTTTAGAACGAAATCTCAATTGTAAATTGCTTTCATCAAAAATCCCGGACATACGGGATATAATCCTCATTTCCGTGACTCTTTCCAGGACTAATATCAAGTCGGGACAGAAGCTGCAAATGCGGGACTGTCCTGCCTAATCCGGGACGGTTGGCAATCTTACGTAAGAAGGCCCTTTTCCTGCACAGAAATGTGAATGGAAATCAGTATATTACGCAACTGAGGAGGTAAAGATTTGGCTTGTCTAGAGCACGTGCAAATTGCCATCCGCGCCGATGGCGGGGGGCGGGGGGCAAACATGTGCTCTGGGCTGGCCCTCTTGATACCCGTGTTGCGTATACTATTTTTTATTATACCCGAGATGAAAATACCACATTCGCGTTTGTGATCCGGGAGCGAAAATGGCACTTCGGCCTGGGTATGGTGAAAAGTACTTATTCCTCCTACCATAGCGGGAGACCTTAGTGTCCCACTATGACTCGATATACCCGATCTCCCACCAACTTTTCATGCAAAAAAGACCGATTTCTGCATTTATTAACAAAAATATATTATGTGTAAAACGAAATATCAATATATCTTGATTATATGCATATAGGGAAGGGATGGAAAGGGAGGGAGGAAATTATGTGCATGTACGTACAATAAACAAGATGATGTCTACGGGACTAACGTAGATGTGCAACACGTTTTTAGACGATATGTTCCCCAAAAAATGTCGATTTCAGACCTTCGTTTTCTGGCCTATAAGGTCATTCCGACTTTTTGTTCAAAAGTTATTTAATAATGGAGAAGAAAATTTTTTTCAACTTTGACTGTGATTTTCAAGTTAACTATTGCAGTTATAAATCTCGGACACAGCTAACATTGTTCGAAATTTAGGAAGGAACAAGAATGATCTGGACTACTTTTTCCCTAAAGTGCCTCAAAGACGAGATTTAGGAGAAAAACAAAAAAAGGTCACGGAAGTTTTCATAAATTGATAAATAAGAAAATGTTTTTGACCTATTTGAGACTGTGGATAATAAGGATCTTACAGAGAAGGTTAAGATGAAGCGGATTAAAAAAATCATCTACATCTCGTTTTTCCATCTCCAACTCTCTACCGCCTGGACTACAATAATATAGGAAGATTTCATCGAGTAGATCAGCTCAATTCACTAAAAACTGGAAAACAACTAGCGCGTACTATAGTCACTGCACGCACCCTCGGATAACAGTATACCACCGTGCAGCGAACCCAGCCGAATGCCGACACTTGACGACAAGCGAGCGGGCGGCGAAACACGCGGCAAAGCCTCTCGCGCAGTGGGGGAAGCGGGAGAAGACAGTGCGGCTCGTCATATATTTCTGATCATATATTTATGATATATCGCTGCTCCGAGCTTCGAAACAGCAACCGCACAGCGCGACTTCCACGAATTGTATAGTCGCCACGGAGTGGGGATAGCTCTCCTAAGTCGAGACGGCAAAGCTTACGAAAATGCATCATGGGTTCACGAGCATCGCATATAGGTATATGAAATCGTTCGCCAGAAACGAGCCAGCTGGCGCGCATGGCGCATGCGCAAAATGCGCTTTACTCAACTCGCTCATAGTCACACGCTAAGTATCGAAAAAAAAAAAAAAAACAAAATACGTATATCGATAGATTTTTTTCTGATCATTTTAATGGTGCTATTGTTTTTTCGAAATACTTTTTCTAATCAAAAACTCTTGAATTGAAAGTTCAGAGCCACGTTTCTAAAAGAATACCAAAATTATTTGATAATTACATTTCGGTACCGCAAAATCTTTGCGATTTGTCAACTAAATATATTAAAAATAATGATTGCATCAATCTTTTTCATTAAAAGATGAACAATTAGCAATTACAGTAAAACTAAAAAAAGGTTAAAATCACGAAAAATAGTAATTGTAACTCTATTATTTATTGTATTAAACTGTTAGCAGACATTACAAGGCTAAAATTGAAACAATTTTCTAGAATCAGTAACCTTCGAATAATACTTACCTATCAAAAAATTGAAGATTTCTAAAATCGAGAAAATCTATGCAATAAAGTTCAGATACAAATAAAGAAATAAGAAAAATAAAAATAAATTGCAGAAGATCGAACACAAAATATGGACTTCTAATAAAAAACCGCTGCTAATTCATTGGCAAGATGCTTCTTCAAGCTAATTTATCGATTCCATTTTTTAAATTTAAAAAACAAAAGTAAATTTTTCACAAAAAAACTTTATTAATAAATAAAACTGTTTTCTTTGTGGATCTGTTACGTCGGGTTTACGATGGAAAACCCTACTGTTGGTTTTAAATTAATAAAACTATGGTGATCTCTTTTGAGCCTAGGTTTCGAGAAACCTACTAGCTCGGGTTAGAGCCAGATACTATTTTACAGGATAGGATAGAAGGTATGGGCAGCAATAAGGCGCGACACGGTTGTAAAACTAAGAATTGAAGTTAAATTTTTTTGCGACTCGGTTTTGTTTATTTGACTACAAAAAGACGGATGTTTAAACGGGAGTGGTTACCCAGACTAACATCCGAAATTTTTTAGTATAATTTTACGCGGTAAAAATTGGGATCGTTTTAGAAAGATGGATAGATTTGTAGAAGAAACACTTTGTTTTAGTGGAACGCGGTTACGAAAACACGATTTACTTTACATGAAATGGAGTTTATATTTGGGAAAATAGACTGAACTAGCTGGAAGAGATAGAATAAGATAGCAATATTTTTTTTAAATCTACTTACTTTTATTTATCCTTGATCCTTGACGGATTCTATTGGTCTGTTGCCTCCGTTTACAATTTTATATAAAAGGTGCTGTTTTATTTGTTATTAAGTGAATTAAGAATAGAATCAAATCTAACGCCAGTATTTTTGTTTTATATGTATTCAATTTTATTTAAATATAAGTGAATATTACCCTTACACGGTAATAAGTTTAACAAGCAAATTATTTGAACGTATTTTATTGTCTTTGAAATAGCGACTCGCTTCGTAGAGTGCGTTTGAAAATTCGAGTAAAAATATGAATGAAAATTAGAAGAGATCCACTCCGGTTGAGGGCTGTGAGACGAGTGAGAGTGAGTGAACGCGTAAATGAACGAGCTGGACTAAAGAGGGGACGCCGACGCTTTCCTTATCTTAGACGCTGAACCCTCACTCAAAATCGGGCGCTAGGATTCGATAATGAGGTGTCGTTATGCATAAATGCTATGACTTGATTGTTAGTCAATAAAAAAGAATTTTTATCATCTTACATTCAGTATCAGGATAAATAACCCACTTTGACATAATGTTTTTTTGTAATAAGTAATTTTTAATATAAAAACTTTAAATACATATAAAAACTGGGCGGTCCCGTGACTAATTAAAAAGAATTTACGTTAAAATATGAAGATTTATTAATTGTAAGTTGAAAATTATTAGAGAAATTGATTAATGAAAGCATCTGAAGGATGAATGTTGCAATAAATTATAATTATTCCGTAATTAAACATTATCCAAAGTAGATTATTTATGTACAGAGTTTTTATTTTAAATAAAACAGTTTTAAATACGAAATCGTAGAAGAATAATTATGCATCCATCTATACCTTTATTTCGTACATTAGCCACTAGCGGTCAATCAAATGCGCGAATAAAAATATTGTTTTGGTGTATAAAGGTGATGATGACTTAAACGTAAATTGCAAACAGAATTTTGAACTTTATGTTCTTGTTTGTGGTTGGTATATGTATATATGTACCTATTTTTATCAGCATGCTGGTTTAAAATAAAAAATATAAAAATCTTAATATTAGTAAATTTAGACTTAAAATTAAATGTAGTGATTTTCCGATGATATAAACAAATTTAGAATTTATATTCTTATACAACTAGATTGGAACTCGTGACGAATATAAACTATAAGTTTTAACATATTTAGCGCATAAATTAAAATAAAAAATTGTAATTATAAAAATAACTAAATTTATATAGATTCTAATACAATTACAGTATATACAAAATTTTGAATAGATTATAACGGATATCTTATACTTTTACAACTTTAGACTTAACATATAATTCTAAAATAAACTATTTCAGTTGACATAAATCTAATGTTTGATTAGCATAATAAATTAAATCCAACAGAATTTCAATCTAAAAAATTTCGTAGCCTATATATATTTCAACTAATCTAACAAAAACTTATCGATATTAAAGTATACTTGGATTATAAGCAAACTAACTTAATTAATTGGCCTCTAACTACTGACTACATAATAACTTAATTATGTAAACCAACCTGGACGTTTTATAGTAGGAGTGTTACTACCCTCGAGTTCTTGATTTATGAATCATGAAAAATAAAAATTGAAGGAAAAGCACATACATAAAAGTTTGCATTTTTGTTGAATGTTTCCTGATTTAATTTTCGAAACAAAGGATAAGATTGGACCTATTGCCTATTGTTATTCTACCTAAAAGAATTAGAATTGCATCCGCTGTTCATAAACGTTTTAGGAGAAAAATCCAGTATAAGCGTGGGTGGCAGAAAATTCTGGAAAACGAGAGCGAGCGAGAGAGAGAGAGAGAGAGAGAGAGAGAGAGAGAGAGAGAGAGAGAGAGAGAGAGAGAGAGAGAGAGAGACGATAACAGACGCCGTCGTTCTCAACTTCAGGATTTCCCCAGTTTATTGTTTTTTGGCGTGGCTGAGAAATTCCGACGCGTACTTGGGTTCGGGAAAGTTATCACTTGCAGATGGTGGGGTCTTACTTAGATTAGACCTTGGGAAAGCAAAGAGAGGACCCTTTTATCGCGGCCTACTCGGAAAACTCGAGTCTGGTTTGTGTACTAAGGCTATCGTAAGGGAAAGGAAACGAAAAAAAAACTTTACCACCTAAGCCGAGGAAGTAAGCATTGTGCCCCTACATTGAAAATGCTCGCATTTGGGGTTCTCACGAGACCGAAAATTCTAGGCCTGTGTTTTATGGCTCCAAGCGGAGGAAACTCGAGAATCCCTGCATTTCAAAACTATTTGGTAATTAAGTGCTGGGTGAAAAGAGCTATTTAAT